>CM053517.1:18358184-18387419 GCA_028627145.1 Eidolon dupreanum | reverse complement strand
CACATAGCCTTTCATGATATTCTTTTATAGTCCTTTGTATTTTGGTGGTATCCATTGTAACTTCTCTTTCATTTCTCTTTTATTTATTTGAGTCTTTTATGTTTTTTACTTAGTGAGTCTAACTAAAAGTTTGTCAATTTTGCTCATCTTTTCAAAGAATCAGCTCTTTGTTTCATTAATTTTTCTTTTTATTGTCTTTTTATTTACTATTTTATTTATTTTCACTCTGATTTTAATTATTTTCTCTCTTCTACTGACTTTGAGCTTCATTTGTTCTTCTTTTTCTCATTGTTTAACATTTACTTTTAGATTGTTTATTTGAAGTTTTTCTTGTTTCTTGAGATAGGCCTGTATTGCTATAAATTTCCCTCTTAGTACTGCTTTTTCTACATCCCAAATATTTTGGTATGTCATATTTTCATTTTCATTTGTCTCTATGCATCTTGTGATTTCTTTTATTTCTTAGTTGACCCAATAGTTGTTTAGTAGCATATTGTTTAATCACCACATATTTGGTATTTTTCCAATTTTCTTCTTGTAGTTGATTTCTAATTTGATATTGCTGTGGTTGGAAAAGATGCTTGTTATGATTTCAGTCTTCTTAAATTTATTGAAATGTGTTTTGTGTGCCAGCTTATGCTTTATCCTTGAGAATGTTCCATGTGTACTTGAGAAGAATATGTATTCTCTCCCTTTGTGATGGAAAATTCTATATATATCTAGTAAGTCCATCTGATCTAACGTGTCTTTTAAGGCCAATGTTTTCTCGTTGACTTTTTGTTTGGATGCTCTATCCATTGGTGTGTGTTGGGGGGGGTGGTTAAAGTCTCATACTATCATTGTTTTGCTGTCTATTTCTCCATTTAGGTCTGTTCATAATTGCTTTATGTATTTTGGTGCTTTTAGATTGGATGCATATTTATTAATAAATATTATATCTTCTTGATGGATTATCCACTTCATCATTATAAAATGTCCATAATTATCTCTTTTTACCTTTTTTTGTCTTGAAATCAATTTTGTCTGATGTAGGTATGGCTACACCTGCTTTTTTCTGGATACCATTTGGAGTAGCATCTTCCACCCCTTTACTTTGAGCCTCTGTTCATCTTTGGAGCTGAGATGAGTCTCCTTCAGGCAACGTATAGTTAGGTCTTGTTTTTTTTTTTTGTTTTTTTGTTTTTGTTTTTGTTTTTGTTTTTATTAATCCATCTACTCTGTGCCTTTTGACTGGTGAGTTCAGTCCATTTATATTTAGGGGGATTATTGATATATAAGAACTTACTACAGCAAATTTATCTTTTCTTTTCTGATTGCTCTATATCTCCATTGTTTATTTTCCTTTATGTTTCCTTCTATTTTAGCTTGGTGGTTTTCTATGGTATTTTTCTTTGTTTCTTCCTTTTTTATGTTTTGTGTCTCAACTCTGGACTTTTGTTTTGTGATTATTATGAAGGTTGTATATAATGTCTCACAGATAAAATAGTTCTTTTTCTTCTGATAGCATCTCATCTTCATTAACCTTTACAAGCTCCATTCTTTTCATCCTCCCCTTTCATGTTTTTGTCACAAATTATCTCTTTTCACATCATGCTTTCATTCCCAAATTGCAGTAGCTATAATTATTTGTAATGCTTTTATCCCTTTAACCTTAATGTTATAATTGTTTAATACACTATTCTGATATAGAATTGCAATTTCCTTCTTCTATATATCTGTCACCTTACTCAACGTTTTGTATATTTTTGTCTTTTTATTTCAGGTAGAAGAGCTCTCGTCAACATTTCTTGTAGTGCAAGTCTTGTGGTAGTAAATTCCCTTAGCTTTTGTATGTCTGGGAAAACTTTTATTTCTCCTTCATATCTAAGGATAATTTTGTGGGATATATTATTCTTGGCTAGTGGTTTCTACCTTTGACTATATAATTCCACTCTCCCTTGACCTGTAGAGTTTCTGATGAGAAATCTGATGATAACCTGATGGGGTTCCTTTTGTAGGTTAATGTCTTTTTCCCCCCTTGCTTCCTTGAGAATACTTTATCATTATTAACTTTTGACAATTTTGATATAATATGTCTTAGAGAAAGTCTTTTGCATTGAGGTAATTAGGTATCCTGTTAGCTTCTTGTACCTGAATATCTAGTCTCTTCCCAAGGTTGGGAAGTTCTTATCAAATATTTCTTTGAATAGCTTCTCTGTCCCTTTCCTCCTCACTTCTCCTTCTGGGATGCCCATTATCCTTATGTTGCCCTTTCTAGTGGAGTCTGATAGTTCTAGTAGAGCTCTTTCATTTTAAAAAATCTTGGTTCTCTCTCTTCTTCTACCTGAATCGTTTCTAGTTTTCCATCTTCAAAATCACTGAATTTCTCTTCCATATGGTCTCCTCTGTTTCTAATGCTTTATAATGCATTCTATATTTCATTTATTGAGTTCTTCAGCTCCAGAATTTCTGTTTGGTTCTTTTTTATAATTTTAGTCTCTTTGGTAAATTATTCTTTCTGTTCATTAATTTTATTCCTAAGCTCATTGAACTGCCTTTTTGAGTTTTCTTGTGTTTCATTGAGTTTCTTCATGAATGCTATTTTGAATTCTTTATCATTTATATCAGTGGCCCTCAATCTTTTTGGCACCAGGGACCAGTGCTCCTATGAGAATCTAATGCCTGATGATCTGAGGTGGAGTTGAGGTGGTGATGCTGGAGATGGGGAGTGGCTGCAAATACAGATGAAGCTTTGCTCACAATAATCCATAGCATTAACTGCTACATTTCAGACTCTAAGTTCTGGGGATGTTTGAAGCAATCAAGGATGCCTGCTTGGAGGAAATACTTTTTATTTTAGTTGCATGTATAAATATATTCACTTACTTAACAATTTTTTTACCACCTTCCTTGGGCTGGGCACTATTCTAGATGTCAGAGATAAAGCAGTAAACTGTCTTTCAAGGAGCTTACATCTGAATGGGGAAAGATAGGTGATAAGTAAGGAAAATGAGTAAGGTATGTGGTTTAGCCAGTCAAGTATGAGGAATTGAAAATATCATTTAACCACCATGTTGTAAAGTCTCAGAGGACCAGTTTGTGTCACAGCTAATTTGACCAGCTATTCCCCAGTCCACCCACATGTTTTGACTAAATTTAATACTCAATCACAAGTACTTAAAAAGAAAGGGGAGTAGAGATTTATTGTTTAGTGGGCATGGAGTTTCAGTTTGGGAAGATGAAATATTCTTTGAATGGATGGTGATGATGGTTGCACAACAATGCGAATGTACTTAATACCACAGAACTGTACACTTAAAATAGTTAAATGGTAAATATTGTATAATGTGTGTTTTACCACAATTTTTAAACAAGATTTATTTGACTGTATATCTGAGAGAAAGAAAAGGTTGGAATAGAGGTGGTTCCAGTTGCCGCTGTCCCATGCACCTCTCCTTTGGTCCTAAGTAGGAGGAGTCTTGATTTGAACGTTCTCTCTCCACGTGCATGTGGCTAGGACAGGTGTGATATTTCACCTCTCTTGAACAATGACTTCTACATCGGATTCCCATTTTGGCTTGTTAGCTTCTTCCATGGAGAATATCATTAAGGTCCCAATGGGAATCAGAGCAGCATCTAAAGATGCAGGTATCTCGCAGACCCCTGATTATGGCCCAGCCTTTGTAGATTGTTCCCCTTAGCCCCTCCTGTCCATCAGCTTGTGGTCTTTCCCCAGACTGTTCCAACTGAGCCTATTCTTCATTGGTTCATTTCTTCCTAAGTCCTAGTCACTAACCTGCTTTATATTCCTTAAGAAGAGATGATTCATAAATCAAAATATTTCTCTCACTGGGTCATATTACCAGTATCAATTTGTGTCTGATTCATGGTGTATTTTAAAACCAAGACATGTTGACTATATAAACTAAGTGTCTTTGCACCTTTTATTCCTCTTGGGAATAATAACAATTTTCTGAGATAATCATAAAGAATTTCCTTATGTAGTTTGCTCATCTTCATATCTTCCACAGGGCCTTCACAAAGTACTAGTTGGTATTTTGCTATACTGCTGTGAACTAGTTTTTTGCATGGCATAAGAGGACTTCGAGGACACCAACCTGGGATTAGTTTTGGCTCTGCCACTCATCAGCTGAGAAACCCCAGACAAGTTATTTAATATCTAGGCTTCAGTTTTCTAATGTGTAAAGTCTGGATACTAATGCTTTTTTTACAGGAACATAGAGATTAAAAGTAATGATCAGTGCAAGAAAGATTGTTCTTAACTTTCCCTAATTGCTGCTACATTTTTTTTTTTTTTTTTTTTTTTTGCAAACATGGCTAGGAAAGGATTAGAATGGATAGCTGTATGACCTTAGAGAGATCAATGAACATCTCTGAGCTTCATTTACATTTCTCATCTATTTCTGCATCACTTTTTTTCATCGCTTTGAACAATGGAATTTAATTAGAGATTTCTGAGATCCCTTTCATATAAAATCTAGAATTCCTTTGATTATTGGAACACATTTTCTTTTGTTTTAGACCCCAGATCAATAGCATTGGATTAAGTATCATATTCCTTGGTTCATGACTCACTGTCATCACTGGTCTGCTATTTTTCTTTTCTCTTTTATTCCCGTTCCCTTCTCCTTCCTCACAACTTAACCCCCTTCCTTTTCTCCTTCCTAACTTTTTTCCTGCCTTCTTGCCCATCCATCCGTTTACTTATAATTCAGTAAGTACCTGCAAACCCACCACCCACAACAAAAGATAGAACTTTGATAATTAGCGTATATCTCATATTATGGTCCCACTGTACCACCACCACCAAGCTATCCTTTCTACCTCCCTGCTGCCAGAGTAATTATCTTTTAATCGTGATAAAATATACATGATATAAATTTTACCATCTCAACCATTTTTAAGTGTATAGCTCACTATTGTTAAGTGCATTCACATTGTTGTGCAACCAGTCTTCAGACTCGTTTCATCTTGCAAAATTGAAGTGCTGTGCCCACTAAACAACTCCCTATTCCTCCCTCAGTCCCTAACAACCACCATTCCACTTACTGTCTTTATGAATCTGACTATGCTAGGTAACTCTTTAAGTGGAATCATATAGTAGCTGTCTTTTTGTGAGTGGTTTATTTCACTTAGCACAATGTCAATGTTTATCCATGTTATAACATGTGTTACAATTTCCTTCCTTTTAAAGGCTGAATAATATTCCATTGTATGTTTATATTACATTTTGTTTATTCACTCATTCATCCATTCATAGACACTTGGGCTGCTTCTACGTTTTGGCTATTATGAGTATGCTTCTATAAACATGGGTGTACAAATATCTCTCCATGACTCTGCTTTCATTTCTTTTGGGTATACATACCCAGAAGCAGAATTGCTGGATTATATAAACATTCTATTTTAAATTTCTGGGTAAGTGCCATGCTGTTTTTCTGTAGAAGATGTACCATTTTACATTCCCACCAGTAATGTAGGAGGGTTCCAATTCTGCACATCCTCACCAACATTTATTTCTTTTTTTTTTTTTATAGCATCCATCTTAATGCATGTGAGGTGGTATCTCATTGTAATTTTGATTGACATTTCTTTAATGATTAGTGATGTTGAGCATCTTTTCATATGCTTGTTGGCCATTTGTATATCCTTTGGAGAAGCGTCTATTCAAGTCCTTTGTTTCTTTTTGAATCAGGTTGTTCATTTTGCTGTTGTTGGGTCATAGTAATCATTATCCTGAGTTCTATTTTCTTGTATTTCCTCTTTGCTTATTATGTAGTTTTATTGCATAGCACTCTAATTCACTTATTTTGCAGGCATTGTTTGACTTTAATTGTTTGACTTTAACACAGTTTAATTACCCATTTCTCTGTTAGTGAAGTTTTGGTCTTTTCCTAGGTTATTACTATGGTGAACATTTTGTACATGGTCAAGAGTGGCTCATGGGTATATGTCTATGTGTAGATTTGCTAAATCATAGTTTGTCCATTTTCAATTTCAGAAGATATTGTAAAACTTTTCCCAAAGCAGTCATACCCTTAGCAATGTATAAGAAACCTGTGGATCTTCAACCTCTTTTAGCACTTGATATTGTCATACTTAGTAATTTTTGCCAGTTGAATTAGTATAAATTGATTTCATCATGGTCTTGGTTTGCACTAATATGTTTATTAGCCATATATAGTCCTGTTTTTCTATTGGTTTGTTTATCTTATTATTTACTTAGAGATGTTCTTTGTGTGAGTATATATATTTATTCATTTAAATTATAATTGACATACTATAATGTTCTAGTTGAAGTCGTTTGCATCTTTACTATGGAGTCTTGAGAGTTCCTTGTATGTTCTAGAATGGGTTCCTTGTTGTACATGTGGTTTCTCCCATTCTTCATCCTCTTTCATAAAGCAAAGTTTTTAAAATTTTGATGAAGTCCAGTTTATCAATTTTTCTTTTTATGGGTCATGCTTTTGGCATCAAATCTAAGAACTGTTTGTACAGTCCTAGATTGCAAAGATTTTCTCCTGTTTTTATTCTGAAAGGTTTATAGTTTTACATTTTGTATTTATGTCTGCCATCCATTTCAAGTCAGTTTTGTATAAGGACTGAGATTAAGTTTCCCGCCCTTTCACCGTGGATTGTCCAACTGCTCCAGCACTGTTTCTTGAAATGGCTTTTTTCCTTCATTGCTTTCTAATCTTTGTCAAAAATCAGTTGAGCATATTTGTGTAGGTCTATTTCTGGGTTCTTTATTCTGTTCCATTGATTTGTGTGTTTGTTCCTCCACCAATACCACGTAGTTCTGATTACAATAGCTATGTAATGAATCTTTCAATTGGATAGACTGAATTTTTTTTCTTTTTCAAAATTATTTTGACTACTCTAGTTCCTTTGTTTTTCCATATTAATTTCAGAATTATCTATATCTACTAAAAAATTCACTGAGATTTAGATGGAGATCGCATTAAACCAGTTTATCAATTTGGGAAGAATTTGCATATTTACTATCTTGAGTCTTCCAATCCACGAACACAATATATCTCTCCATTTATTTATTTCTTTCATCAGCCTCGTGCAGTTTCAGCATACAAATCCTGTACGTGTTTTGCTGTAATTCTTAAGAAATGTATCTATGTATGCATAGACCATCTCTGGAAGGACACGTGAGAGACTGGTAACAGTGGCTTGCCCAGGAGAGGGGCTGAGTGGGACTGGAAAGCAGTTGAACAGGTTTGGGAGGAAACTTTACTTACATACACTTTTACTGGATACTCTTCTGTACATTTTGAGTTTTATATCATGTGAAGGGATTAACTCTTCAAAAAACAAGTAAAATTATTTTTAAGTGCTTAAATAAGAACCTTGAGAGAGAAATGGAGATAGACCGAGAATGAGTCTTTGTTCCCTGAGCACAGACTGAATATCCAGGGGGAAGGAAGCACCTGAACCAGGACCCAGGAGAAGTTTGATTTTGTACTTTTTCAGAAATATGCACTGTACAATCAAAGAATTTCTAAGAAGGAAAGTGTCAGAGACTCCCCAGACCCACTTTTATTCTGTGGCAGAGGGAACAACAATCTGAGAATAAACGTTTGTTGAGAAGAAATCTATAAATACTCCCCAGGCAGACATTAAGATATAAATGTCACAAGAACAGTTTGGCAGCTGGTGAGTAACCCAGACACCCCTTCCTGTCGTCAACTTGACATGCCATGCTTCTTGTCCTTAAAGAATGTCTTCCCCTACCCACTACACACCCCTTCAGCCCCTGCCTCATTCAGAGGGACCCAGCACGTGTCTGGCCTTTTGGGATCTGGAGGCGGTACCCAAGGTGCCCAGCAACCTGGCCTGGTCTCCACCCATCTGTGACGGAGAGCCACTCTTCTTGCAGCCTGCAGCATATCAGGGGCCTTTCTTGATCCCTGTTTCTCCCCAGAGTATCAGGTGTCCTTCCTGGAACCTTCCTATCCCTGGGTCGAGTGGAGACTATACCCGGGGTTTGAAGTCTCACTTGTCATTTAACCCTGAAGTCCTATGAGAGATGATAAAAGCATTGGTGGTGATTGTAATCTCACTCATCTATAAGGGCTGTCTTTATATCTGTCCATCTATCTTCAAATCACAGCTCTCATTTGAGCCTCACAGCAACTCCATAGGGCAGATCTGATCCCCATCTTCAAATGAATATTTGTACAAAGAATTGTTTTCTGATTACTTTCTCATATATTATTTTGTTGCGGTGCCCCAATACCATCCCATAGATGAGAAAAGCTTTATTAACCCAGATATACAAATGAGAATATTGAAGAGGCAACTGTGAAATGGTGGGCTTTTGGATAAGCACAGATGGGCTTGAATCCTGACTCCATGGATGCTTTATATCTATTTTATCTAGTGTAAACTGGGAATAATAATATCTATTTCCTTTGTCATCATGCTGGATTGTTATTTGTATTAAATGACTGTGGCTCCAAAGAATTTCAAGAATTAGTATCCTAATGATTTCTCATCTCTCAACCTGTTCTATCACTTAAAATTTATTTTTATTTTACAAAAGGAGAGAGAATAATATAATGAACCAAATTCATCCATTACTCTCTTCAACAATTATCAGTCCAAGGCCAGTTTTTGTCTCAGCTTTACCCTTCCCTACTCCTTCTTTTTGCTTTATTCACCAGTTTTCAAAATAATGAAATATTTCCCTAACATCCCCAAAAGGTGACTCATGGGTTTTTTAAAAATATTATTAGGTATTTATAAGATTTAAACATATTTGTTATGTTTCATTCTATTACAGTTATGATCCTCATAGATGCTCAGCTTGACCAGGGATGGCTTCTTCTGGCTGGCTTTTGAGTCCTTTTGTCATGATTCTAGTAATTTTTGACACTTTGTTTGCTTTTTTGGTGTGACGAGATGTTCTAGGCTCATCTTATAATTTGCTTTATCCGACATTTCTCCAAGGAAGCTTGATTCCTTTGTCGGGGGGGTGGTGGTATTTAGAGTTCATAATCTGATTTCTAGGGGTGCTCATTCCTATTAGAGTGATCCCTATTTCGAGGCCTTACAGTGGACAGAGCTAGGAAGCACATGTGAGCATGTGTATTTAAGATAAAACATATGGAGTTCATACTGATACTTACAGAATTTTTGCACAATCTCATCAATCTTATATTTGTATTTTCTTTCAATAGGAAACTCTTCTTTCTCAGCAACATCAATATTATTACTCATTTGATTTATCCCAAAATACACATATACAAGTCTCATAATAATAATACTGTAGTTCCATCAATAATATGATTATTAAAAACAGTTTAAGATGGGGGGGCAGGGTAGTTTTTTTTATCCTTAGGCTAGTTTCTTCTAAGGGTATACAAATTACTGTGTTGTGATTTCTCTGTTTGGTTGTGCCAGCCAATTGGACACATAGACTAGTTTGTTGCATTTTAGTTTTTATTTTAGAGATTTCTTTTAAAAATATTAATTGTGCTTTATAATTATGTCAGATACTTGCATTTTCCAAAGCAAATCCCACAAAACAGATACAAAGTCCAGCTTCTCTCCCTTTCTCCTCCACCTCATTCCTCTCCTCCCGATAGGATTTTAAATTTGATTTTATGCTTTATCTTTTGTTGTTTTTTTTAAAATAAGCAAATATATATAACATGTTTGCATTCCATCCCCTTTTCTTAAATAAATGGTAGCATACTAAACATACTTTTTCCTATATATTTTTTTCACTTAACAATAATACTGGTGGTTACAGCATAGGCCTATAGGATATATTTCAAATAGATTCCTAGAACTATGATTTCTGGGTCAAAGAGTAAGTGCATACTTATTTTGATAAATAGTGCCACATTCCCACAAAATTGAATTTTACCACTTCTTGCTGGCGCATTTTAACGTTAAAGCAAATTGTTAAATGAGGTATATTATCTATACCGAGAAAGGTTAAACGATTTCCCAAAAGGGCTGGAGCTGGGACTCGAACATGCAGAATCCTCACAAATGGCCCAGTGGTCTGACTCACTCTACTATGCCCTCTTCCCATTTCACAGATGATATAGGGAAATGATCTATCCTAAATGACATAACAAACTAGAACTTAAAATCCATGTCTACTGACACTAAAATTAGATCTCCCTTCAATGTGTTACAGATTTATTTATGGTGAACTTGGTTTGATTATCTGTAGATGGAGAAGAAAAACATAATAGTTCTTCTACGTAAGTTAAGGAAAATAATGAGATAATTATGGGTAAATTCTCCTTTGGGTATAGAAGAGATTCTTCGAGATATGGCTTAACTCTAGTTGAATAGGGAGTCGGCAATTAGATTATGGTGTCAGGGCACTAATAATGATCTTATGGGTGAGAAAGATGATTCCCCCGCTCCCCAAAGTCTAACATGTTTAGGCGCCTTGCAGAATATGTGCCACTTCTGCAGAGTGCTTTGAATGAAGATGCACTTATGTTATGCAGAACCTTCCGAATTGGTGTATACAAACATGTCATTTCTCAATGAATGAACAAGTGGCAAACCACAAAGCCTGTTCTTTTTCTCTCCTAGGGTGACCCTGGGTTCTTCTTTGTGTTTGTTCTGTGACAGGTTGATTGACGTATGTGCAGTTTGGAACGCTGGAGTTTTCCTTTTCGCTTCAGACTGGGAGGGAGCCTCCTCTGGTGTTGCAAGGAGGCTGAATGAGGCACAGACAGTGAGTGGGGCTCAGGCCTGGGGCTTGTGTCTGAGGGGTGAGGGCCGGGAAAACTTCTTGCCTCCTGTCTCTTTTCTTTGATGAGAGAAGGTTCTTTGCCTGGCCCTGGAGTCTTCTGAGGGGACATTTTCCTCCTCCCCAGAGTTGGCCACAGAGCAGAACCTCGAGGCTCTCCTTTGCAAGAGGCTGGCATTGTGGGAGTGTTTGCTCCTTCACCAGCAGATGCTGTCAGCCAGCTTAGTCTTGCCATTGTCCTGACTGTCCACCTTAATGGAAAACTCAGGAAACAGCTTCGTTTGTGACCAGCATCCTCCCTTAGCCTGGCCTCCACAACCTGAGTGACAGCCCCAGCATATGAGGGGCAGTCTGAAGACCCCTCCTCTGGGCGGGGCATTGGGCCCTGGCAGATGGACAGCTGTACAGGGGGCAGTAAGCAGCTAAGACCAACATCACTGGAGCCACACCCTGTGTCCTGGGTCTGTATTGTTCCATTTTGGGTTAGAAAGAAGTAAGGGCTACAGTTTTGAATGAAGAGTAACTGACAATGGATCGATCTTGCTGCCCTGGAAGCTGCCGCGCTGGGGGGGTCTGACCTGGAGGCCTGAATGAAGAAGGATTTTCTTTTTCCTGAGTTTGGATATATCTGCCTCATTGCAGTTTGTCTTTCTCGCTCTAGCTCCCTTTCCGGATGTCTTCTGTTCACCCAGAAAGAGTTGGAGATGGGGCTGGGGGAAAGAAGGTACAGGGAGGAGGTTGAAAGGTTGGAGCAGAAATGCTGATGACATAGATTTGGGATCTGGACAGAATCCAGCTCTACTTGCTTTATGACAGTAGGAAAGCTTCTAATTGCTCTAGGCCTGAGGTTTCCAGTTGATATAATGCAGTTAATAATGAACATTTTGTTGTGAAGATTAAACATATAAAGAGGCCTGCTCGGTGCCTGGCATATAGTAGGTGTTCAGTAAATGAAAGTTATTATTGTTTATCATAACAGCAGCTCAGATAGACTCGTCTATCAAGGTAGTTTCTGTGTGGGCCCCTGAGGGCTGCAACTTGCTTAGAACAGTGTCAGGCTTCAGGGACCACCTGGGAAACCTATCTGACCATAAGGCTTTTTTACCTGATTATTGTTACTGAGTATTGAACTTGAACATGCTGACTGACAGTATTGGGAAGGAGCTCCATTCTTAAGTTTTACTGTATTTGGAGGACTCTGATTACAAAAGTGGTATACCAGGTTATTTTAATGGGCATGCAAAGATATGTAAAACAGTATGGGAATAGATGCCACCCCCCTTGTTTGTGACAGAATCAGGAGTTAGTACAGCTTTATGTCACCATGCCCCTTTCCTGGCACTTTTCACATACCCTCCCTACTTTCTATCCCTATGCCTCCCAAAGCCCCTTCACAGCCCTCTCTGGGCACAAATACTCTGGTCGCCTAGACAGATCCCTGCCTAAGGAATCGGGGATCCCCTCCCTTCTGTGATGGTACCAACATCACTGGCTAGAAGCACATTAGCTGGCTGCTGGAGTCATACCCTGCTCTGTCCTGCCCGGCGCAGAGCAAACCTGTTCAAACTTGTACCTCTGGACACTTTAATCTAATCAGTAATCCCTAATGTTGGTTCACAGCTTTATTTTTACAGTGTGTTCATTTACATTAATTGCATTGTTTGACTTTTGTGACAATTCTGGGATGTGAGCAAGGCTGATGTCATCATTCCTATTTGATTGATGAATAAACTGAGCCTCGAGAAGTATTTTTCTAAGGTCTACAAAACTAGCAACAGAGGTCACACTAGAACTTAGATGCCCTGAATTGTGAACTGTTTTCCTTGCTGTGACACCATACTGCCTCCTCCTGCCCGAGGCACCCAAACATCATGAGGGGTCAAAGGACTTTAAGATACATAAAGAAACCTGAAAAAAAAAAGAAAGAAAAAGAAAAGAAAAAGGAATGCAGAGAATACCCACAAGCAGGGACATGTCGCTATTGAGGAAACGAGTTTTGAGAGACAGGAAGCTGGTCCAGGTTTCTTTAGAGGGTGGTAATTATCATCATTATAATAATCAATATTTTGGATACCCTATGCACAGGGCACTGTGCTCTGCATTTCCTATTTATCCTCCTCACACCAACCCCATAGAAAGAGGGTCATTATTACCTGCATTTTCCTGGTGACAGATACAGGAAGACTAAAGCACATGCTCAGAGCTCCACATCTAAGCAAATCCAGCACCTGGATTCCAACCCCACAGTCCAGCCCTGGGACCCACACAGCTGACCATTTCTTTTTGGGCTGCAGTGTGTTTTCAAGTGGCTTGTTCCAGGTCTCCCTGGAAACGCTGCATAACTTTCTGAGCAAGCCTCTGGGCAGCTTCCAGATAGGAATCCGATTTTGTCCCTCCATTTCGGAAACCTTACAGGAGGAGGAAGTCCTCCATTTTTCCGCCCTTCTTCCCTCTGGTTCTTCTCCTTTTGTTCCAAGGCCACTGCCATCTGGAGCTGCCCCAGGCATCTGCTGGAGACCACACTCCTCCTCCTCCCCCTCCCGCCCAGCATAGCACCTTCCCACACTCAGACTGATCTCCCCTCCCTCCTCTCCCCACCCCCAGCGCTTCGGCTCCTGGTCCTCACCAGGCTCTCAGAGTGGACACCTGCCCTCCAACGCAAGGCAGAGAAACTACCCAGCTTCCCCAGATCTTCAATTTCCCAAATGGACCCATTTGGTTAATTGCACTCACACTCCTAAGCCCCACTGCCTATCGGTGAGAAGCCAGGCCTTTTCTCTCCAGAAACATTGTAACAGGCCATCACGACAACGTGGGCTCAGGATGCACAGGACGCACAGCTGTGGGTTGATCGGTGCCCTGGAACTACCTTATGGTCTGTGTAGCTCCCCACCCCCTGCCTGGGACGTACTGCAGGCTCCTGAAGCATCACCCACACTTGGCTGCCTTCTCCTGTGGGTGCTGAGGTCTGTAGGACTAGGTGTGGGGACATGGTGGCAGCAGTGAAAGCTATTTCCCTTCTTTGCTGGTGCTGTCACCTCATTTCCACTGAAGTGACACAACCCCTTTCAGCCTTTCCTGCTGCCCTGCTACACCCACCTTTTTACTGGAGGCTGGGCTGTTGGGTTTGGGACAGCATGTCATCCTCTGAGTTTCAGTTCCTAATGGGAGGACTATAGACTATAGCAAAGGGAGGCCCTTCTGCATGCTGGCGTCCACGCTTACTGTGGGCATAAGACACAAAGCTCTCCTCTGCACAGCAGTAGCCAACACTGTCTGGTGTAAGCGTCCTGGCTGCCAGCACCTTGCACCAGACTCCTAGACAAACGGTGCGTCCTAGAACACAGAAACACCCTTCTCCTGTCTGTTCCGCGCCCCCTCCTCCAGGCTCCTGCATTTCCACATCCCCTTCAGCCTGTAGCAGCCTGCCGGATGGCAGCCGGATCCAGACTGATGTCTGTACTGGATGTAGATGCAGAGGACTGGAGGGAAGACGGGAGGAACAGATGCTGTTCCCTCCTACTGTCTTAGTCTTTTCCTCCCTGTGCCCTCATGTCACATCAGAAAGGAATTTTAAAAATGCCACTGGGGATGCACTGTCCTGGGAGTGTTAGCAGCTAGACCAGTGTTGCCAGCAGGATGGAAGTCACCTCTGAAGAACTGCCCTGACTCCCTCTCTGGGGCTGACTCTAGCAGGTGCAGATGACATCGTAGGTCACGGAGCATTGGTGGCAGAAGCTGGCGTGAATAAGGGGCGGGAGTCTCCAGGTGTGTGAAGTGCTTTGGTTAAGGAGACCTTGGCAGAGGCAGGAGAGAGGGGAGCCCAGAGCTGCTTGCAGGAGCCTCCCTTTCTCTTTGGCCCAAAGTAAACAGTGCTTACGTAGATGACCAACCATATGTTCGCTCTGAGAGTGAATAAGAACTCCTTGGTCACAGAGCCAGCATATGTTTATTTGCACAGGCATTGTGTATTTTGTAGGTCTACAAAGTAGATTTGTAGATTCAAAAGCCCAGCTTGTCCAAAGCCATGTAGCAGAGCAGCTGTAACTTGAGGGAAAAGAGAATGTCAAGTTTGTGCCAGGTCTTGAGTTAGATTGAATTAACTCAAATTAATTTGTTTAATTAATAATAGTCACAACAACCCTATAAGAAGTGTATCTATCCCACTTGAAGACAAGACAACAGGCTCTAAAAGAGTAAACAAATTGTTGAAGACCACACAGCAAGTAAATGGCTGAGGTGGGATTGAAACTCAGGTGTGTGGCTCCAAGTGCATGCCCTTTCCATGCTCCAGAGGGATTATTGGTCACTTCCTCTTGAAGCTACATCTCTGAAGCCAAGTCTGGTGTGTTTCCCCTGGTCTCATGGTTTTTTAGCTAGTTCTCTGTTCACCCCTATTGATTAAGCCCAGCCCTGCTCTGCTTTGATACATAGATATGCCACATTTTATTAATCTATTCATCAGCTTGAGCTCACTCCTGCGAAAGACACAGAGGAGAGGCAGAAGATACTGTCCCCACCCTCAAGAAGTTCATAGTCTGGTTAAGGGGAAGGTCATCTCTTTCCCTCACACCGAGCTGCTTCTATAGCCTTGCCCCTCTTTCTTTTCCCTGCTTGAGCTCAGTCTGTGGTTTTCAAATGGCCTTACAACCTTGGTCTGTCGAAACCAGGCTTGGAATCCCACAGAGGGCAGAGTAAGCAGCTTACCGTGAGCGACATCACGAGCAGGTAGACAGTGGCCTGGACTCCAAATGGACACCCTACTCAAGGAGCCTGGGAAGCCACCGGTCAGTGCCTGGGGTGAGAATGTGGCATTTGAGAGAATGATAGTTGGGAGTTGCACTACTCTTTCTTTAGGAAAAATACCAAGGGACAAAAATTGTGGTTTCAGGCTGTCCTTCCTGTAGCATTCTGAAATTCACCACGGAGACATGGACTAGACATTTTGTGATGTACTCAAGGTGGCATATAGGAACTTAGCCCTAGGTCTTGTTTAAATCAATATTCAGTATGCTAAAGTAATAAACTCCAAAACCTAATTCTTCCTTTAACTTTTCATTTCAACTGACAAATTTTTCACTTCCTTTCATAAATCTCATAAATTTGAACAATCTTTTGTTTGATCGCATTAATAAATGTAGGTAATTAAATTCCTTGAACATTTGAAACTCCATTTATAAATTTAATTATGCACTTTCCTTTTTGAAGTATCACAATTTTGTAACAAAGTCTTCCGAGTCCTAATGTAATTTTTTTTCTTGTTAATATTTTAAATAACAGCTTTGAGATATAATTCACATACCATACAATTCACCTACTTAAAGTATACAACTCATTCAGTGATTTTTAGTATATTCACAGAGTTGAGCACCCATTACTACAATTAATTTTAGAACATTTTATTACCTCCCCCTCCCCACGAAAAAAACCCATACCCATTAGCAGTCAGCCCCTTCCCCCAACACTGGTCTTCCTCTAGCCCTAGGCGATTACTAATCTACTTTCTAACTCTACAGATTTACCTGTTCCCCACATTTTATATTAATGAAATAATACACGATGTGGTCTTTTGAGACGGCTTCTTTCACTTAGCATGATGTTTTTAAGGTGTATACATGTTGTAGCACGTATCAGTACTTCATTCTTGTTATGGCTAAATACTATTCCATTATATAGATATGCCACATTTTATTTATCCATTTGGGTTGTTTCCACTTTTTGTTTATTATTGATTATGCTCCTGGAAACATTCCTGTACAAGTTTTCATGTGGACATATGCTTTTGTTTCCCTTTGGTCTACATGCAGGAGTGGAACTGCGGGTCCTATGGTAACTGTGTTTAACCTTTTGAGGAATCCTAGGTCTTTTTGTACTAAATCCCAGCCTCCCTTCCTGGCCTTCTACCTTCAGTCTCCACTTCTCTCCCACCCAGGTCACTCCATACCCTACTCAAACCTTGGGCCCCGTCTTTGGAGACCTTTCCCCTGGGATTATGATTACCCTCCTCCAAGCCATTTTCCTTTAATGGCAGACCTCGTGGAGACAGCTGCTGCTACGCGGGTGTCTTCCCACTCAGAGAGGAGGTGGGGTGCTTCACCACCCTCTCTCTCCAGCTGTGAAGAAAGATGTGTGTCTAATTGCTGTGAAACTTTCTCCCTGAGGGTAGGAGACAGAGGCCCAGATGGCGGAAGCTGGGTTCTGGTAGGGAGGTGGGGTTCCTCTTCTCCTTCTCAGAGGTGGCACAATTCTTCCCCAGGTGGGGGTGGTTTCCTGCTCTTCCTCTCAGGCTGTCTTTTCTGATGTCAGTTTGGATTTTGCTGATGACTTCAAGGTGGCAGGTGCCCGCATACCCTACCTGTTAACTTCTGTTTCCTTTCCAATCTTCTTTGCCCGCTAATCTTTATAAGGAAGGAGACTGGTGGAGAGCTCAGTTCATAAGGAGCAAGGCCAGTGCGTGGAGCCTGTAGAGGGAAATTAACAGATATACACAGACCATTTAAACCAGTCCCTGCACAGCATGTTAGATCAGCCAGTCGGCGGCTACACTGACTGCATTTGATAGTCTTTCCGTTCTATGTGTTTCCTAGTCCTGCCCCTCAGAGGGCAAACAAATAAGCAGTAATAATAAGGAGGAAGTGCACAGCCCCAAAGAACCTCGGGAAAGTGGCTGGATTGTAGCACTGACAGTGTCCTTCCCAGCGTGCCCAGCAACTGCTGGCCTGTATGGTGGGCTGTAGGGCCAGGCTGCAGGCCAGGCCACCTGTATATTTTAAGCTTCCTTGCTGTGCCAGGATAAGATGCACCAGGCTCCAGCTAGCCTGGGGTCAAAGAGACGGACTGATGCAACAACCCCACTTCCTCCATATATCAGGCTATACGTACAAGGATGTGCATTGCAGCTTTGTTGTAACACGGAAATAATAAAACAACTTAAAGGTCTGCTACAGGTAGACAGTTGAAGGCTTTGTGGTAGACCCACAAAATGCAGTTATGAAAAAGAATACAGCAGGTCCCCGTGTCCAAGCTCTATGGCTTAGTGACTCCCTCAGTTATACAGAGGCAGTCAGATGCATGCACCTTCCACCCTAGAAGTGGCTGACCTTTATCAGTGGGTGTAGCCTTTGTGTGGGGCCTCAGCCTGTCTGGTGGCTTGAGTATGCCCTGTGAGGGCTTTGTGCCCCTAGAGACCCTGGTATGAATACTACATTATTCATGGTGGTCACCTCAACAGAAAGGTCTCTTCCCTTTTCTTCTTTCCTGTCCCCTCCCTCCCTTGCCCCCAACTTAATAAATAGCCAAGGGCTTCAGGTTTCAACCTGTAGATTAGTTCTGGGTTTTGAGCAGGAAACAGCTGTTTTCAGCCAAATCCCTAATCCTAAACCCAGGTGTTCCCCTCCCCAGGTGGGAATCAGGGCCACCTGATACCCTCGTTTCTCCACAAACACACTCCTGCTGAGACCCTCTGGCCTCTGAACTTAGCTGAGGCAGGGAGAGGAGGGGACTGGCCTGCCGGGTGCCCCTGCCACTGCCACCAAGCAGATCACTATCAGTGGTTAAACACACAGTCCCTTACTCCTCCCAGATCTCTACCCCTGACAATGAAAGGGAGCCAAGCATGAAACACAGCCACAGAACAGATGGAGACCACCCCCTTCCAACCCTGAGAAGAAAGGAGGGGGAAGGGGAAGTTGAATCACACGTACGAGGTTTCCTTGGCTATTAGAGAATCCTAGAAGACAACTGGTCCCACCCCACTCAGGAGAGGAAGCCGAGTCTGTCTCCTGGGCGTGGAGAGAGGCAGGGATCTAGAAGCAGGCTGGTGAGTGCTTTTTAGGCTGTCAAGTCTTTGTGTCCCGGAGGCTGTGGTGTAGTTACAGCCCTTCAAAAGGGGAGGAGGGAGGATCATGCAGGCAGGCAGACTTTCTCAAAGATGCTGCGTGAGACATTCGGTCATTTCATGAGGGTGAAGGGGAGATGTAGGGAAATGCAGGTGCTCTCAGAAGAGGAAGCCAAGGAGCTCCCTGCTGCTGTCCCTACTAGTCTTGTCTTCTTCCAGAGATCCTCCTGTCTTTCTCCTCCTTGCTTGGCACTCTGTCTCTTTAGGACAGGCTGATAATCATCGATAGGCATTTGAGTTTCCTAGGCAACCTACCTGCCTGGCCTTCAGATGCCTGAGAGCGGAGGGAGCAGAGCAGGCTTGGGCCAGCATCTGTTGCATGGTTCCCTCCTTGGCACAAGAGAGTTGGAAGGGAGGTGGTAGGGGCGAGGTAGGAGGTCAGAGGGCAAGAGGGGAGGTGGGGAAGAGAGTCCCCACTCTAGTGCCTGGGACAATCCCTCTGCTGACGGTGGGGTTCAGAAGCCAGTGCAGGTAAGCCGAAGCCCTCATGTGAAGATGTGGGAAGGGGTGGGAACCAAGGTGATGGCAGTTCTGACGTTAGCACCTGGAGCAGCTGAATACCTGGATCCTGAGAGTCTGCCTTCGGGATGAATCAAACTAGATGGCCCTGACCGAGGTCAGACAGGAAGCTCTGAGAGGGAGTGGGGGAAGGATCTCATTAAAAAAAAAAGAGACGAACATGTCTGCTAAGCAGACAGACAAGTCTACTTCAGAGGATGCTAAGTAGATATTGTTAGTTTAGGTTACTGCTCTTATTTTTTACTATTCAGGTTTGTAACAGCAGTTTTATCACCTATGATATTAACCAGTGATTTATAATATATTATACTGATTCACTGATGGGATAAATATCTCCCAGTAATAAGAAGTGTCTGATAAGATGGCTGTTCACTCATCCCATGAATATTTACTGCACTGTCTCACTGCAGAGGGAGACAAGACATGTACTCTGAGCTCAAAAAGTTCAAAGTATGAGGCAGGAGGCAGACGTGGGAATAACTAATCCATTTCCCACAGGAGGAGGAACTGACCGCTGGAACAGAGCATGCTGGTGTGCTGGGGGCACAGTGGGAAAGCAGGGTCAGTGACAGGGAGGGGTCGCCGCTTAGAATCTTGTGGAAGAAGGGAATTTGCACTGTAGAGAAGAAAAGGAATATCATTTTCAGCCAAGGCAAAGTGAGAGCAAAGATAGCCAAAGAGGCAGCGAGCACCTGGCCTGTTTGGGGAGGGGTGTGGGGCTCCGCTGGACTGGAAACATGGATGCAGATGCTGCGGGAGACGGGGCTGCATGGGGTGGGAGCCAGGTCACAGAGCACTACGCAGAGCCTGTGATTTTGCCTCTTAGACCAGCTTCTTTTTCTGCCAAGACAAATATGGTAGAGGATGGCCACACACAGAATACACACTGCTCTTTATTCTTTAAGAAAGAAAACAGAAAGGGAGAATGCAATTATTATCATGCTAACGTGGGCCACTCTGATTTATGCTTATGTATAAATCATTTGCAACTGTTAATTGCTTTGTATTGGGAACAATTACTTGAGAAATGCCTTACATCTCAGTCCTGGGTTCTTGCTAGGAGGGCGGGCCGGCCTGCCTGCCTGTGTGGAGCCCTCCTGACGGTGCAGGATCCTCCGAGCTCTTCAGATCACATGCCTGGCCCTTCCCCACTACTTATTTTGATGTGCTTCCATTTCCCCTTTTGTTTCAGCTCCTCTCTCTGATTTCTGAACAGGTTGCTTCCAGGCAGCTATGATAATAAGCCCTGCTACGTTTTGTGTGTGTGTGTGTGTGTGTGTGTTTTGTTTTCATCTTTTAATCTAATGCAGAATGGCTGAGTCTTGTTTCGGCTCTGTTTGGGCTTTTATTATCTCTGTTCCCCCACAATATCCTGTGACAGTGATGTGTGAATGTATTCCTTCGTTGGTTCTTGTAGTACTATTCCAGTCATTTGATAGTTTATTCTAAGGACTAATTGCTGGCACGTGGCCTCGTAGCACTAGTCTGTTGGTGTGTCCTTAGGCATTAATTCAGGAGCACAGCCTCCAAGGACCTGCAGAGCTGTTTTGTTCATGGCTCTGAGCATTTCAAACTGGACATGTTCAGTTCCAAGCTCAAGATCTCCCTGCACCCCAACCACTATCAGATTTAGTCCCCTTTCTGTATTTTTATGCTCATTATTAGCAACATCTTAATTCACTTTCTCAACCTAGAAGCCTTAATACCATCATTCTCATCATCCACTACCAGTCAGTCATCAGATCCTGTTGATTCTAATGCAGAAACTATCCTCAAATCCCAGGGCAGCCTTGAAGACTGTTAAGCCATCTGTCTCTCGCACGCACTCTCCTTCACATCCTGTGCAGGAGCACCTATGGAATCTGGAATCTGGGAGAAAGCGAGTCAAGTGACAGGGAGAGGAGACGTGGTCGCCCCTGCACTTAGCTCCCAAAGCAGGAGGATGCTTATAGGGCAAGAGTGGCCTGTGGACAAGCACCACACCAGCCACCCAGTGGGCAGATCACAGGCCCCCTCTTGGACTTGGGTTTACCCACAACTCAGAGAAACATAAAAGTCTTGCAGGTAGTACAGTCACTTGGGCACATCAGGAAGGAATTTATTAAGAATAGTAAAAACAGTTACATTTGTATCATGCTTCATGTTCCTGTGCATTATCTATTTGCTGTCACAATCACCATCTGAAACAGGCAAAGCAAGAATATTTATTTCTGTTTTTTGAGATTTTTTTAAAAAAGGCTTGGAGTCTACAGCCATGCTACCCTGAACAAGCCCGATCCCGTCTGATCTTGGAAGCTAAGCAAGGTCAGGCCTGGTTAGTACTTGGATGGGAGACCACCTAGGAAGACCAGGTGCCGTAGGCGCAAAGAACAAAAAAATAAGGAATTATAAGCTGACAAGGTCCCTGCAATCTATGAGGTCAACCAAGAGTTGCTTCACCTAAAAAATAAATAGATAGATAGATAGATAGATAGATAGATAGATAGATAGATAGATAGATAAAATAGGCTTGGAAAACAAATAATTTACAAAAATTAAATGGCAGGATTGAGACCTTTACTTAGATCTTCCATTCTATAGCTATCCCCTGCCAGGAACCATGCCTGGCACTGGGGACACAAAAATGATCAAGGCCTGGTCTGAGCCCCAAGGATTCCATGAGCAGGGAGAAAGTTTAAGCCAGTGGTAAGCAAACTAAGCCACTTCCGGCCACTGTCTGCTTTGTAAATAAAGATTTATTGGAATGTAGTCAGGCCCATTTATTCACTTATTGTGAATAGCTGGTCTCATTCTACAATGGTAAAGTTCAGTAGTTGTCACAGACTGTATGTCTCACAAAGCCTAAAATATTTACTACCTAGACCTTTATAGAAAATGTCTCCAGCCCTTAGTTTAAACATATGGTTTTACCGCAGTGTGCTGAGTGCTTTAAGTTTAGAGACAGGTGTAATGAGAGATGACTGTCACCTCTGTTGGAAGTGAGATGTGGGGGATGGGCACAGGGGAAGCACAGGGAATTCTTCACTGAGCAGAAGATGTCTGAGCAGCGGAATCTTGAAGCCTGAGTAGGAACGAATCACATGACAGGGAAGGAAGACCTTTTCAGGCACGAAGGTTGACATATGTAAAGTATGGCGTTAGTAAATGGGGTGGGTGTTTAGAAAATGACGTGTCATTCAGTTAGGAAGTGTTTAGGGTTTGGGTGGGGTTGGAGAGGCTTGCAGAAGCCTGATCTCCGAGAGCCTTTATATGCTACACTTGATCTTAACAGATTGTGGGGGGAATAATGGAAGAGTTTTCAGCAGAGCACTGACATGATCAGATGGGGGTTTAGAAAAATCACTGTAATAGCAACATGGAGGACGGATTGGAAAGAGACCAGTTAGGAGGTCATTGTAGCAGTCCATGAGATGCGAAGTATAACAAAGGTAAGACAAATGGGAGCATGGAGAGGGGTGGAATAGAGACACTGGGAAGGAGATAGTCAGTCCAAGGGCCTTGGCGCCTGGGTGTGAGGTGTGAGAAGAGGTGGGATTTAAGGGAGATTCTTGATGTCTGGCTTAAATGACTTGGGTGGGTACCACCAACAGAGATGGAGAATAGAGATGAAGGGACATGATCCCTGCAGAGTTACTGAGAACATCAGGCAGAAGAGGATCCAGCAGTGAGATCAGTGTTGCCATGGAGGGTGGAAGGGCCAGAGAAGAGGAGGCCCCAAAGTGGTGTGTCAGAGGCCAAGGAGGAAAGGATGTTAGGAGGAATGGATGGAGTGGATAACAGTTGCTAGTGCCCCCAAGAGGTCTGGCAAGATAAAGAATGCTGTGTTTGGCCAATGAGAGATCTGAGTGTGGTTGGATGAGGAGTGAATGGGAACTAAAAAGCAAAGTCAGAAACCATAGACCACTCTTTAAAAAACAAACAAACTTTCATGAGAAGAGATGGAGGAGAAAATTTTCAGCTATATATAAAGAGGCTGTGGAATCCAGAGAACGATCTTTTTGTTTTATTAGGAGAGAAAGTTGAAGATGTTTCTCTGAGGCAGAAGCCAGTTGAGAAGAGTTTGGAAATTCAAGAGAGAGTGAATAGTTAATGGTTAAGGGGAGGTTTTTGTGGAGGGGTGGGGCTGGGTCCAGGTAGAGGTGGGCAGGAGGAGGGAGGGACACTTTTTTTATACAGAAAATGTGGGACGCTTATGTGTTTAACCAACATAGGAGAATTTCTGGTTTGTAGCACTGTCAGCTACAAGTGATAGCTCAACTCCACTTGGCTTAAAAATCAAAAAGAATTCCAAATGTAAATATATATGTAATTTAGGGCAGTTTCTTCTGGCCGCGCCTAGGGAAAGCTGCTTGAATTGAAGGACAGCCTGCAGAATTCTTGCCTTTTGCAAAATTGAAATCATAGCAGCTCCAGAAGCTGATACCCAGTTCCATTTCACTGATATCAAAAAAATATTTCAACTCTTATACACTCACAGGTAGAATGAATTGTGTACTGGCCACATATGGAGGCATCACTTTGCTTATCTTATACTTCAAGTTAAGGTCTAGTAAAACTTCGACTGTGAAAGCAACATAAAAGGATTCTAAACTGTACCTCATCTGTTAATTTTCCATGCCTGGAAAAGTTAATTTCAACTCATCATGTGATACTCAATTTATACAATAAATTATGAACCTGGAAAAAAACCATATGTAATTTAAAAGTCCACAAGTAGCTTGGTCTGGGAAGTGCTCTGTCAGTAACACCCACAGGGATGGCAGGGTCAGGTCGTCCCGTGTCTTTTGTCTGCCCTCTGCAGTCTTTGATCATCGCTACGTTGCACATGGAGACCCCCTACTCCCACAGTCCTCTCCCCTTATGAGAGTTCCTCACTGGCTCTTTTTCAGAAGAGAGGGGAACCTCATCTTTCCTAGAGGTCTCCGCAAAAGTCGCCATGAAGCACACTGCCTCTTGCTGGATTAGACTTTCATTCCTAAATCAATCATAGAGGTGAGAGGGTAGGGGATACTAATTGGCTTTTAAACTAATCAGAGCCCAACCCTGGGACCTGGGTAGGATCACTCTAAGAAAGAGGTAGAGATGAATTCTCCAAGGAAAAATATGGGTGCTGTTATGGATTGAATTGTATCCCCAAAATTCCTGTGTTGAAGCTCCAACCCAGAATATGACTATATTTGAAAACAGAGCCTTTAAAGAAGTGATTGAGCTTAAATGTCATAAGGGTGGACCCTAATCCAATATGACTGGCATCCTTGTAAGACGAGGAAGAGACACTAGGATATGTGTACGTACAGAGGAAGGCTATGTGAGGACACAGGAGGAAGGCAGCCGTTCGCAAGCCAAGGAGATAGAGACCTCAGAAGGAAGCAACTCTGCTGACGCTTTGGTCTTGTCTGCCAGCTCCAGAACTGTGATAAAATAAGTGTCCAGCCTGCAGTATTTTGTAATGGTAGCACTAGCAGATTAATACAGGTACAGAGGGTGGGAAGAGGAGCCTGGATAAACATCCAGTAAATGCCACTAGGTTTTCTGTGTACTTGACTTAGTACAGATTAAATAAGACACTGTCCCCAATCTCAAGGAATTTGAAGTTGGAAGACAACACTTTATACCAAGACCTAGCACCTATTACAATGAGAGGACAGAGAATGAGGACCTAATCCAGCCTTGATGGGAAGGGATGGTTCAGAGAAACTGAGGAAGCTTCCCAGAGGAGCTGTCACCTGCCCTGAGCCTGGGAGATAACAAAGAGTTAGGTGAAAGAACAGAAAAGGCAGACTAGGAAGAGAGTGTGATTTGTGTAAAGTTAGTGTGGAAATAAACAGAGACCATCCAAATGAGAACAAGCAGAAGCTATTCAGAGCTCAATATAGCACAGGAATCACCACTGTCACATTTGGCAGAGACTCAGAGGCAGAGAGGGAAGACGGCAGGCTTTATAGTGGAAAGGCTTCGGATATGCTCAGGCTGACATGGCAGCTTGAGGCATTCTATGTGATTGGATTGGGGGGCAGCTCTGTCTTTCCCTGATTGATCCTGAGTTGGAAATGCTGGCAAAAAATAGGGCAGCCCGTAGTCACTGACCAAGGCCTGGGCCGAGTGCTATGGAGGTTGTGAGTCAGGCTTCTGTTGTCATATATGGTCTGGCCTTCATCTGTGTAGTCACCTCTCAGTGGGGTGGGTGAGAGAGCAAGGACTATTCCTGAGACTAAAAATAGTTCAGTATAACTGAGAGTGAGAGGAGGAGTTTGGGGAAAGATGAGACTGGACAGGTAGACAAGGCCCTGATCAGGGTGGGCCTTCGAATCGCTTTTTAGGAGAGACATAAAGGACTGTGGGGGAGAACGGGCATGGGGAGTTGACCAGGAGTGTGGGGCTTATGAAGCAGTCCCAAAGAGCGACGCGAGCCTGGAGAGCTCAACGACAGCGTGGGAAACCTGCCGGTTTTCCAAAGTCAGACCTGCACCCCGCCTGGCTGCTCTTCTCACGCCCTGCCTTGCTCTTGCACCGGCATGATTACAGTGCGGTGTAGGGTTCTGCATTTGAAGAGTTAGACTGTTGCTCAAGTGTCCTCAGTTCTTTATTTTACTAATAGAATCCTTTCTTCAAAATAAAACCTTGCGCAAAACCCCACTGTCCAAGCAGTGGCTGCAAAGTCGATGTGGTGAGAGTGGGGTGAAGGGGTCTGGGTGCCACCTCCCCAAACCCGGCCCCCTCAGAGAAGGCCCCAAAGGCACTTCCTAGAGCCCACTGGGCTCCTCTGGACCTGGCGTGAAAACCCAGTACTGAAAGATTCCTGAGAATTCTGCAAGCTCCATCCTCACCTCCCTGAACACTGAGTGGAACCCAGGGCGGCCAGGAGGCTGCTGCACTGAATGACTTCGCTGACACGGTGGTGATGTTTCTGGGTCTGGAAGCTAAAGAGCTGCCTCACCCCACAGGCTGCAGAGCCTCCTAAAGGGTCCCCCTGCTTCCACTGTTGCTCCCACTACAACCCGCCATCTATAGAGGAGCCAGAGTGGTCTTTACAAACAGACCACATCAGGTCTCTCCACCGCCTACAGCTCTGCGTAGCATATAATTTAGACTCCTCCGTGAGTCTGCCCTTGTCTCCCTCTCTGGCGTGGTTTGTTTCATTCCTCCCCACGTGCCCTCCAAGCTCCAACCACACTGGATTCTCTCAGTTCCTTACTTGTTCCCGTCTGCTTCCTGCCACACGGCCTCTGCACAAGCATTTTTCCCTGCCTGCATGTTTTTCTGACCCTCTTTACAAGATTGGCTCCTTCCTGCCATTTAGGTCTCGGTCAAATGTCACCTTCTGACAGAGGCCTTCCTTGACTATTCAGTTCCCTTTATCATATCATCCTATTTCTTTCTTTCTTCTTTTTATTTAATAGACTTAGTTTTTTAGAGTACTTTTAGATTCATAGCAAAATTGAAGGGAAGGTATAGGCATTGTCATATCCTCCTGCCCCATGCATAGCCATGATCAATATCCCCATCAGAGATACATTTGTTAAATTGATGAACCTACACTGACACATCCTTATCACCAAGAGACCATAGTTTACATTAGGGTTCAGCCTTGATGTTGTACATTCTGTGGGTTTTGGACAAACGTATAATGACCTGTATCCACCGTCGCACAGAAGTTTCATTGCCCTGAAAATCTCTGTGCTCTGCCTCGTCCTCTCTTCCCCAACCCCTGGCAACCACTGAAATTTTTACTGTCTCCATAGTTTTGCCTTTTCCAGAATGTTGTACAATTAGGATCATATCGTACGTAGCCTTTTCAGGTTGCCTTCTTTCGCGTAGTAATATGCATTTAAGGTTCCTCTGTGTCTTTTCATGACTTGATAACTCTTTTTAGTGCTGAACAATATTCCATTGTTTGGACGTATCACAGTTTGTTTATTTATCTATCTTGGTTTCTTCGAAATTTTGGCAGTTATGAACAAGGCTGCTGTAAACATCTGTGCCCAGGTGGATCATGAATTCTTTATTGCATCTGTTACACCAGATCCTGATTTTTTTGTTCAGCATGTATTTCCTGTCTTCCCTGCTGGCATGCGAGCTCCATGAGAGCAGAGAAACCTTTTTTGTCCCGTGTGTGTTCTCTACCAGTGTCTGCTGCCAGGTCTGTTAAGTGAATGAATGGTGCACTAACTGCCGCCCCAAAGTCCAAGGTGGGTTCTGCTGCAGGGACATAGAACTGCCAGCTGAGCCATTCTTAGCACCACTAGTCTTTTCTCTCTGTCACTTCAGCTGCATTGTGACCACCGGAGCAGCCTGCCCAGAATAGGGCTGTGGGAATGTGGGGAGCTCCCGATGGCAACAGCTTGCAGGAGCTGTGGGCCTCTCGTCCGTCTGCCAGGAACAGCTTGTGGAATCAACACCAGGGGCCCCCAGTCTGGGGAAAGAAAACAAACCAGGACCCAGAAAAAAGGAAAAATAGAAAAGCAGTCTGTGGTTGTGGATGGGTAATTATTATTACAACTTGCTGCTGTTATTGGTAATGTCAAGTAGGTAGCCAGATGCTTCCTTCATCCCTACAAGCTCAAAGCCCACTCAGTGGCAGCAGCTAACATTTACTTAGCCTTTTGCCCTGCGCCCCAAAGTTTACCAAGTGCTTTCTAAGGGAATTATGTACTAAGTCATCACAGCAGCCTTCTGCAATAACTGCTGTATCATCTATACTCTTCAGATGAGAAATACAGAGCTGGAAAGGTTCAGTAACTGCCCATGGTCTCCACCTGACAAGTAGAGAGCAGATTCAAACCCATGCCATCTTGCTTCCCAGCCAATGCTAGAGGCTATCAAGCTCTCCTGAAAAGCTGTTATGTCTGGCGTCACCTACCAGTGGTTGATCGTCCCCAACTCACATATGCTTCTCTGGGCCCCATCTCAGACATGTTACATTAGATCTCCCACAAGCCTTACAGATTTAAAAGCCTTGAGCTCAGGGGTGTTGCCTAATTGTGGGAAGCGTCCCTATGTAAGATAACAGAGGCTTTAGGGCATTCAAATTCCAAAAAATTTTTTAACCTGCAGGTCGGATTTGGCCCCTGCCTAGAAGTTTGAGGGTCCAGAGATATGGGTATTTAAATCATGCCTAGGTGATTCTGATAAGCATCTAGTTTCCTTCCTGTGTGGGCACATTGTCAGCAACACACCTGACCAAATGTCACTTGGATTCTTTATGGAACAGTGAGCTCACTACTTCACATGGCAGAACGTTTCATGTTTGTGGCTTCATTCTCTCTCTCTCCTCTCTTTCTCTCTCTCTCTCTCTCTCTCTCTCTCTCTCCGTGTGTGTGTGTGTGTGTGTGTGCGCGCGCGCGCACATGCACATCCCATTGCCTTTTTTTTCACACAAGGGGTTGTAGGAGGGAACCTCAGATATAAAAGAATTGAATTAATCATATTCCCCAGTTCATAGTACTCCATCAGTTCACACAAGATTTCTCTTTTGGTTTAATTTATTTTTGTTTTTTCCTCATTCTTTCCTCCTTTAATAGGTTCCCTTCTAATGTATTTTGTGTCCTTACAATCTATCTTTTACCTGTTTGATTTTATATAAAAGGATCTTCAAACACATTATGTTGGTAGTGTGAGTGGGTAGTGTGTTTCGTTTTCATGAATGACATTGGAAGGTGGCCATATTTATTAGGTGATTCTTCCCTGCATCTCAGAGAAGCTCTGCCTCTCTGAAACTTCCTCCCATTTGGTCCTAGTTTTGCCCCCATAGATCTAAACAGAAAAATTGCCCACCCTCTTCCAGCATTCAAGACGGTTATCTCGGCCCCCTCTTCTGCAGCCTTTATCCGCCCTCTTCCCACTTCCTCCCAGGATGCTCCGTAGTTAGATGGTGGTCCCCTTGAAGGGCTTTGATCACTGCCCCACCCCTCTACCCCGGATGGTGTACTTCTCTACCCCTAGTGATAATCTCTTGTGTTACTGGAAGGCCAAAAGAGGAACCTGGTATCATGTGACTGGTCCATACAGCATAATAAAGAACTGAGATTTGATTAGAAGTGTGAATGTAATTGCTCTAGGTGAGAAACCCCTTTTTCCCTGGTTATCA
>CM053517.1:18291978-18357684 GCA_028627145.1 Eidolon dupreanum | reverse complement strand
ATTTATGGGAAGAGGTCAAAATATTAACATTAACAGGAGTTTGGAAGTTGATTCCAACCCTCTTGGGTTTGAACTTCAGTGGAGGAGGTAATTCAGATATAGTAGAAATAGCAAGACAACTAGAAGTAGGAGTGGAGCCTGAAGATGTGACTGAATTGCTGCCATCTTATAAAATTTTAATGGATGAGGAGTTGCTTCTTATGGATGAGCAATGAAAATGCTTTCTTAAGATGGAGACTACTACTGGTGAAGATGCTGTGCAGGTTGATGAAATGACAACAAAGGAGTTAGAAAATTACATTTAGTTGACAAAGTAGCAGGATTTGAGGGGATTGACTTCAATTGGGAAAGAAGTTCTGCTGTGGGTAAAATGCTATTGAACAACATTGCATGCTACGGAGAAGTCATTGGCGAAAGGAAGAGTCAATCAATACGGCAAAGTTCATTGTTGTCTTAGTTTAAGAAATTGCCACAGTTACCCCAGCCTTCAGCAACCACCACCCTGCTCAGTCGGCCACCATCAACATCGAGGCGAGACCCCTCTACCAGCAAGATTATTGCTCGCTGAAGGCTCAGATGATAGTGATTTTTCTAGCAATAAAGTATTTTTTAATTAAGTTATGTATATTGTTTTTTAGACATGATGCTATTGCACATTTAACAGACTACAGTATATTATAAGCATAACTTATATGCACCAGGAAACCAAAAAATTTGTAGGATTCGCTTTATTGCAATATTGGCTTTATAGCAGCGGTCTGGACCTGAATCCGCAGTGTCTTCGAGGTATGCCTATATTGTTAATTATAATTGCCATGCTGTAAATTAGGTCCCCAGAACTTAACCATCTCATAGCTGGAAGTTTGTGCCTTCTGACCATCATCCTCCACCACCCCAGCCCCTGGCAACCATCATTCTACTCTGTTTCTTTGAGTTTGACTTTTTTTAGATTCTACATATAAGTGAGAACATACGGTATTTGTCTTTCTCTGTCTGACTTATTTCACTTAGCATAATGCCCTCAATGTCCATCCATGTTGTCACAAAAGGCAGGAGAGATATCTGCACCCCCATGTTCACTGCAGCATTATTCACAGTAGCCAAGGCTTGGGAACAACCTAAGACCAGGTATTCTTTAACTTTCCCTGTGTGTTGGGTGGCAGAGGGAGGGGAGCTCTCAGGCCTGAGGCTGCCTTGCCAGGTGTGCCTTTCTGCTCAAAGCCCCTAGTGGGGGTTTTCTAGGCCTTGATGAGAATGGGGAATTGCTTCTGCTCTGGAGAGTTTGGAACAGAGCCCTAGGCTGCTACACAATCCCTCATTGAAGCACTCAGCCTCTAGCCCCCACCACTCTGCCAGCGGAGTCACATGCACCCACCTCCCCCTCATTAGCCCCAAGGAGAACAGCGTGACCTTTAAAGAAAGCAAAGGGTCACCTCGTGGACCAAGAGGGTGTGCCAAAAAGTGAGTCTGCTGGCAGCTGGCTTCTCTGTCCCTCTCCCCAGATCAAGAGACTCAGCATTTTTCTCCTCAGAACCCACAGAGGAGGGCAGTGGTGTGGGAGAAACACTTCCTTCTCACCATCATCCCAAACAGTGTTGCAGGATGGCCTCCACAACGCGTGTGTGCACACACACACACGTGCACACACACACGCACTCCGCCCTCTGCGGGATAGATGCCAGAAGGCACAGATATCAGAACCAGGGAAAGAAAAGAGGTGCATGAATACAGAAGACTGGGGGGCACTGCCCTGCCCCCCGCAGAACCCATTGGGTGACTTTCCTCTCCCTTGGAAGCGCCCAGCAAACAGTAAAGCAAACAAAATTTCTCTTCTGTGCCCCAGCAGGCTTTATAGAAAGAATGTTTTTGAACCTTTTGTGGGTCTTACTCCCAAGACTTTCACTTAGTAACAGCACGTATAGTAAGACTCATTCCTGCCACGCTTCACTCCCCTCTCTGATGTCTGTCTTCTCTCTCCTGTGACTCTTTGGTCATCTGTTGGTCTTGTCTTAACTCTGCCTTCTCTAAACTAACCCTCCTCTGATGCCCTAAGCTCCTTTTCCACATCTCACTGTGGTCAAGGTAGAAAGCTTCAAGGTCACCGTGGCTCACCAGCGGCCTCTTCTTCCCTCAGGAAGCTCTCACTCTGGAAAAGTCAGCCAGCAGCACCAGCACAGAGCCTGGCATTCCTGCCAGCATGAAATAAGAATGGCATATTATTTTCTGACATAGTCACAAGGAAAAGACATCTTTAAAAGTTACAATACATACTCTCTTATCTGCAGACAAATTTTAACTAAGATATTTTCTCCACAAAGAATATATACCATCCAAAACCTTGCATTCAAAGCTTGGTCCACAGACCACCAGTACCTGTATCACCTGGCTGCTTGTCAGAAATGCAGAATCTACTGAGTCAGAATCTACATTTCAACCAGACCTTCCAGGTGATTTCTATGCTTGTCAAAGTTTGAGAAACACACACCTGTGCACAGGCGTGTGCACGTCTCAGGAGCAGGTTGGGCAGGTGTGTGCCTCCTGCCCCATTACCCCTTCTGTAAAAAGCATGGAAAGCAGCGGTGGCCTCTGTTTCATCCAGCAGTCCGCAGCAAGATTTCCACAGGACAGTGTATTTCTGCCATGAGTGGAACTATGGAAATTAATCCCTAGAGTTTTACAAAGGATGACAAAGGAGGAGACGGCGAGGAGAGAAGGTGTTTTCATGTGTGAGAGAAGAAGAGGCAGCAGGAGGAGCGGGGCCAGTGGGCGCTGCAGCAGTGGTTCAGATCCACCCCTTGCCTGGCACCACGGCCTCGCCCTGGTACCCTTGGCCAAGGAGCATCCGGAGGTGACAGGGGCATCTTCAGAGCCCAGCCTCTTTTGAGCAGCACTGGCACTTCTGACATTTGAGCTTTTGGGGGAATCTTCATTTGGTTAGAAGCTGGTCTTTCTGCTTCACTGCGTGGTTTGGTCTCCCAGGGGAGGTATCGCCTTCTCTGTGAAGCGCTCACAGGGTTTGTCCGCACTCCAGGTTGGCTCTTCCACTGAGCTCTGCAGCTGGGAGGAGAGAGCGCCTACTCAGTGCCTTCCCCTAGCCGGCCTCGCCCCTCTCCCTGCATGCTGGGGCAGGAGGACACCCGGGTTACTGGTCGTGTGTGATAACTATGTCTTCTTTTCTCTTCTCACAATGCTAACCCATCGGAACTAACAGCAAGCATTCAGAATGAGCGTAAGTTCCTGGGCGCCGCTCTGCACTTGTGCCTCTGGGAGGTAGGAGGCCAGGAAGGAGGGGCGGGAGAAGGCCAGGTGAGAGCACAGCGAGGGATGCTTGGCCTCCCCACCCTGCCTGCTGGGGCTTCTTGACACCAGAGTCCTTAGTGAGCTCCCTTACCACACAAGAAGGGAAAGGCTCAGCTGATGGCTGTAAAGGCAGAGGAGGAGGTGGGTAAGAAGGACCCTACCATCAGGTGGCTGGCACCGGAGCTCAGGACCGAGAGGAAGGAGCTGCTCTTTGGCCTACAGACAAGTCCCTGAGAAGTTCTCTGGGAACTAAAGCCTCTTCTAGCTCCATCCACCCCAATCTGGCCATCTGTCCACCCTCCAGGGCTCAGAACCATCATGGCAACTAAGTTCTGAAAATCTAGCTGCTTTTTGTTCCTTTATTCATTCAACAAACATTTATTAAGAACTATTGTACCCAAGGACTTATACTAAGCATTGGACTTAAGAATGGGTCAAACAAAAGCTTGGCCTTCAATTTCTCATGGGGATACTGTGAGAGCTTACAGGGATTCTTCTTATGCTTAGTCTGGCATGCACCCCCTTTCCTGCGCTCTCCAGAATGGGGCACTGTCCACCACCGGCTTGCCTGCTTGTCTGTGTGGCTCCCAAAGCTCTTAATTTCAGCTGTTCCCCAAGCCAGGGACCAGGGCAGGTCCCTGCTGCCCTGACCGCCGACTGTTGGCCCTATTGCAGTGTCCCAGCCCCCGACTATCACCAAGCAGTCGGTGAAGGACCACATCGTGGATCCCCGTGACAACATCTTGATTGAGTGTGAAGCAAAGGGGAACCCTGCTCCCAGGTGAGTGTACTGGCAGGGAAATCCAAGCTGGGTGGATGGAACGGGGCCTGTGAGGAGGGCATTTAAACCACCCCCTTGTCCTTGAGCCTGGAACAAGCAGCGCCTCCCTCACCTGATGATAGTTATGGCAGCTGAGAAATTCAATGTTACCCATTCTGAAAAATCACCATTAAGCCCTCTCTTGATAGAAAGTACAATTTGGACAACTAGGAAATTTAGCTGATGAGGAAACTGGAGGCCAGAAAACTTAAGTGGCTTAAGTTCACACCGAAAAGGCAGACTAGATGTTAAGTTTTCTGGCTTTCAGTATAATATTCTTCCTACTTTATGTTCCCATCATTCCCCCATACTTAGCTTATAGGAAGCCCCTCTCCCTAGCTAACCTGAGTCTTTCATTCTGGCCTCATCTCTGCTTATTTATGTGCACATCAGCACCACACGAGGTAGCAGCAGACACGAGTGAAGCCGGCTATGTGCCAGGCTCTGTGAACACTTGTTCCTCTGTTAAGACTTGTTCCTCACGCTGTGCTGTCGGACCACCTCACTGCCCTTCGGGGAAAGATGTATGTCCTTGTAAAGTAGAAGTGAAATGGAAGCACAGAGATATTAAGTACCATTTCCAAGGTCATTCAGGTTGACAGTGGCAGAGCCTGGATTTAAACTCAGGCCTCTGACAACCCAGGCCAGGTTGGTTTCTCCTGAACAGTAAGCACTGGCCATATGAAGATGGTACGCTATCCGACCCTCATCTTTAAAGCAGCTTTCATGGGCTGGAGCTCTCAGGAGCCTCATGCTGGACCCCATGTCGGGGCTGTGTGTCAGCAGGAGAAATGAGGCAGGGCAGAGCCTCAGGTGTGTGGCAGCCTTCTTTTCCCCCTGGGCCCTGGGTTTGCAGAAGCTGCTCTAACTCAGAACTGTGAGCCTGGAACAGGCAGAGCCTCCCTTGCCCATGGCGCAGAAGCGGGAATCACCCTGAAGGGTCAGGCAGGGTATGGGTGACCTTGCTTCTGACATTTTGGTCTTTCCCCCAAGGTTCCTTTGTGGGGACAGTGGCTCTGTAGCACTGAACAACCACTACTGTTCCTGCTTCTCGTAAGGTGGTATCCTGAGCAGTTAGACACACAGCCCACCAGAAGCAGAGGGGCATTGTGGTCCCTTCACCCTGGGACTCAGTTTTATGAAGTCTGCCTTTTCTTTCAAAGCTGCACCTCCTGGGCTATAAGTGTGGCCACTGCCTTACAGTCTCCATCCAGTGATCAGGGGCACAGATAACCTGAACCATTTCACTTTGGCTTTAGAGTCAATTATCACATGAAGAGACAGGAGGAATAGAGGCAGCTCCCCATTCGTGTGGGTTGGGTGAAATACAAACTTGTGTTTGCATTCCTAGGCGGAGGTCAGTAATGCCCTGGGGTGGAAGCAATAGCTGGCTCTGGATAAAAAATTAAAAGCACTGCCTACTCCAAAGAACAAATCCCCAGGGGCTACTTGGGTGTCTACTACTTAGAGCCATGACTCCCAGCCTTGGCTGAATAAAGGTTCTGGCAGGGACCTGCCCCCGGAGATTCACCTGGATGGAACTGGGGACACGGCATTACATCAGGCTTCCCAGGAAGTTCTGCCACTCAGCCAGGGCTGGGACTCGGGCGTGAAGGTGCGGTTTAGGGGCTGAGTCAAGGACGAGGGCCCTGAGATTCTCAACTGGAGCCCAGAACCCACCTTGTTACTGTTTGTTGCTCCTGCCTCACCCCACTGTCCACAGCTTCCACTGGACTCGCAACAGCAGGTTCTTCAATGTCGCCAAGGACCCCCGGGTGTCAATGAGGAGGAGGTCTGGGACCCTGGTGATTGACTTCCGCAGTGGCGGGCGGCCGGAGGAGTATGAGGGGGAATACCAGTGCTTTGCTCGCAACAAATTTGGCACAGCCCTGTCCAATAGGATCCGCCTGCAGGTGTCCAGTGAGTAGCGTGGGGCAGGGGCAAGACACAGTCCTTCATACATGGAGGGGAGGGCAGGAGGGGCATTCCAGAAGGGCCGCCCTTGCCCTTGGCCTGTTGGTGCATTGCAGCCCTGAATGTCCTGCCTCCTTTTCTGCCTCTGAGCAGGGGCTCACCTTCTCCAGCTCAGAAAGATTCCTTGTAAGGGAAACTTCCAAACCAGAGTCTTGAACAACTTCACCGCTACTATGGGCACAGGAGGAAGAGGAGGGGAGGAGCCTTTGAAGATGTGCATCCATTCAGACAAAAGGCCTCTCTCCTCCTGCCTCATTTAGACTCATGGGCCCTGTCCTTCTCTCCTGCCTCCCTTGTTCTCCTGTTTCCCTTTCTCCATCTTGGATGCCTGCCTCTAACCACACTCCCCTGTATTTCTCTCCAGAATCTCCCTTGTGGCCCAAGGAAAATCTAGACCCAGTGGTGGTTCAAGAAGGTGCTCCCTTGACGCTCCAGTGCAATCCCCCACCCGGACTGCCTTCCCCAGTCATCTTCTGGATGAGCAGCTGTAAGTCATAGAGGCCTGGTGTTTTATGTCTCTTAATCTTAGGGAGAGGGGTAGGTATGTTAAATGGGGAGGGGCTAGAACACCTTGACTTGTGAGAAGCAGATGTAAGGTGGCCACATGGCACAGAACACAGGATCTGTAGAGAGAGGCTGCTTGAGTTCATTTCCTAAGACTGACTGTTATTAGCTGTGTGATCTTGAGCAAGTTGCTTAATATCTCTGGGCCTCGCTTTCTTCTTGAAAAATAGAGCTGATAAATGTACTTACCTAATAGAATTCTTGTAAGGATAAATAAGCTAAAACATCCAAAGTGCTTATAACAGGACCAGTACACAGTAAGTGCTCAGTAATATTTGTGATGATGAACAGCAAGAGAAAAAAGAATAAGGAAGAAGAGGAGAAACTGTGTTTTTCAATAGGCTGGTCAAAGGCAGGATGATAACAAGACCCTTCTCTCAATCCTTGGTTGATCTGGATTCACTCTTCTTGTAGGACAGTATGGGGGGATGAAGGAATGAAACCTTTGATAAAGAAGTGATGGGGAGATAAGATGTTTGGAGCAGGGGGACAGAGTGCCATCGTTCAGAGCTTGTCCTGGCCTGGTTTTGGAATGAGACGCATTTAACTGCTCTAGACTTGTTTCCCTCAGAATTTCCTGTTTTCAATCAAACAAAAGACAGCGAGCAGGGGTTGGGGGAGCATCATGAAGGTGAAGAGAGGACTGCTATCTGCATATCTTCCTGGCTTCCCTTCCCTCCTTCATTTCTGCCTCCCTTACCCCTCCTTCCATTCCTCCTTCCCTATATATGCATCATCTGTCAATCTATAGACCCTCCTGCCTGCCTGCCTATCATCCATCATTTTCTCCATTCCTGAATTCTTTCTAGCCTACTTACAAAAGAGGGCGCCTTGTCAATGAGGCAGCATGTGAGCTGTTTGCAGAGCATGTGTGGCTTTGTGCCCAGTCATTGTCCCTCTTTTCCCTCATCACAGTGTACATCTGTGGGGAAGGCTGCCTGGCCACAGGCTGGGGTACTGTTTTGTTAGCTAACAGTTCAGACTCTCCTCTCTCACCCCCTGCATCACACTTGTCACCAAGGAGTGTCCATGCTGCCTCCCGGGCAGATCTCATGACCCTCCTCCTCTTTCCGTCTTCACTGACATCTCCCCAGAATAGACCACCACATTTCCCTGGGTTGCAATAATTATCCATAACTGACCTTTCTGGTCTTTCTAAAAACATAACTGTGACAGTTTCATCATATGCTCAAAGCCCTTCATTGGCTCCTCCATCACTCCCAACAAAGCCTGGACTCCTTTCACTGGCACACAGTTCCCTTCCTGGTCTGGTCCCCTCTGCTGTCCTTCACCCGTCTTTGTCCCGTCTCCCTTACTCAGGTGCTGTCACTTTAGCACAAACTGTTCTTGTTGCTTAGAACCCTCTTAGCTTCCTTCTCCTCTGCCTGGTAAATGTCATGTAGCCTTTGAGCTGCAGCGCAAGGCCCCTAGAATGGACTGGCTGCTCCTTCTCTCATCTCGTCCATTCTTATCTGGACTTCCCACTCACCACATTGTATTGTAGTTATTTATTTATCCACTATCTCTTCTACTAGACTGCAGGCTCTCTGAGGACAGGATCTGCCTTTCCTATTCATCTCTCTTTAACCCGTATGGAGCACAGTGTCTGCACAGAGTAGTCCTATAGAAAATCTCTGATAAGCATCATTAACTTTGTGCTTTAAGAAATGGTGACTTAGAAAATGCTCATGGGGGATAGGAAGGAGTTCACTATGAGTAGTCAGACTTAGAGGTATACTTTTACAAACCTAATAGCCTGGAAATCTGGCCATTTAAGTTTACATCAGATGCAGTGCTTAAAAGAACATGGATAACATAGGCAGCATTCTCAGCCATGCCTATGATGTCATTAATTCTAAAAAGCACATAGTTTCCTCATTTTGCATCTGTAAAATTGGAAGGCATCCTAAAATTGTTGGTATGCATCTTACAATTATAATTAATAATGCTTTTTTCTTTCTTGGTGGGGCGGGGGGAGGTTGGAAAATAAAACAGGTGAATTTGACTCCTGATTTGGGAGCATCTGAAGGATTGTGTCCCCTCCCTCTGGCCTCAGCGCCAGCCAGATCTTTCGTGGCATGAACAGGAGATAGAAAAATCTGGTCCTAGAGCATGGACATGGTGGGCAGGCGGGTCTGAATCTAAATCCTACTCTTCCCTCACTGCTTTTGCAACCAGAACAGTTAAGGACTCTGCTTTCTTATCTGTAAAATGGAAATAAGCCCCACTTCAGAGTTGAGAGTGAGATTAGACCAAATGAAGTGGAACCCCTGGCCCCACCTGGCCCTCTGTGGGTGCTACTCGCCAGAAACTTCATGATTATTATTACTGTTCCAATAACTGCTAACCTTCCACTGTACCTCTGCTTCCTTATAGCCATGGAGCCCATCACCCAAGACAAGCGGGTCTCCCAGGGCCATAACGGGGACCTGTATTTCTCTAACGTGATGGTGCAGGATATGCAGACCGACTACAGCTGCAACGCCCGCTTCCACTTTACCCACACCATCCAGCAGAAGAACCCCTTCACCCTCAAGGTCCTCACCAGTAAGTGTAGGCCTCTGCCCGGGGCTGGGGCAGCAGTCCACCTGGCCTGAGCGGTCCCAGGCTCCTGGGTCTAGGGAGAGCATGGTTCCCAAGACTGACCTAGAAATCCTTCCAGCTCACTGTGCCCAAGCGACTTCAGCTTCCCTTAAGCTACATCTCCTGATTCTTTGCCTTGAGTTCAGTTTGGCTCTTCTCAGACTTTGGTGGGTATCAGAATCATCTGGTGAACTTGGCGCCATCCCCAGGCCTAGCCCTATCCGGCCTCTTTGTTTTTCATTGCTCCCAGGGGATTTGGACACTGCAGAATTTGAGAAGCACTGCTTTAAGTGGCCATCCGGCATCCCTCTCGTGTCTTCAGCTTGTTTATTTTTTTTTTATTTCTAGCCATTGTTTGATTATCTTTATTTCTAGAATACAGCCACAGCACGGAATATCCAAATTCGTAGGTACACCTACATGAGTTGTATTTGATTCTGTGAAACATACGTGCTGGACCATATGGAATCGCTGTGTGTACATGTTGCAGGTTTATGTTTAGTTTTATTTGTTTTTGTTTTTACCTCGATTCTGTTTGGTACCAAATCAGATCAGCATTTCCTGACCCATTATAGCATTGGTGACCCTCTACAAAGAGAGAGGGAAGCTAGTTCAGAGACACACTTCTTTCCAGGGACCCGCTGGCCTGGAGCTTTGGCTGCAAAACTCTTAGCCTGCTCAGGATGTCGAAAGTGGCTCTGCTGGTTTTTGCAAAAACTTATATAACGTGCTTTCCACTGAAGAGCCCCCATCCCCAAAGACCTTACTCTGTCTAACTCAGCTGTGTGAATGTTTTCAATGCTGTGGCAGTTGTGGGAGAGGCCAGGCAAAGGCCACTCCATGGGCACTGGCAGCTTCCACAGGTCAGAAAAGAGGCTGAACTCTGGTTTCTAGGAGCCCACACGCAGGTGGTTGATGATGCCTCCTGGGGGGACATGGGAGGCAGAGGAGAGGCTTGGATGAACTTACCCTCACTCAGGACAAGTGGGGGCCTGACCCCCTCATGGTGTCTTCTTCCCTCATTAGTCCCTGGCCGTGATGAAAACAGGCCGTGCTGAGAGCCAGCCCGTGGCATCAAGGTGGATCCACAAGAAGCAGCTTCTTTCCTATTCCCCTTCTCCTGTTGTGGGTTTTTTTTTTTCCTTTCTCTTTATTTTCTTCCCTTTTCTTTTTCACTTCCTTTCTATTTCTCCTCCCTTTTTCTTACTTTTTCTTTTCCTCTCTCTCACCTTTTCTTACTTTGACCCCATTTTACCCACCTCTAATCCTCCCTCTCCTGCCTCTGCAGGCCCCCCACACACTGTTCTGAGCTACTTTTAATTTGATAGCCAACGGGTTGGCCAGAAACTCAGGGACAGTCCCTGCATGTTCCTGGCAGGGTCACCAAGCTTCAGGGTGCTGGCTGCCCCCTTCTTGGCTTTCTTATTCTGGTCCCAGGCCCAGAGCGGAGCCCTGGAGAAGAAATTTGGGTTGTCTGAGGTGTCTCCTCAGTGCATGTCAGAGGTGACTGCCTGCCAGCTGGCCATGCTGGGGAGGACAGCGTAGTCTGCCCAGAACCTCAGAGCAGCCTTCAGAGCCAGGACAAGGCTGGCAGCGTCGGGCCATGGGAGGGGCAGGAATGTCACAAGCAAGATGCTCACCGAGCCGATCCCTGGATGGCCCACAGTGCCATCACCTGGATCCCTTTCTGCCTGCTTGAAAGAGGCTTGAAGTCAGCTTATCATTTGGGTACTGAGTCAGGTGACTGTTGTGAGCAGAGACTTCCACTGTCACATAGGGGGGAGGCAGGGAGATGGAGATGGCGAAGAGCCTTCTGTAGAATTAAGCACCTAGAGATGTCAATCACATTTAGAAGTTGGACTTTCCAGAAACATCCTTTTCTCGCTGGTTAGGGATGTTGGTTTCTGCTCTATTTCTGGGTCCCCTGCTCTGCTGAAAACTGCTTTAAATGCTGAGACAGCCCCGGGCGCTGGGCACAGAAGCTTTTCAGCTTCCTGGACTCTCCCAGAGGTGGCTTGGACCCGGAGCAGGTTTTGGCGTCTGCCCCCTCTCAGGTTTGGGCTCAGTTGCTTAAAACTGCACAGTGCTGCTCCCCATACTTCCCTGCCTGGAAAGGACACAGGCTTTTCCTTGTACCTTCAGAACCAAGTCTGGAACTGGGAGACCAAACAGCCAAGTTGGGACAGCTTCCAAAGACTCTGTTCTTACCAGTTTGCCCATTGGGGAAGAAACACATCTCATCACAGCCATTTTGCATTACTTGCGTTAAAGGAAGGGCAGAAAGGTATCTAACGTAAAATACTGGGCAATCTAAAATCATTTTTAAATTTGTTTTGGGAAGTCAGTGAAAAACAGTGGAGTCGGGCTAACAAAGACATGTCTGTCCCACTTTGCCTACACCAGAACAGGTTCCCGTCCCTCCTGGTCCCTCTGCCACAGCAAGAGGCAGCGGCAGTAAGGGAGGAGGGTTCTCCCTGAGGCAAAGGAGCACTAACCCTGCTTCCTTCTAATGTCTGCTGTCTAAATGATGCTCTTAGAGGAGCCAGAAGTTCTCCCTGAATTTCTTAGATGTGCTCCAGAATTTACAAACTGTGAGGTCCAGTCTGAGCTCAGGTCACTTCTCTGGAAAGAGATAGGTTCTATCTCACCTGAGCATGAAAAAGGCCCCATCATCTGTGTGCACCTCTGTCCTCTCCCTGGAGAGGGACATTACTTCCTGAGTCCAGCCATGGTCCCTCCTACCCTTTCCCACTCTGCCTCTCCATCCACTTGCAGTTCAGTTCTCACCCTTAGCTCCAATTAAACCCAAGATGACTTCCCAAACACAGGCTAAGTCTTTTACCACAAACTCCATCTTAAAGGATAGTTCTGATTACTGAAAATCTTCCTACTGGGTGTTAGGCAGATTTGGGATTCATTGCAATGCAGTCCCAGAAAAGAGCTCCGCAGCCACTGCAGTCAGTGGTGCAGGATTTGAGCTGTCTTCTGATATGCAAATGCCCTGGCACAGCACCTCTCCTCCCTCCAGCAGTTGGCCCATGTTCTGGGCTTCACAGGGCTGTCTGCTTGGCTTCCAGTCAGCTGTTCCACCTTGCGCCCCCCGCCCCCCGTAGGTACTGTCAAAACTCGAACCCAATAGCTGGAAGTAGATGGTGGTAGAAGAGGGAAAAGCTACTTAAAGATGTTGGCATGATTATGTGCTCTATTGCAAAATGTCTTTCTCACTGTGGGTTTAATGCCCAAGGGCTTTAATTACCTAATGTTGGAACCGAGGCCACTGGTCTTGCTCCTTAAGGAATGTCTTTACCCCAAGACAGTCTCGACAGTTCTGAATCTCCAGCTAGTCAGCCGGCCTTTCTCAGTCCCTAGTGTAGAATTCACAGCACTTGTGTGGCACGTATACTCACACCCTCTCTACCTCCCTCCCCTCCCCTCCCCTCCCCTCCCCTCCCTCCCTCCCTCTCTCGCTCTCTCTCTCTCTCACCATCCCCCTACCTCCCAACCCTTATCCCAGGCTCCCTTTCTAGTCCTAAAATCTGAACTTCAGCCTAGCTCTCCCCACCTCCCTGGACCACTCCTAGTCTCAGAAGGAGGCCTTTCTGCCCACAGACACATCTCAGAGACCAGGGTGGTGCCACCGGTCAGGTTGGGGGGCGCTTTGCTGGCAAGCACATGATTCTTGGGCTCTGCCAAGGGTTGCTCTGTCCCACTCTGTTGATGAACTATTTCTCTCTTGGACTGTCTTTTCTCATTTACCTCTCGCTCCTTGCAAATTAGCTCCTGCTCAGGTAGGACTTTGCTTTTTCCCCAGGGCTCACTAACACTCCTTTCTCTTTAGCTACACCAAGAGCTGGCCTGATCCAGAGACCTGGGAACTGAGGATTTTGATGGGAAGGAGTTGTTCAAAAGGCTGCTACTGGATACTCCTAATCCTTATCTCATTTGTTTGAAACTATAGTGGGACCAAGTAATTAAAGGTCAAGCCTAATTTTTTTAATTAAAGAAACTTGTAATTGCCTTCTTTTGCAGGATTTAACCTTTTCTTCCCTTTTTGGGCTGTTTTGTGTTGCTTGTTCTTCACCAAACATATTTCCTTTCCAAATATGCCGTGTCTTTCCTTTGCAAAAGACTTCTGGTACTCTCTCCCGTTGTTTTTGTGGCTCTGCTTTTCTGTTTGTTCTCTCCCCGTGTATGCCTCCTTGACCTCTCCGTGGCCTCCTGTTTGCTCACCCTCTTTTGTTTATTGCAGACCACCCCTATAATGACTCGTCCTTAAGAAACCACCCTGACATGTACAGTGGTGAGTCGCTGTGGTAACCTTGGGAGTAACCTTGCCTGTCCTAACCCCAGTTTCCCTAACTTGACTGATACCATGTCATTAACTTGTGCTGGGTGGCAGGTCTGACAGTTGGCCAGGCCAGGGTGCCAAGGTGCCACCTCTAGAATGCTGCTCACCAGAAGGACAGTTGCCAGTGGGGGGTTCGAGGTGGCAGATGTCGTGCTGTGGGCTACTCATACTTGCAGACCTCCAGTTGCTGAATTCTAGATAAGTTAGTCAAACCAAGGTAGGACATCAGAAGAGTTTCTTGGAGGGTTCAGTAGAAACTTAGAAGTCAGTGGTAGGTAGATGGAGAATATTGAGGATAGGTAAGTGCCCACAGTAAGGAAAAAATAGAAAATCTAGTCCTATTAGTGGTTTAAAGAGGACAGAAAGCTTTGTAGTGTGTGTAGTTAACTCTTAAGTATCTGGTTATAAATTGCCTGCTTTGTAGTCTAGCCATAGCTATTGGGGATACCATGTCTCATGTCCCTTGTCTCTTTAAAATCCATCTGGGAAATAGGAGTGAGAGTTCAGCTCTGAGTTCTGTTTTAAGATGAGTATAAATGAAGTCGGACCATCAGTTGTATTCTGACACCTGGGCCTCTTCTCTCCTCTGGGAGTGCACACAAATCCAATGCCTGCCAGTCCACACATTTGCAAGTCATGGAACAGCTTCCATGAGGTGTATTTCTAACTCATCACACAACTGGTTGCTCAAACTGATTAATAGAGTAATTAGCCATTTCCACACCTGAGTTACCCCACCATGACTCAAGAATGTCTTGTTTGCCCTGAGCAGCCAGAGTAATCATCATTCACTGACTCTGGTGAAGCAGCTGGCCCCCATCATCAGTTTGCCTAGGAAGCCGAGGCTGCAGGTCCCCAGAGGAGTCATTGTGGGCTCAACTAGATAGGAAGTGTCTGCATTGTGCTGTGCTAATATAAACAATGATCAGTGTCTGGAGTGGGGGATGGGAAGAGGGAGTGAGAGCCAGGGAGAGAGGCAAAGGCTCTAACTTGGCACCAAAGCAGCTAGAGCCGCTCTGAGATCCTGCCAAAGAGATTTACTGCCTAAGGAAGCGGAGACCTTTGTTGGATGCTGGGAATTGTTTGCTTGTTTTCAAAATAATGGGGCTGACCACCATTGTGTCAAGAGCCCCAGAGCACTGGCGTGGAATGTGCCTTTTTCTTAATTGGATTCCTGTAATCTGTTATGGGAGGTGGAGTATATCAGAGCCAGAAGGTCCCTTAGAGACCACCATGTCCCAGCTCCTTGCTGTATACTATAAACTATTCAGGGGACGTGCATGTGGAGTTGTTTTATCAATGGAATAAACCTGAGTTATTCCAGCCACTTACACCAGTTTGTGACCAGTGGTAGATATTATTACAAGTGAATGGGTGGGAGTTACAAGAACCATCTAGGGCTATAAAATCGAGCAAAGCTCCCAAGTGCTTACATGAGATTGACCCCTTCTCTCTAATCCAGGGTAGAATGGGGCTGACTAAATATAAAGTCCGCTGAAAAAGATATAAAGTCAAAGTGAGGTACATGTTAAACAAAGAACAGCTGGGTTGAATACTTCTAGAAAGAAATAGAAAGTGAAAAGGAAAGAAAGAAGGTCCTCCCTGAGTGCTGGACAGAGAGACACAGTGCAATGAAAAGTGCCCAGTGCATCTCTGTGCTTTGCTTTGAAATATGGCATGTCTCTTTTGTGGCAGTAGGGCCACCTGATAATTCTATTTTGTTCTAGTGATTTCTACAGAGGTTTGGCATCCTCTGAACATATGCCAGATGCCCCTTGACTTGCCACTTAGAATTCCTTGCCACCCAGACCAGGAGACAAGGACAGGAGTGTGCCCTCTGAAGTAGGCTGCCTTGAATTAAATTCAGCCTCCAGGATGTACTACTGAGTGACTCTGGGCAGGTCATTGAGCATGTCAGAACTTTACTAGACAAAGATCTCATCTGCAAAATGATTATATTATCTGCCCCATAAGATTGTTGTGAAGATTAAATGCAATAACATGCATATGGTTCCTAGTTTGTTGTCAGACACGTCAGTAATTAGTGAGTTACCCATCGTGGTATTAAAGGGAATGGTTTAGTGTTGACTATATCAAGTATAATTGTTCTGTGCTTCTGAAATTAGGAGAGACTCAGGATACTTGAAGAAAATCCAAGCGGAGAAAGGTAGGCATGATTATGGGAAGAAAGTACTATGGACAGAGACATTTTAGGGCAGAATAGGAAAACAAAAGCTATTCAGATCTCAGTTGTGCTGAGAACTGGATAAGAAAAAAGCTCCAACTACTGAATGAGGGATTTGGGTTAGATTTCCCGGCAGTGGAAGGTATTAAATGTACTAGACAGTGATCTTTTCTCATCTTCTGGGGTGTTTGGTCAGCCAACCCTGGAGCCAAAGAGGTAATGAGATGCCCGGGATGCAGCCCATGAGTTCTGAGTTCTGAGAACTGAGAGCAGGAAGTGGAGGATCCAGCTGCTCCTAAAAGCTGTTTTTTGCAAAGGTTCTTGGACACATTGGATTCACGGAACTCTCTTCTGCTAATGCCAGCACTTGACAGGGAAGTGACTCGGGTTTTCAGCAGTCCTGGCCTTTTGTCTTGCAGGAGACAATTGAGGTGTTTTTTCATTGGCCCTTTAAAGCAAAGGTTTTTGACACTGTCACTACCTGATATCTCCCTGCTGACCAGATTCTTCTGGAAACCCATGAGCCCACCCTTGAGCCACAGCTCTGAGAGCAGAAAAAGAGAGACTGTCCTTGGCCAGGTCAGATGGGGCCACAGGAGAAGCTCTTCCTGAATCCACGTGGACACGAGCTTTGTATCTGGGTTCTGAGTTTGATCAGGTATTAGGTCCAAACTCAGCCCTGAGAATCAGGGTGAATGAGAGGAGCATCATCAGGCTGGACGGGCTCTCCAGGGAAATCCGCCTCTATGGTAAAAGAGAGGGCATCCTGTGACACACTAGGAAACTGTCATTTTCCACCGTTTAGAGCCTTGTAGCATCTCATATAGCAGTCACCTTTGTCTCAGAGATTCTTCCTGGGGCTACTTCTCCAGGGAAAGAAATCAGCCACCCTGCCTTGGGAGCAGCGGCTCCCGAAGCCACCGGTTGGATTATCCTTCATAAATTGTCGTGTAAGTCCCTCCTGCTGCAGCTGACCACAGCTCTTCACAGTCTGTCCTTTGGGTCCAGCCTCTTGTTCATAATGATATCATGTGTCACCCTGACTCCTCTCCAAGCTTTCTGTGGCCTTAAGAATTCAGTTGAGAACCCTTTGGAGCCTCTTAGTTCCCAGCCCAGCTTCTTTTCCAGCTCGGGCCTGAGTTTATTTAATAGCCGCCAAGGAGAGATGAAATCTTATGTGAATTGTAATAATCATATATGGTGCCAGGTGGATACTAGACGAATCAGGGAGATCACTTTGTAAATTATATAAATGTCTAACCACTGTCCTGTACACCTGAGACTAATATTGAATGTCAACTCTAATCAAAAAATGACAATTAAAAAAAAATCTTATCTGAGACATTTAAGACAATATTTGAGGAAAACATAAGAAAAGAGTTGCACTACTGTAGATTGCTAAAACAAAAATATCTGTCTCCTCTGCCTCTCTTGCCCTTAGATTTTGGTTTTCTTTGCTCTGAGAAAGAAAGATATTCCCAAAACTGACTGTCAGAAGTAGGGACAAGTGGGATATCCCTCTTTAAAGAGAGGCGATATAGAATAGATGTTAGACACAAGCTTTGGTGAAATGGTCCAGAATCCAAACCCTCACTGCATGTGACCCTGACAAGCCTGTTGACTTCACTGAGCCTCTGTTTCCTCTACTGAAAATGACGGTGATACCTTCAGGTTTGCTGTGAGATTCAATGTGATGATGTAGATAAAGTTGCTAGCACAGTGCGTGGCCCACAATGAACGCTCACCAAATGGTGGCTCCAGTTATTACCTCTGACTTCTAAGATGTTCTTCCCTATACTTTTGAGTTTTGGCTTGTTTTCCAGTAGCTTCTCCCCTTTTGGGATAATTCTGTGGTTGCTAGCCCACATCCGACACATGAAACACTGCTATAACCTTTTTATAGTCACAGCTGCAACATGTGAAGGCACAACAGCAGGACTCTGCTCACCTCTCCTCCATCCCATACTTATTGCTTTGCTGGTCATGTGTGCTGCATGCCACGGTGTGAATTAAATGTCCACAGGGTCACAGATTGGTTTCTGCAGATTGTGTCCCTGCGGGAAGGAGTATGCCAACTGAGCTGGGACCTATCACATAATCCTAGGGTTCCCAGCTCTCGACAGATTCACCAGCCTGACGACAGAGCTTTCTGCTGGAAGTCTCCTTCTCCTTATGGTGCCCTTGACCTTGTGTTGTCTGGCTGTTTGGGTGATTCCAAGATGATGGGTGGGACGAAGCTGCTGCTTTGGTATCAGGCTTTCCTCATACTGAGAGCTTTATGCTATAAGAGTTTATAGATACAGATGGTAACCAATTAACCACATAATGGATTAACCCCTTCAGTAGCCACTGTTGTATATGTGTGTGCTGGTGGGACAGATGAGGACATCTACAGGAGAAGTAACACGGGGGGTAAATTGTTGCCTTCTTTTTGTTCTCCCCTTGAATTCATTCATCCCACACTTATTGAACACCTTTTATGTGCCATGTGTTGTGCCAGCAGCCTAGCAACCTTTGCACATATTTCATCATTTCTTCTCCTGACAAAAGAATAAAATAGATGCAAACTCTATGGAATGCACTCCCCCGATGGCAAATGGAAAGAAGCTGAGTGCCTCTAGGACAGGAACCCATTGATCCAGCCAGGGACCAGCTAGTCCAACAAGCTCCTTTAGGAAACACCAATGTCACAGAGACAGAGTTCCTCCTGTCACTCTGTCCTCACTCTGCCAGCAGCCATTAACAGCCCAGAAAAATGCCTTTGTTCTCACTGAGGGCGTCTCAGGGCTCCCAGCTCCTGGCAGCTCAGCTTTCCTTTCACCTCTCACCTCTCCAGCCGAGCTGAAGACCCATTACGTCCATGATGGGCTCAGCTTGTATGTTTAACTCTTCGATCGTACGATTGTATGCCTTTAGGCAGGGGTGCCTCTTCCAGTCTCCCTGTGTTTTGGGCTCTTGATTGGAAACTTCACGTTCTTCTCCCTTCCACTGTATCCATTTCCACAGAACTATACAAAGAGCTCTGAGGGAGCAAGCGGTGAGGCTCAGCTGGGTGGGCTCCACTCTGCTGTGGTGTGCCCAGACTTGCATGTCCCCTTCCACTGGGAAACAGCCGCCCTGACAGTGTCCATCTCTGCGGGCCACCTGGCTTCAAAACCTGTGTGCTTGTCATTAACTTCGGATCCTGGCTGCTCTAGCCTAGTTGAATTGCAGATCACCTCCATCTTGCCTCTCACCCTCCCCTAGTCTCTCACATCCAATTAACACCCTCCTCCCCAGCCCCTTCCAACATCATTAGTGAAGGAGCAGAAGAATGGTCTTGGCCCCAGAGTGATTCCCCGTCATCTCTGCTCATTAATTCCCTCTGTGTCTTTGCAAAACCGTTAATAATGCTCCCCGTATCTCTGACTGCTCATCTGGGTCTATGTGGCTTCATCTCAGCTCCTTGTCTTCAGGGTCCCCAAGAGCAGGCTGTCTTTACTGTGGCCTCAATATGTGCCTTCTCTTCTACTGCTGCTGAGATGGCCTCCTTAGGGGTCACCAAAATGGCCTCTGGGGTCCCAAAGCACATGCTCAGGAAGTAAACGACCCACGGCTCAGGCAGCCCCCTCTCGTTCCAGGGAAGGAGAGGTTTCCTGAACGGTGAGGGAAACTGGGCTCCTCTTGGCAGATCCTTTCGGAACTTAAAGCTGCTCACACACATGTGCCGGTGGGGCCGCGGGGCCCCGCGCTTCCTAACACTCTCTCTTAATGATGCGCAGCCCTTGGGGTGGTTTCAGCCGGGAGGGGCCAGGGCTCGGCACCTCTGAGGGTAAGGGGGGAAGCAGAGGTGTCATGACATTTCTTTCTAGCCCAACAGCTTTGGCCACCCGGGTCGGCCCCCCGTGCAGGAGGCTCACTCCAGCTTGTTCTATTTCAGCCCGAGGAGTTGCAGAAAGAACCCCCAGCTTCATGTATCCCCAGGGCACTGCGAGCAGTCAGATGGTGCTACGTGGCATGGACCTACTGCTGGAGTGCATCGCCTCTGGGGTGTAGGTACCATTTTATCCCTACTTTTGGCCACTCTGCAGGAGGCTGGGGACGGAGTTTGTGCGTATGCTCTGTTATTGCCACATTTGGGGGTGCAGAAAAAAGCAGACAGCCCTTAATGAGGATTTAAATCATAGTCATTTCCATCCCAGTCATCTGGCCATCTCTCTCGGATAATGAGGAAAAGAGATGGGTGGGCATCCTTTACGTGTGTTAGGATCTCATGTGACCTTAGATAAGTCCCTCAAACACTCTGTGGCTGAGCAACTCCTCTCTATAGGAGAGATCAGCTCTCAGAGGACCAAAAACACTTCCAGGACACCTGGGTATGCCAGGCTCCATAGAAGAACAGCAGGGCCTCAGTTTTGATGTTTCCGTTTCCTGCTTCGTCCCCCTCCTAGCCCAACACCAGACATCGCATGGTACAAGAAAGGTGGGGACCTCCCATCTGACAAGGCCAAGTTTGAGAACTTTAACAAGGCTCTGCGTATCACCAACATCTCTGAGGAAGACTCTGGGGAGTATTTCTGCCTGGCCTCCAACAAGATGGGCAGCATCCGGCACACGATCTCGGTGAGAGTAAAGGGTACGTTGTGTGTATTTCTCATTATGATGATTTTGCCAGCCCTAAACGCCATGACCACTCTTTCTTAGGGTGATTGGGAGCAGGGTGAGTGGGAGAAACTTCAACACAGTGGTTAGTGGCATCAGTGACCTGCCAGGGATGATCACTCCCTGGATGTGAGTGTGTGTTTGAGTGGTGGGCCTTAAGGGAAGAAGATCCACCCAGAACATCAGCCAACTCTCCTTGGTGCCCAGAGCTCCCTCAGCAGGGGAATTTCATGGTCTGTTTTGATGACACCCAGAGCTTTCTCTTCTATCATTTTGCATTCCTATTCATAGTGTGTTTTAGCCCTGTGCTGTCTGTGTACTGTGCTTGGTTCTTTTTAAAAGTGGGGAGTCATCAAGCCCAAATTCTTTTAAAAAAATCATTTCCCCCCCCTAAAAGCATAGCTGGCCCAACTGAGCTATTGTAAGCAATAGAACGCATGCCTTTATGGGTCTCAGCCATGGGTGGTGGGGTACACCAGTCACTTCTCTTCCCAGGGCTGAATGGATGATTGGAATGATGAGGTCTGATTTTATAGTGCAAGAACTTTCTTAGCACACGCAAACCTTATGGCCTTGGTTTCAGCACTACACACACACCAGGGATTCTTAATCTTTTTGGAGGGCATCAAGATCTTTGAGAATCTGATCCAAAGAACCCTCTTCTCAGAAAAATCCACCTATCCACATGTCATGGACTTTTCAAAATAATTGAAAGAGGTGGCCAGCTAAGAGCTTCTAACCAAATTGCAATGCCTAAGAGAACAAGTATAATATTAGGCCAGTATTAGATCTGAAAAGATCTGATCTTGCAGCAGCAGTAACAAAGCCAGAGGAGCCAGCCTAGTGCCTGCCTGACCACCTTCCCTGGCTCAGGCCCTTAGTGCACATCATGAATACCTGTGAACATCTAAAAGCATTCACTGCCTGGGCCTCCCTTGAGGATTCTGATTCAGCAGGTCTGGGATGGGCCCTGGCATCCTTGTTTCTTAAAAGTTCTTCAGGGAGGCGGGGGGAAATGGCATAGATGATAGAGGCTCTGTTCATCCCTCTGGCGACCAAATCAAAGTTGTGACTGAAACAAGGAGCAGCAGCAAGGAAAAATCACCTGTGATCTAGAGGAACAAGCCATACAACTAGGGAGAAATCCAAGAAATCACCCTGCAACAGCAGAAGGTAGGACGGGGCGAGGACGCGGGGCTGCCGGGTCTCAAGTGGCTGAGTGAGACGGAGGCTGCAGCAGCAGCAGACGCCTCCTTAAGGGGCCGCGTCCACGAGCAGATTTTCACGGTGACGGACCTGCTCGCTCTGAGCACCAGTGCCATTTCAGCTGCACGCAGAGGGCACCAGGGACTGACAGGGAGATATTGTCGGAGTGAGGGCCGAGGCAAGACTTGCTCTGTACAGAAGCGCCGGTGGCATTCATTGTTCCCTATTGAGCCCTTCCCCCTCCCAGTGCACGGACACAGCCCTTCACAGCCATGTGGTCATCAAACTGGATAACAGAGGTCTCCGCCCAGAGGATTCCCTGAAACCCTGCCTCCCCCAACTTGCAGCCCCACCGAAGCCACATCCAGGTGTATCCTCAGCGAGTCAGGTGCTCCTTGCTGAGCAGCACCAGGACTCAACACTGGAGGCAGCTGGCCTCAGTTTCTGGTGTGGCCTTTTGAGACAACTATAAGCACAGCATCTGTGGATTGCTTGCTGAATCTTAACAGGTGGCCCCAGAGGGTCAGACATTGGGGCTAAAATTTGGCCTGCAGCTGAACCCCTCTCAGGACTGTGCCACTGGACACCTACAACACAAAGCCACGCTAATACGACCTGGAGATTTAGGAACTTTGCTTAGTACATAGAAACAGACACAGAAAGGTGGCCAAAACAGGAAGACAAAGAAGCAGAAACCATATGAGAGAACAGAACAAAGATCCAGATATAGTCAAATAATCTAACAGATGCAGACAGAGTTCAAAACACTGATTATAAAGATGCTCGATGAACTTTTGGGAGGTGTAGTTAAATTCAGTGAGAACTTCATAAAAAGAAACATAAAAATGGAAATGGAAATCATAAAAGGGAACCAGTCTGAAATGAAGAACACATTATCTGAGATGAGAAGTACATTAAATGGAATAAACAAAGGAATAAACAATGTGAATAAAGAAAAGGATCGAGTGCCCTATCTAGAGGATGGGAAAGCCAAGGACGCAAAATCACAATGACAAGATATGAGATGTCAAGACTATGAAAATAATTTAAGAAGCATATGAAACACTATTAAGGGTCCAAATATCCATCTGATCAGTGTAACTGAAGAAAATCAAGATGTTGAATAGTTGTTTGAAGAAATAATGATGAAAAACTTCCCTAACCTGGTGAAGGAAATGGACATTAAACCCCAGGAAGCTCAGAGAATTTCAAAAATCAGGGATCCAAAGAGGCCCATACCAAGGCTCATCATAATGAAGATGCCAAAGGAAGAATATTAGAAGCAGCAAGAGAAAAACAGATAGTTATTTATAAGGAAAAACCCATAAGACTGGCAGCTGATTTCTCAGAAGAAACTATGCAGGACAGAAGGGCTTGACACAAAATATTAGACAGGATGAAGACCCAGGATCTACAACCAAGGATACTTTATCCAGCAAAGCTATCATTTAGAGTTGAAGGACAGATAAAGAGCTTCCCGGACAAAAACAAGCTAAAGGAATTTATCGCCACCAAGCCAGTATTACAGGAAATGTTAGAAAGACTTCTTTAAGAAGAAAAAACATGTATCAAAAACAGGAATAAAGAATGGTAACAACTACATTCCTATCAATAAGTACCTCAAATGGAAAAGAATTAAGTGCTCCAACTAAAAGACAGAGTGGATAAATGGAAAGGAAAACAAGACCCCTACATATACTGCCTACAAGAGACTCACTTCAGATTAAAAGACACACACAGACTAAAAAGAAGGGGATGGAAATAGATATTGCTTTGATGGACCTAGAAGGTACTTAAGTCAGACAGAGAAAGATAAACACTATATGATTTCACTTATATGTGGAATCTAAGGAATAAAAAGAACTACTCAAAAACAGACTCACAAATACAGTGGACAATTTGGTGATAGACAAAGCGGAGGGGGGTTGGGGGACTGGGAGAATGGGGAGAAGGGTTAAAGAAGTACAAATTAGTAGCTGATGGATGGTCACGGGGATGGGGAGCACGGCATTGGGAACGCAGTCAGCATTAATATGTTGGCTAGGTGGAGGGTCAGGGGAGGGAGGGAGCAATTGGGATCATTTTATGAACTATATAAATGTCTAACCAATGTACTGTGTACTTGAAACTAATTAAAATAATATTTTTAAAAAAATACTTCAGAGAACTCTAATGAGCAGCCCCAGCTTAGAGCTATTGTTCTGTGAACTTGAAATAGGTCAGCATCTGTGGTGTCAGGCTGGCCAAAGGCAGGCTGGACTGAGTCATCCCATGAGGATGAGCCCTGGGCAAGTGGTAAGAGCCTGGGTTGGCACTCAGAGGCTCCCATCATACTAGAGGAAGTCTGTCTGGTCCTTCTGCCTGCATCATGCCATCTAACTCCCCTATCTGTGCTGTCCTTGCCTTCTAGCTGCTCCCTACTGGCTGGATGAACCCCAGAATCTTATCCTGGCTCCTGGCGAGGACGGGAGACTGGTGTGTCGAGCCAATGGGAACCCCAAGCCCACGGTCCAGTGGATGGTGAATGGGGAACCTTTGCAATGTGAGTAATGAGCCATCTGACTCTGATCTCTGTCCCTTCAAAAGATGTTGTTCTGGAACAACAGCTCTGGTTGTTCCAGAAGTAAGGGAGCAGCCATCTCTTTGGACATCTGAAGAAGGAGGAAATTTGCCTCACGTCTGTGTGAGAGAACGGGAGTCTGTGGTTATTTTCCCACGGTTATGGGATTTCTCCTCCCTTGGGATTTTCATAAAACTCTGCTTTGTGCCCTTAACAACTACAGAGCCCAGTTCAAGTTCCAGGGTCTGCGCCTGCATCCCCTGACAGTTTGGGCTCTGAGTGATGTCTGGAGCTTGGAGGATAGAGGAGTGCTCAGTAACCTATTCATTGCCATTGGGTGCCCGGGTCCCGCTCTCTGCTCAAGGCAAAATGAGAGACAAGGTTATGCAACAATATGAATGATATGGTTGGATATGAGGAAGAACTTCCCCATGAGAACAGCCGTGCACAGGTGCACTTATTCAGTGTACAGACTTTGGGGAGATTTAGTCCTACCTGGATGGCTGGAGTAGGTGAGTCCAAGGCCCCTTCCAGCCAGGGGTCTCAGTCAAGTTTTACATCATATTCTCTCCAGTTGCATTTACTTTTTTAAACGTCCTGTCATTACTTTCTCTAAGGAGTTAGAGGAAATGCAAAAGGTGATATCAGTCAGGTGGGACAAAACATAAATGGAGAGCTCAGAGCCTAACTCAAGAGCAGCAGGTGGACAGGCAGGGGAGGCAGGTGGAGGAGAGGGTGAGACTGCACCTTTTTAGACATTTATTGTGTTCCAGCCACTGTGCCAGGTGCTGCATTCCTGTTCTCTCTTTAACCTCAAACATTAAAGATGAGGAAACGAGGCTCTGATGGTGCCGCGAAATGCCCAAGGTCTCGCGGCTAGTACGTGGCGAAGCTGTGGGTGCTGTGAGCATGCAGTGTGCCTGCATCCTCTGGTACTGAGCATGTAGTTTTCCCCAGTGACTCTCCTTCCCCCAGCTACAGCAGAGAGAGGGACATGGCCTGCCCTCTGCCATTCACCCTCCTCGTTATGACAGCACTTTGGGGACAAGGCAAACAAAGGCATTAAACTTCACAACACCCTTAAATATATGAGAGCCCAGGACTTGCAGCTGAGCCTTGGCCCTCGAAAGGTCACCTGTCACTTAAGGCAAGTTATTGGGAGCAGAGTTGGGTCCATGAAATTGCCAGGCAAGGAGGTGTTAAAGTTGTTGGCATTGCCTCGGGCCTTTTTGCTGAGTGGGGACTGGGGAAGGGTGATAAGGATGCTGACCTTGTCTTCATTTATCTCCTGCTGATTCCCCAGTTCCGGGCTCAGACTTGCTATCTGTGGCATGGCGCCCATAGGGCCAGACTCTGGGTCCTCCTTGGCCAATCACCACTGTAGGTCTGAGTGATCCTGGATGAGCTCACAGACCATGTAAGCCAAGTCATATGTCCCAGTCTAGAAATCTCACAAAGGAAAGTCACCTTCTGGTGATGAAAGATGAGAAAGGTGGTGGTTCCTTTCGTTTCTAGAAAACTTTTATTTATACAGCTCATTATCTTTCTCTTAACCTCCCTCGGGTTAAGGGAATGCTAGGAGTAATTCTTCCCCAGATGAAGAAAATAAGGCCCAGAAAGACTTATTGATTTGCCCCTGGTTGCAGAGCCGCTCCCATCCTCTGCTCTCTGCATCCCCAGCCAGCGGTACTAGGAGAACCGTGGGAGGAATGGTCTCTCTTGGCACAGGATACATTTCTTGGGACAGGGTAGCTTTGGCAAATAACAAGGACTCATTCGGTTTTCAGCAGGCACTGGCCTTCAGGTTTAAGTTTGTGAATGTCCTCAGAATGTTCTGCTCAGAGGATGGGAAGGTGGTAGGCTGCATCCAGTTGCATATTGCTTTGTCCTTTTAAAAACACTCTTAAGTATGTGCATGTTGGATTAAAATTATAACAACGGTAATAACCACTATGGGCCAGGCCCTCTGCTAATGACTTTACACATGCATAAAAGCTTAGGTCATCCTCATAAAACCCCCGGAAGGTGATACATTATCCCTGTTCTGCAGATAAGGAAACTGTTGCTGATGGGAATATGGTTAGAATTCAACCCCCTTTCTGTTGCCACAGCTTATGCTCTCAGCCACACTCGCGCAGTTGCTACATAGGTTGAGCAGGGATTCATATCCGCATTGGACAGACTGAGAAACAAACTCCAGTAGGATGATGGGCCCAATGTCACATAGCCAGTGGTGGGGCCAGAAGCCTGGTCTTACACAGCACCCACTCCTGCAAGTGAGCCCTGGGAAGAACCCCAAGAGCCCTTCACCTTCCCTCCCCCATTTCTCATGAGGAGCATCTCTCCCGTTGGTAGCGGCACCACCCAACCCAAACCGCGAGGTGGCCGGGGACACCATCATCTTCCGGGACACCCAGATCAGCAGCAGGGCCGTGTACCAGTGCAACACCTCCAATGAGCATGGCTACCTGCTGGCCAACGCCTTCGTTAGCGTGCTGGGTGAGTGTCCCCTCCACTCCCCTGCCTCCCTGGGGCTTATCACATCACGGTGACCTTTCTTCTCCAGAGATCAGCCAGGGTGGTGGAGACTGAAGATGAGATTTGTGAGGAGGGAGGACCTAAAAGCCACAGAGCTGGGTGTGCAGACAGTGAATCCTCTCCTAGAAGTCAGTCTTGGTCCCTCCTTCCCCTGATGAGAGAGATGGCAGCGTGGACCTGCCTTGTCTCCTCGGTGTATCCACGCTGGCTCTCCTGGGCACTCAGTGGGTTGCAGAGTGGGAAATGGTTCTGAGGATGTTTACAGCATTCCCGGAGCAGGGAGAGAGTAGTGGGAGGGGCAGGTACAGAACCTGCTGGATAATTTGGGGAAACCCTTTGCCGAAGCTGGATTGACTGTAGGTAGGTTGAGGGCAGGTGGAAAAGCTTCCTCCTTCCTCACTTAACTCTTAGAGGAAGGTAAGCAGGGGGAGGTATGTTGGCATTTGGAAAGCTGCTGTATGGAGAAGGCACATAGAGATAAGACCCCAGGGGAAGGAATGGGAGAGGTAGACTCCTCACCCAAGATCAGTTGTCTGGGAATTGCAGATGTGCCACCTCGGATGCTGTCACCCCGGAACCAGCTCATTCGAGTGATCCTGTATAACCGGACACGACTGGACTGTCCCTTCTTTGGATCCCCCATCCCCACACTCCGATGGTAAGTTCCAGGAGACCAGATTTCCCCCACAGGGGTCATCCACCTCACCTTTCTCATTCCCATCAGGCCCATAATAGGTATTCAGCAAGTCCTGGGCACCTTCAAGGGTCAAAGCTAGGAGAAAGTTGGCCTATCAGCTGGGTCAACCCCTTATTGTGCAGAGAAGGAAACCGAGGCCCAGAGAAAGGCAGAGACTTGCCAGGGCCACCCAGTGGTTGGAGGAGACCCTACAAGGATGAGGGCTTCAGATTCCCAGATGGGGTCCTTCCACGGCCCGCATGGTCTCTCGAGTGGTCGACCCCCGCTGGCTTGGGCCAGTCCTGTCTCAGTATGCGATGTGTTCTGCTGCTCTGTTGTGAGGTTTAAGAATGGGCAGGGAAGCAACCTGGATGGTGGCAACTACCATGTCTATGAGAATGGCAGTCTGGAAATCAAGATGATCCGCAAAGAAGACCAAGGCATCTACACCTGTGTCGCCACCAACATCCTAGGCAAAGCTGAAAACCAGGTCCGCCTGGAGGTCAAAGGTAAGGGAGTGGGTTGGTGTGGGGAGGCTGGGGTGGGGCAGGGAAAGGAAGCTGTCTCCTCGAAGTTATCCACGTGTGTTATTCTCTTAAAGTGCACCATACCTGATGTTCAGTCCCAAGTGGGTCCCTCCCTTTGTGTCTTTGTGTCTCCCAGGGCCTTCAGTCAGCCTGGGTGCTGGGAACACTGAGTCACTATCAGCCTGGTCCAAATGGCATGAGGAAGGGAAACCTGCTACCTACACCAGCTCCCCACCGCCACCCCAGAAATTACATCATAGCTTCCCAAGCCAGATAGGATTTGGGAGTTGTTTACTATTTGGGATCACCCACAGCAGGCCTCCCTCCATTCATATAACTGAATACTATTTCTGCCACCTTGCTTGGTCAGTCTAACCTTGAGGTCAGATATGTCATGCTATGTGTCCACGTTGGGGTGGTGGACAGAGAATGGGTCAGTGACGAGCACCCTGGGCTTCTCCACAGACCCCACCAGGATCTACCGGATGCCTGAGGACCAGGTCACCAAAAGGGGCACCACAGTGCAGTTAGAGTGTCGGGTGAAGCACGACCCCTCCCTGAAACTCACGGTCTCCTGGCTGAAGGACGATGAACCACTCTACATCGGGAACAGGTCTCTGCTCCAAACTTCTCTTTTCCTGGTGCTAATTTAAGGCTGTTTTCTTTTCCCTTGCTCTTGGTGACACATTGACAAACCCAGGAACCCGTGTCATGGCGTGTCACCTAGGAACTGCTGAGGAGGGCAGGATGGCCTCAGGGACTCACCCCAGCTCAGGGGAGACCTCACCCTGCACCCTTCTCCTTCTCTCCCATCAGCTCTCTCTTCCTCTCTCCCTCTTCTCTTCTCCATGACTGTCTCTCTTCAATTCTCTCCATTCACTCCTTCTTTTTTCCTCCTCCCTTTATTTTGACCCCCTCCTTTCCTCCTCTCCTGCATCACAGCCAGGAGCCCCTCCCCATCTTCAGCCCTGCCTGCAGTGCCCCTGTTGTCCAGAAGAGGGCAGGGTTGGCCCAAGCCAACCGTGACCACTGCGGTTAGTACGGTTCTCAGCCCTTTTGCATTTTGGACGCTTTTAGTAGACCCAAGCCTTCCCTCTTCCTCATCCCAGATTCAGATTTAATTGATGTGGGGAGAGCACCCAGGCACTGATAGTGTTTACACATCCCACAAGTGCTTCTACTGTGCATTCAGGGTCTGAGCCTCCCTCTGTGGCAGGTATCCCCAGTCCCCAGGCCGTGGACTGGTACCAGTCTGTGGCCTGTTAGGAACCAGGTTGCACAGAAGGAGGTGAGCAACGGGCAAGCGAGTGAAGCTTCATCTGTATTTGCAGCTGCTCCCCAGCGCTAGCATCACTGCCTCAGCTCCACCTCGGGTCATCAGGCATTAGATTCTCATTGGAGCACTGGTCCCTGATGCCAAAAAGGTTGGGATCCGCTGCTCCTCGGGGCTCTTTGCTATACTTTCTTCTATCTCAGGGGCCCTGAGGTTGGCCATAGGTACCAGCTCTTTCTTGCGAACATCTGGTTTTTTGCAGGGGTGCACCTCACGGGCAGATGCAAGCATTCTGGCATTCACGTGATGCTCACTGTCCTCCTGCTCTTCAGTGGCCCCTCCCTCTGTGGGAAATGGTTCAGAGGAGCCTGGGTACCTGGTCTGAGCCTGGGTCAGAGATCGATATGGGCTAAAGACAGAGCTGGAAGTATGGGAAGAGTAGGGATCCCCATCTGCCTTTTGTGGGGTAGGCCTAGCCATGCTCTAATTCGGAAGGGGAGCACAGCACACAAATGGCACAGAGAACAGTGGAATTGGAATTCCTTTTTCTCTCCATCAAGCACCCTGAGTGCTCAAAGAGATGATGAAGACCCTTCTTTCCCCATAGCATCAAGGTGGAGCCTCATGTCCCCTCAGAGGGGCTGTGGCTGCCCAGCCCAGCCTGTGTGCCTTCCCTCCACCTTTTGACTCCCCACCCCTCTCCAGGGAGAAAGCAGTGGGCAGTGCCTGACACGCCCCCATCGTCTTCCCACTCGCCTTCCTCCCAACCCCTCCGATACCTTTACAGGATGAAGAAGGAAGATGACGCCCTGACCATCTTCGGTGTGGCTGAGCGGGACCAGGGCAGTTACACATGTATTGCTAGTACTGAGCTGGACCAGGACCTGGCCAAGGCCCACCTCACTGTGCTAGGTAACTTCCGCTGCCCCTGGCCTCACCTCCCATCCCCACCCCTTTCTGCAGCCAGAGAAGCTGTGGGCCCTGGACGTTCTGAGGGCAGCACCTGTGGTCAGCAGGCCGGCCAAGTGTGGCCATTTCCTGCCCTTCGATCTAAAGGTTAGGAAGCTGCTCCTTTCAAAACAAGCTATGCCGGATGACTTAACACCTGAGTAGAACATTTACTCCCCAAATCTCCTCCGGAATGAGAGAGGGAAGGTGGATAGGGGTTCTCTTCATGGTCATTTTTTACCAACTTTACAGCTAACTCTAAACCACTAAGTCCATTAAAATGATCCATCATCGAAGTAAGACTGAATTTCATGTTTATCCTTCCAGCACCTCTGCTAGCCTCCCCTACCCTTGCACCCCCTTGATGGGATCTCACAGAGCGCTGTGCACTCAGCAAGATGACCCCGCCTCATCTAGGCTGGACTGTAGATACTAAGCCATCCCAAACCCAAGGAAGGTAGCTGATCCTGCCCAGGGAAGCAAATCCCGTGTTGTCACTCAGCACCTCCCTCTGGGTGCCCCACTGCCATCGCTCTCAGTGTGCTGTTGTCCCTTCTGCAGTGGAAGTGCATGGTCACAGGACATAGAGGGCCCAGGCACGATAGTAATACCAAGACAGGAAAGAGACAGGAAACACAGGAAAGCCTCTCGAGGGTGGGGGCCCTCCATGGGGGGCAGGGCGAAACTGTGCCGGGAACGTGGCACAGAGGCAGCTCTTCCTGCTGTGGCTGCCTGCGGCCCCCCTTTAAAACACCTCTAACCCAGACAACCTGCTAACCTGGATGACCCGTCTTACCTTTGCAGCTGATCAGACCACTCCAACTAACCGTTTGGCTGCCCTGCCCAAAGGTAATTCGTACTAATCGGGACCCTCGCCAAACCCTCACTAGGCCCTGGGAGGTGGGGTCCAGGAGGAGAACACACTGCCAGACGAGATGCACTGTGTGGGGCAGCAGGTGCACTCCCCACTCTCGGCCTGACTAGCACCTCCGTGTGCCCAGGGCCCCTCTCTGAGCATCACAGCCCTGCCCCAGGCTTCCTGCTCTTTTTGCAAGTTGAGCATGGAAGCCCTTGGTTGCCATGTCACCATCCCTTACCTCTGGCCACCTCCCATTATGTGGCCTGTTCTCTTCCCCAGCATGGCCTCGGAAGTGTGTGTGGTCCAGTCAGGAGCGCCCACTTGCTTCAACTTGTCTGTAGGCCCGTGTTCCCCACAGCCTCACCACCTCTGCTACTACACACCTATGTACGATCTGCACATGCGCGAATGTGTGCCGGTGTGACTCCCCTTCCAGATCCTTCCAGTAACCAGCCAAAATGTGGAAACAGTTCAAGTAGTCAGGAGGGGAAAAATCATGCTGACCCCACCAGTCAGAGGTGGAATAACTTTGTCCCCAGGCCAGGATGGCACTGACCCCACTAAGGAAATCCAGTGAGACGGGACCCCCAAAAAGGTGCCGCCCTCACCCCTGTTAGGAAGCCTGCTGGGGCTCCTCTCTGGCCTGGTGCCCGTTGTCCCTCCCATTCCCTGAACGTGTCTGCCCTGCTCACCATTCCAGACACCTTCCTGGGCTCCTGCCCCTCAGAGCCTTGGTGCACAGTGTAGAAGATAATCATGAGAAAATGAGGCAAAACGTCACACTTCCTCACTGGCTTTCCCAAATGTTGTGAATATGTATCTAGTGAAAAGTGTTTTCTAAGATGACCTTCAGAAATGGGATGCATTGGTCTGAACTTTCCCTGTGCCTTGCACCCTTTGATACTCTTTCGGGGAGGGACAGGTGGAATTGGGGTCGGTCACCTCTTCGTTCTTCTGTGAACCCCTGAGGGAAAGGATGACCATCCAGGGCAGGCTGGGGACAATCCCTGCTGTGGTGACCTCCATTCATCGAGGACCTGTCCGTGGGGCATGTCCAGGGCTGGGGCTAGCACGAGGCCAGGCTGGCCCTAACGCGGGAGTCCTGCGTGGTGTCTTCTCCCTCTGCTGCCAGGACGGCCAGACCGACCCCGGGACCTGGAGCTCACCGACCTGGCGGAGAGGAGTGTGCGGCTGACCTGGATCCCGGGGGATGATAACAACAGCCCCATCACAGGTCAGCCGGGGGCCCTGGGCTCTAGTCCAGAGAAGAGGGCGGAAGCAGCCAGGAGGCCGAGGCCTTGCCCTGGTTTCTGGCCCCATCCTGCCTCTTTTGGCGTGGGCCCTGGGCGGTTTGCAGGATGCACGGAAGCCTTGGTTTCCCTCTCAGTGCCTTGAGAGGAACTCTCCCTGTGCCTTTGTCTGCCTGCGGGGGTTATGAAGACTAATGGAAACCATGAGGGAGCACTACATAAGGAGGAAGTCTGCGGACTCAGCTCCCAAACAGCTCTGTCTTCTTGCCTACTCAGATTATGTCGTCCAGTTTGAAGAAGACCAGTTCCAGCCAGGGGTCTGGCATGACCATTCCAAGTTCCCAGGCAGTGTCAACTCAGCCGTCCTCCAGCTGTCCCCATATGTCAACTACCAGTTCCGGGTCATTGCCGTCAACGAGGTCGGCAGCAGCCACCCGAGCCTCCCCTCCGAGCGCTACAGAACCAGTGGGGCACGTGAGTATTTGTGGGCTGACGGGAAAGACTCTGGAACCAGGCACCCTAAACTCAAACTGAGGTCCCCCAGCCCTCAGCCACACAAATTTGGGCAACTTAACGTAACCTCTCCAAGGCCTGGCTTCCTCATCTCTGAAACACAGAATAATAAGGATACCTGCCGGCACCGGGCTATTGTGAGGATTACGCTTGAAAATACAGTTTGGGTACTTACCATGATGCCTAGCATATAGTAAGCATTCAATAAGTTAACTGTCATTCGTGGTATATTAATATTATTAATTCTTTTTTTCTATTAATAATTCTTGATGATGTGCTTTAAAGAGAAGAGCCATGGCAAGGATTTGCGGTAGAAGTATATCATCTGCTGTTCTATCAGATTTCTTTTCCTGGGTAATATTTAGATTTATGAAATTACACCAGCTCTTGACATCCCCCCAAATTTTAAATGCTAAGGATAAACCAACCTGGTATTAAACATATTTAGGGGGAACCCACAGAGGGATAATCCATACTGAGCTGGCTGTATGACCATCTAAAGTGTGGAAAGCCTCATCGTAAATCCAGTCTAGTAAGACATTAAAATTCAAAAGAAATGAGCTCTGCTTCTGGGGCAAGGGTTAAATCTTTGCTAGGAAGGCACGTCACACACATGAGAAATGACAGAGCGGGTTTAATTGCTTGTGGGACAGAGTGTAGAGAGATGCTGAGGAAGAAAACAGAAGGGACCGGTTGGGTGGGAGGACAGAGGTTGCTCGCCATGCCCTGGTAAAGCACAAATTGACACAAACTGAACTTTGTGTCAATTTGGGTTCCAGCCCCGGAGTCCAATCCCAGCGATGTGAAGGGAGAGGGGACCAGAAAGAACAACATGGAGATCACGTGGACGGTAAGAGCCCCCGCCCCACCCCTCGAGAGGCTGTGGCGTGCAGCAGGGAGCCCCCGTCTTCTACACCCAAGGCCGCAGAGTGGCTCAGGCTATCAGGCTGGTTTGCTGGCCACTCCTCTCTGCGTTGGGCATCCAGAAAACAAACAGGAGCAAGATTTAAGACAGGAGAGAGGAGCAGAGGGGACTGAGGAACACAGACTGGCAGCCCAGCCCGAATCATAGAGAACCAGCAAAATTAAATGGACTTCTTTAGAAGAAGGAGGGATTGAGGTTAGACACCTGTCCTCGCTTTGGCGTTTTCTGGGTTTGTTCATCAGTGATTGTTGGGAGTGAGGGGAGGCCAGCAGCTGCAACGTTTTCAGGGTAGACCTTCTTTTAGTCATCGATAACTCCAGGCCCGGGTTGAAAAATCCTATCTCCATCTTGGTTCACTGACTACATCTTCCAAATCAAAATTGGATATGTCACTTCAAAATGATTTTTTTTTTAAACCACATCCAAGTCTGAGAGATGGAAATTCAGCCACTGAAATGGTAACACTTCTGCACTGTTGCCACGAGTCCTGGAAACGGGGGGTGTGGTGTTTGGACTCCAGGCCACCCCTATCCTGCTGAGGGCCTGGTCTCACAGCAGCCTCAGCAGCTAGGCCGAGCCCAGATACCAGACACTGGCACATCTCCAGGACCATGCACGGTCGGTTCATGGTCTACATACTATCCTGCGGGCTTCCTGGACTGGGCCCCGAGGGAGCAAAGAACAGGGCTCGCCCACTCTTAGAGAGTTCTGACCTGTTGGGAAGAACAGAACAGACATGCATGGATTTGGGAGAACTGAGGTCGGTTCTGGGATTTGGGGTTCATTGGCAGGAGGCACGCAGTGGCTAAACCAGAACTCATGCTTTTCCAACTTCGGAGAATATTATCATCCATATTTTTTTCTTGTTGCTCTGTCATAGAAAAGAGCCCTGTGAAAAATAAAGCTTTCGCTTCCTATGCACCTGCAAATGTGGGAGTCACAGTGACTAGGTCTTGGGCGACCCCCATGTCACATAAAATCTGTGTGCTGCTAGGTCCATAGAAGTTAGCTCTTGGGAGACTCAGCAGGGGAGAGGCCCTGGCCCCTGCTGGGCGGACTGGGGAGGGGTGCCTGGCGTAGAGAGAGCGTGAGCTGTGCGTGGGTCCAGCCCCCAGCCCGCCCCCCTCCACTCTTGCCCTCTGTCTCTCCTTGTTCAGCCCATGAATGCTACATCTGCCTTTGGCCCCAACTTAAGATACATCGTCAAGTGGCGGCGGAGAGAGACTCGAGAGACCTGGAACAATGTCACAGTGTGGGGCTCCCGCTATGTCGTGGGGCAGACTCCTGTCTATGTGCCCTATGAGATCCGAGTCCAGGCTGAAAATGACTTTGGGAAGGGCCCTGAACCAGACACTGTCATCGGTTACTCCGGAGAAGATTGTGAGTACCTTCCCCTGTCCCCTGCCCAGGACCCTCCTGTCTGGGCTGCATGAGGCCACTTTCACAGACTGGGAACCTTGGGGTGGGTTGTGGGACTTCCAAGAACATCCTGGGAGGACGGCCAGTTACCAGGAAAGAGAAGCTCCCTACAGTGACCTAGAGAATGAAAGGCCCCTGGTAACATCGGGGGTGGAAATATCATCAGAACACTAGTTAAAATTGCTGAACGTCATCACCTAGTCTCATCTCATGGAGGTGAAAACTGAAGCCCTACAAGGAAAATCCTTGCCAATATTACACAATAGCAAAAGTCAGGCTTGAAAATAGAACGCAGGCCTTCTGATCTACCTTATTGCCAATCCTTGCTAGCACAAAGAAAGACTTGAGCTGTCCATCCCAAAGAGTCATAATTAGACTCCTCCACAGGAAACAGGGCCACAGGCCAGACTCCTCCTCAGGCTCCCCAAAGGAAGCCTTGAGGATGGAAAAGGTCTGCAGAGCCCCAGACTGGAAGCACGCAGACCAGCCAGCATTCCCAGTGATGCTCTCGGCCCTGGGAATTGAGCATACGAAGAAAGTTCTTTGGAAGCTTGTGCTGGGTGAATCAACAAGATTCTGGACATATATATGGAAGTATGTGCCTGGCTTCCCAGATAATGGTGGCCTCTTTGTCCCCAGCACATCAATCCAGTAGGCTGCTGAGCAAAGAAGGAGTCAAGGGAGCTCCTCTTGGCCAGGGCATTCTGAACCCCAGTGGGTCTGAGCTGAAAAGAGATCATGGAGTGACCAAAAGGAAGGGGGACAGGGAGAGTCTTGAAGAAGAGAGGAGTCATAGGAGCAATGTTGGGTGAGACGAGGGCCAGTGGGGTTCATAATGGTGAGATGGGAATACGTGAGGGCTAGGCCCTGTGCCCTACTTTCCTGGAGGTGGTGATGGATTGGACCCACTCATGAGATAAGCAGAGGGGGTCAGCAGGTCCTCTGTCCCTGCCACTCCTCATCTCCATGGTGGCAGACGCCTCTGGATAGGAGTCTGGTGGGAACTACTGAATGGTAAGTATGGAATGGGCAGGTCCAGTCATGACCTTCATGGACCACTCCACAGTGTCCACTGCATCTGTCTACCCCTGTGGCCTGTGCTCTGATGGAGTGAGGGGGATGGGGCAGAACTATTTCTACAGCAGAGTAGAGAAAGCGAGGCAAGAATCAATTATGCAGGAGGGAGTAGCCCTCTCTTTCCAGTAATCATGGATAAGTCATCGTCAGTCTGTGGGTAACATTTCCTGCATGGTCCTGGCAGGAAACGGGTGCCCTCAAAGGCAACTATTTCTGATGTTAGGCCAGGGTTAGAGAAGAATCAGCAAGGTATGGTGAACCATCTGGAAGAAAGCCACAGCAGGATGCCAGTATATCACTCTGAGCCTTAAAGGGACAGAGGACGGGTGAGCCACCACAGCCAGTGAGGGCTATTCACAAGAGCTATGGCCTTGGGTGGAAGAATGCAATGCCGTCAACCCTCCACCCCGCAAAGCGGCAGCTGGAGGAATAGCTACCCACCCTCCTTCTCCTGCCCCAGGATCTCATATTGGCCCCTCCTTTTGAGCAAACCCATCCAGACACCTGAGAATGAAGGAGCCCAGCTAACACGGTCCTGAAGGAGCAGCCTCCCAGGAAGTGCAGCAGGGTGGGGCATGATGGAGAATGGAGGGGAGGGATAAACAGACTACCCAGCTCATGAGAGTAGCAAATAATTGCCTTCTAAACGCGTAGGCAGCTCTCTCCCACCTGGAATGCCACTCTTTCGTCCTGAGCCTTCCCCGCTTCTTCCAAGTACAGTCTGATGGAGGAGACATAGCCCCTGCCCTTATAAGGTACCCAGAGTGGGGTGGAGGTACGAGCAGCAAAGAACAAGTTCAAGGGGAACCTGGGGTCCAGGGGCCAGCCCTGCCACCATAACCCACTCTCTTGTCCCTACACATTGCAGATCCCAGGGCTGCACCCACTGAAGTTAAAATCCGAGTCCTGAACAGCACAGCCATCAGCCTTCAGTGGAACCGCGTCTACCCTGACACGGTCCAGGGCCAGCTCAGAGAGTACCGAGTGAGGAAGCCAGCTCCTGGCCCCCCCTAACCACCCAGCTCACTAACCAGGGCAAGGCGGTAGCAGATGCAGACCATGAGATATTTGGAAGGGGTCTTAGGGGTAGCTGTTGGATCCAGAGTTGATTCAGGATGATCTAGGATTAACTGCTCAAAATTATTCTCTCTCTTTCTCATTCTCTTCACCTCTCTCTGTCTCTGTCTCTGTCTCTCTCTACACACACAATCACGCACGCACACACACACACACACAGATGTGTTCCACAATAGAAATGCTAAGAAATTGTGCTCAGCAGAAGATGACATGAAAGGCGGTGGGTTTGGGTAGATGTTGCATAGCACACCGTGTTTGTGATGCATGTGTGAGTGGATACATGCGCATCTTCAGAAGCTCTGTTGAAGCACCGCTGAGCTATACCCCTCCCACTCCTAACAGCCCCCTCTCAACTGCTTGCCTCACCTAATCTGATTTCATGAAGCCTCAATTAATAGGTGGAGCCACTAAAAGGATGCAAAGTCCTTCCCTGTTGTCACAGCCAATGCCAGGTTATCCGGCATACGGATTTTCAAGGCCCTTGGCTTCTCCTGGTCTTCCCTGCCTGTGAGCAGTTTCTGTTCCACCTTCTCTCCTCTGAAAGACTGAGCTGAGATGGGGAAAAGGCAGAAAGCCCAGGGCATGTGAAGTTCTCCCTATAAGTAGCTCTATTTAAAAGTTGCCTGGTAAGCAAAGGAGCCTGTGGCAAGTGAAGGAGCCATGGGATAACAGCGGTTCTGGGACCTCAGAGGTCAAGAGTTGGCTGAATGGTGGGGGTACAGGGGATCTTCAGTCTCTCAGAAAATGAATTTAGTAAGAGGGGCAAGTCAGGCAAGATGATGTGTACACTTGAATGAGCTCTTTTTTAATGATTGACTTGCACCCTTAACCCACTTGCCTGGAGATTTTTCTGGCTAAAGATCCCATTGGGTCCCCCTCTTAAGTCTGGACTTCCTCTTTACCTTGCCATCGGAGGCCTGGGTGACACTGGTATGACCTGGCAGCCTGAGCTGGAGCTTCTTAACCCACTGCTAATCAGACCTTGTGTCACAAACTCGACCGTACAGTGACACTGCCGCCTTCCATAGGCCATCCCAAGCTCTTGCCACCAGGCAGGCTAGCGTCACACTGACTTGGACATGTGTCTATCCCATTCTAAAGGTCTTCAATATTAAAAGGAACCATTTGACTTGAAAGGATTAAATCAACCCTTTCTCATATTCAGACTTCTGGGGGTAACCCGCTACTTTTCAACTCCCGTCTGTCGCCAATCTTAAACCATACTAATCTAACTCAAAGGGATGTGGTCGCTGAGCACAGGACAGTGCTCTCCACTGCCGGACCCTTGGCTGGTGTTGGACACGGGCTCCCTGAGCGGTCTGTTGCCCAGCTTGGAAATAAGGTTCATGGTGGAGCCTCTCAGCTCCAAGTCTGGCCAACCTGCCTATCCTCCAGAGAGGTGACATGGCTCAGAAAATGACTGGAACCAAAAACCCTACTTCTTGTTTGATACTCACTAGTGGCTAATGAATGAGGACTATAAGGCCACCCCACCCGCCCCATGTGGGACTGACTTCATCATCTGGGATTCGGAGCCTGTGGCAAGCGATGGGAAGACCGCTCACTACCACCAGCACTAACAACTAACCTGCCTCGGCCTGACTGTCCCCTCACCGGCCTGCCTCTGTCCCGAAGGCCTACTACTGGAGGGAGAGCAGCTTGCTGAAGAACCTGTGGGTGTCTCAGAAGAGGCAGCAAGCCAGCTTCGCTGGCGACCGCCTCCGCGGCGTGGTGTCCCGCCTCTTTCCCTACAGCAGCTACAAGCTGGAGATGGTTGTGGTCAATGGGAGAGGCGATGGGCCTCGCAGTGAAACCAAGGACTTCACCACCCCAGAAGGAGGTAGGTCTGCCCGCAGCTCTGCGGGGTGGGGCAGGACGAGGGTGGCGCACTCAGGTGGGCCCGGAGCAGCTCCGGCGTGGCTTGGCACGGACGGCACAAGCTGACCTCTGCGTGACCCGAAGGAGCTGATGACCTGTGAGCTGAGCGGTTCCCGCCATTCCCACACTGCGCTCCGCCACCAGGGTGGCCCCCTCTGACAGGAGGTTGAACCTCAACAATAGACCTGTGTGGTCAGATGGCATGACTCCAGACGGGCTATGTAGACTGACCCCCCGGGAACCATGGGGGCCCGGGCTGCCCGTCACCTCCTGAGGCTGAAGCACACTCACCCTGCCCACCCAGAGGCATCTGGCCTATTTACCAGCACCCAGGACCTACGGAGCTCTCCCACCACTGCAGTCAAGAAGCTTCCACTAAGGTTGTCGGCCCGTGGGTGCAGTGGCCCTGTGGAGGGGCACCTGCCTTCTGCAGGTTCATGGGCGCCCTGATCCTGGGAGGCAGACACCTACGCTGTCCCAGTTCATCTCCTGTTCTCTCATCGGCGTGGCACCTGCTTCACTCACTTCTCTTTCTCCTCCCTCCCTTCTTAACTGTTACCTTCTCCATTTTTCTTTTTCTCTTCCTCCTCTCTTGTCTGCTTTGTTCTTCCCTCTGTTTTCTTTACTGCTCTCTTTCCCTCCTCGTTTTGGTTTTCACCAACAGCCTCTCCCCATCACTTCCGCTCCTTGTGCCCTGTCCTCGTGCTCCATCTTGGCTTTCTTCCTCCTCCTCCCTGAACCCAGCATCCTCAGCTCAGAGGCCTGGACCTGCAGCTTGGATTCAGCAGTGAGAATCCTTATCTGAGGATCGGGAGCTGCAGCCTCTGTAGGAAACAGCTACGATTGGTTCCCTGCCTGGGACTGGCTCTGCCCTGCTATGGAGGTGTCTTTGCAGGATCAGAGCCTAACGTGCTGAATCCAGGGTGGTTGCTAAAGGAACACATGATTTACTTCTTCTATTTAAACAGTCTGAGCCATGCTTGTCATGACTGCGGGAAACACCATCGTGGATGGGCTATGGGCTCTGGCTTAGCAGCAGTCCAGCACGGGGGTTGCCCAAGGTCAATGCCTTCATACCTGTGCTTTGTTTTTTTGTGTTTTCCTCATCCTGCCCACTCCCTCTCCCCCTCATCTCCCCACTCTCTCCTCCTTCCCCAAGTACCCAGTGCCCCTAGGCGCTTTCGAGTCCGGCAGCCCAACCTGGAGATAATCAACCTGGAATGGGACCATCCGGAACACCCCAATGGGATCCTGATTGGATATTCTCTCAGATACGTGGCCTGTACGTTCTGTCTTGCTTTCTCTTAGATAATCTGGGAATCAGAACCCCATTTTCATCACTTTTCCAAAGGAACTGAGGTAGAAAGCCTGTGGTGCAGAGGGCATCGTGGAGGGATGGAGGGGCCAGGGAGAAAGTTCTCCATAGGATTAGGGGAGGCAGGTAAGACCCTGTCCCTGCCCTCCTGACACAGCTCCTCCTGCAGGGTGCTCCTAGTCAGCCTGTGCAGACAGAACTTCTGGTCTAATGAGGAATTCAACCCCAGCCCTCAGGGACCTTATAGTCTCCTACACCCACAAGTCTAGGGCAGAGAGTTCCTTACCTGGTGAACGTCCACCTGTTGCAGTAGACAGTACCTGCACAGGAGTCCACGCAGCACTCAGGGATACCTTAACAAGGTGTCATCTGTGGTAAGGCAGCTGTATGTAGAATTGTCAAGAACTTGGAGTGACCCAATCAGGAGCCTGGGTCAGGAAGACCTCACCTCAGGAGCACATGAAGGGACAGAAGTGTCATTACACTTTAAAACATTAAGGCTTCTAAAGTAGGTGATGCTGTACCTCATTGGGAAGCTTGAAGGGCCAGGTGTTGCATTAACAACTTTAATACCCAACTGTGTGCTTGTATTGATCTCTGGAGCTGACTTTCCCCCTTTGAAGAACGTTGAATAGGCCTTTCACAGAGGAGGCATTAACCATCAAAAGGGCCAGTGGGTTTGCCCTAGATCTGCTTGAAAGGAAGAAAGGGACTAAAAAAAAAAAGTTTTGTCCTTGGTGAAAAGGCTTGGGGATTATAAACTGAGCCTTTCCCAATCGGCCACATAACTTTGCAGTGAGCTAGGGATAACAAGATCAGTGAAAAAGTTTTAACCCTGACGTGTCATCAGAGAGCTGGAAAGGCGTTCTCACCCCACTCTGAGCCACGTCCCATCCCCCGAGTCTTCAAGTACACGTGGCAGGTCCCCCTGTATCCCTTTCCAGCAGAGTCAGGAAGGCCTGCTCCTTCCAGCTGCAGATAATGTAACTCATCCTGGTCGACGTTGCTAAAGTTCAATTCCTCTTGTCTGTCTCTCCCCAGTTAATGGAACCAAAGTAGGAAAGCAGATAGTGGAGAACTTCTCTCCCAATCAGACCAAGTTCACGGTGCAAAGAGCAGACCCTGTGTCACGCTACCGCTTCACCCTGAGTGCCAGGACGCAGGTGGGCTCTGGGGAAGCAGTCACGGAAGAGTCACCAGCACCCCCGAATGAAGGTAGGTACATTGTGGCAGCCTCAAGGTGACAGGTCCCAGGGACACTCAGATGCCGAGAACACCCTGACCTGGCCTCTGGCTGCCCAGCCTTTGAGATAGAGAGGAAATGAGGCCACAGGTCCTTCAGCCCTCAAAGCAGAGAACCCAACTTCTACACCGATGTGTAGGTGCTGGCAAATTATCTAGAAAACTCAGGTCTCCTCTGACTGTTGCTGTCAATCCTGGGTCCCCACTCTGCCTGACTTGCTCAGCTACTTAACATCTGTCATCTTTCCTTCTGGGGGGCAGTAAGGAAGAGAGCGTAGGTCCGGAGTGGAGATGAGGAGATGTCGTAAGTAAATATGCTAATGAACACGAAAGAATAGTGAAAGTACTGACCTATTGACAGAGGCAGGAACATTGAGAGTGCCCCACAAGGACTCTGAGGACACCTATGTGGGGCTAAGGAGGGAGGAGAAACAGATTTGATTGAAGCTACTTGCCATTGCAACCAGAATCAGGTGAGTTGTCAGGCTGTGGGAAGGAAGGGGAGCTGGGAAACAGCCACATGCCAAACCAGCTACACAAAGAACAAGTGGGCTCATCTCCTGGGTCCTAGCATCTTCCAGCGCATAGCACTCCCGACTGGAGCTGCACCTGCCTGAGAACGCCACTAGAGGGGGCTCCGGGCCCACCTGCACATACTGGCTTATGGGAACCTCTCTGGAGACTGTAGAAGCCTTGATATTGGCAGATCCCCTATGAAATGGGGTGATCCTGCTGCCTCTCCAGAGGTACAATGGTCTATTCAACAACTATCTCTTGAGCACCCACAAAGTGAGGTGCCAGACACTGCCCGAAAACAAGGGATACATAGGTAATAAGCTCACACAATTTAGAAAAGGAGACATCCACAAGAATATCTAGTTGCAGTTTAACATGAGAAATGTATGTTTAGATGAGGAAGGTGCAGTAGTTATGCAGAGGAGGGGACTGATTCTGCAAGGGAGGACTTCAAAGAAAAGGTGATGTGCTTAAGAATCCTTGAAGCTGACAATTGTTTGTGTCCAGTGCTTTGCCCAGAAGGCTGAGGTTCAGCGGCCTGACCCAGGCCCAGATCAGACCCAGAGGAGACACGCAATAAGCTTTCCTTCTAGTTGCCTTTCCAACCCCACTGGGTACTTTTTTAGCGTCGGGGGACTCTGGGTATGTGCTTGATGTGTGCCAGTTTCCAAGGGCCTGGCCAGACCAAGGGCGATGCACTTTCTTTATTACTTAATTCTGTAAGGAGACACATAAAGAGAATGCCTTCTCCCACCCCATCTCCACCCCATATAGAACACCAGATAAACAAAGCCCCATTGTCCAACCCCAGTGACCACCATAGGGAAAGTTCTGCAGCCCCAGGCGACAAGAGGACAAAGACTTTCTTCTCAACTTAGGGATTTGCAGCAAATTCAAGAATTCCTTTTAGGGCTGAGTCCACAGTTAGGTTTCTTATTTCATAAAGTACAACTGGTGGGAAAGAATGGGACAGGGGCCTCAGGGCTCCAGTCTGTCACAGTTCCAGGGCTGAGTGGTGTGGAGGGAGTTCGGCCAATATGCACCCACCTCTCCCATCTACCCCAGCTGTATCCAGCATCTTCCCCCAAAGATACAGGAACCATTCTTTTGATGGGTTGGTATCCTCCTGCACCCACACCTTATGCCCTCAATTACCAGCATAATGGAGGAGCACCCGGCCTGCTTCCTAAAGGCCAGCCCAGCCAGGACCGGACATTCTCCTGAGGGGCAAAGACCTAGGAAGACAGCACTCTAGGCAGACTGTCCCCACTGCCGCCTCCTAGATGATGATCCTCGAGTGGAGGTAGAATCAGTGTGTTCTGGAAAGGTCTCTAAGACAAAGATGGAAAGTTTTCTGTGGAAACAAATCGAACACCAGTTGGCATCCTCAGGGCAACGGCCAGCACCTGGCCACACTGTCTGGGTCAAGTTTGAACCATAACCTTCTCTACGTGTCCTGTGGTTTCACCTGTGTTCTGTTTTCTCTTCCTTCTCTCATCCTTTTTCCCTCTCTCTGGCCATCTTGGGTGCTGTGTACTGAAGCTACTCCAACCGCAGGTACCGTACCAGCAGCGGAGGTAATGGGCATGGCATGGGATGATGCAGGTGGAGCCCAGCCAAGGCGGAGAAGGAGGGAGAGGCTCGGGGTGAAAGCATGCTACAGATTCACTCTTTCAGTGGTTGGGAAGCCAGACTGTCAAGTAGGATGTGTGTAGAGGGCAGGACCAGAATCGAACACATTCTCCGTCTGCTTACTATGTGCCCCGCGATGGAGAAGGAGGATGGCTTAGAAGGGCCCCACGTACATGGGCTCCAGACCTGTTGTCTAGAGCTGCAGCTTTCTCTGAAGCTGAGTGATTACCTCCTTGAGCCACCTAGGCCTTGCCTAGGCTTGACATCTCAGAGCACAGAGAGAGGGGTCACAGCCTTTGGGTGACCAGCTGGGCCCTGAGAAGGAATGCTGCCCGGTGAGTGGGTGCAGCTGGTTCCTGTCTCCTGGTCAGGCTGCCATCCCCTGAAAGGGTGACCTGTGGTGGGCACGCTCTGCATGCTGGCCTTGCATGCTGCATGGGGGCCTGGCACCAGTTCTGCCATATGCGATGAGTTCTGGTCAGTGAGAATGAGTGAGCATGTCCGTGGGTAAGGTGAGGTGCTCCAGGACCTGGAGTCTCGGTGGGCACTGTGGGCTGATTATCCCCTCACCCTTCTCAGAGTCTTCAGCATTAAGAACAGTCTCCACTCTCCCGATCTGGGAGTTTGGTGCATGGAAGTGAGGAGTTGGGCAGTCAGGTCCAAGCTTAGAAGATGACCTATTGAGTTCCTCCCTCAAGTCCTCATTTGTGGGCTTGAGGAACATAAAAGGGCGCTTCGGCACAGAAGGCCTGCTCTCAAGCTGGAGAAAAATAGGCAGGGGACCCCACTCTCCTCTGAAGCTGAGAACGAGGCGTGCCCTGGCGGAGCAAGGGGTCGCCAGAGCCTCCGCAGGCTCCAGGCGGTGTGGGAGAATCGAGGCCCAGGCAGGGTTTCTGAGGGTTGGCCTATGAAGAGGACGCTGCCTTGCCGGATTTAGTTTCCTGCCCACCTTCACTCATTTAGCCTCCCAGCCCCATTTTAGGTTTGTTCTATTTCTGTTGCACACCCTGCTTCCTTCGGTTCGCATTTGTTTTGTCAGCCGGATCTGTAGGTGGTGCGCTGCCGTCCTCCCCTCCCCCAGCTCTCCCATCCTTCCCACCTCCCAGTAACCCAGGCCTGCGGGGCCCGGTGCCTCCCCACAGGGTCTGAACACCTCTGCTGGGATACAGGATAGGTGTCCTGAGCCTGGGCACTGGGGAGAAAGCCGTTTTTGCACCCTGGGGGTTGTTACCCTGACTTCCTGATTCAAGTTTGCAGAAGGGTCTCTTCTGGGATTGTTAGGGCAGGTGCTAAGGGTAAATAGAAAGTGAAAATAGAAGGGGAAACACAGAAAGAACACCAGCTCCCAGTCCACCTCCCCCATTCTGGCATCCTGGGACCCAAGACAGGTGGGTTTGGTGGTAAGGCGTCTGCCTGGCTTGGTGGACATCCATGTCAGTCTGTGCCACTCTCTCATGAGTGGCAATTGCGAGGGAAATGGTGGTAATCCCAAAGGCCTCACTTTGTACTTCCTGTCGAGAGGAGACCCAGGCTCCTCATGGCATGCAGAATGAGCACAGGGGCTCTGCCTGTCCGTCCAGTGTGTTGCCTGGGCTCCAGCTGCTGCAGGCCGTGGTGGTGGAGGCTCACTGCTCTTCTTTGTACTGAGATGTGCTGAGAGCATCAGCTGTTTCCAGCTTTAAATGCATGAGAACCCTCTGCAAAACCTGCAGGCGATGGAGCCCAGGTTCCACATTTTTGACGTCTTGCCCACTGCTTCCTTCCCCCTCACTCTCCCCAAACCTGGGCACTTTTCCCCAAAACTGATCTGTTTGTATGTCACCTAGTGAAGATAATTCCTGTCGTGCAGCCATCACTGCTGTCTCTTGGGACTGCTGCCCATCTGTCCTGGCCATCTGTGATTTGGCCAGGGCAGTCCATGTGCCATGTGAGCATTCTTGGACTGAACCTTCCACCTGGAAATGTCTGGAAACTGCTGTTCTCATCTCTGACTCAGCTCAGATCTGTCAATGTCTGGTAGGCAGCTCTATGGCAGGTTCTAGAGTCAAATGAATGAGATACGTGTCACTGCTTCTCAATTTCATCTACATGGTGTTCCCGAAACTCTGATGAAAGGCCTCTGGCTGTGGTCGGGTATCCTCCGGTGTACGTGGGGCCACCGTTAAGTAGTCGGGTTCCTGTGCTTCTAGCTCTGGGCCTCCCCTGGACCCCACTTCCTCTCAGTTGCTAGGCTGATGGTCTCCATCGAGTACTGACCACGGTGGTTCTCCAGCCTTTCAGTACCTGCTGTGGCTGGAGGAAATATCCTAGCAAAGCATTTGTCCACTTCGGGGGGCTACTTCTGGGTCTTATTCCCCTTCTATCCTCTACGCCAAACCCACCCCAGGCCATGACATCACCTGAGCCCTTTTCAACTTGAGCACCGGACACTTTCCCCATGGGAACCCTTCCTTCCCCTCCTGCCTGTATGCACCTCTAATACCCACCGGACTCTCTGTCCCTTCCCTTAGAGCCCCTCCTTCTGGCCTCTGCCTTCCCTGTCTCTTAACCACATCCAGCCATGGGGCAAGAGACACAGCTAATGAGTGGTCAGAGAGAATGGCAATTTGCCAGCTGTGACCTCAGCCAGCTAAGGTTGCATCCCCCAAGGAGTCTCCAGTAATGCGTGGGAAGCAAGCAATTCCTTTCAGCGCCCTCCTGGTCCCCTCTCGCTAATACCCTGAGACTGTTCCAGTCATGCTCGGCAGAAGGGACCATCAGAGGGAGGGGATGAGACAGTGTGGAAGCATCTTCAAGATGTTTGTCATTCTTATCTCTGACCAGCAGGCCAAGGGAGAGTTCGCTCTAACTAACGCAGACTCTCTCAGCACCTCTGTTTCTAAGGCTGCTCGCTGGGACACACAGGGACGCATGTGTGAGCCTGGCTATGTGAGAGCATGTGTGTCTCTGCTTGTAGGAGGACTGAGGGGACCTAAGAGTCTGGGGACAGCTTTGGGGAGTATTGACATCGACACAGGGGGCCTGGGAAATGTGACACCACTGTGCATGTGGGAAGCCCAGGTCTCTGTGCTACACAAAGCAGGATGATTTAAGTTAAAAGAGAGTTTGCTCAAGTTTTTTTGATGACACTTTTTACATAATCATAGAAACAGGAGGTTCCGTGAGCATTACATTTGCCAGAAATTATTAGAAAATACACTCTTGATAAGGAACCAATTTAGAGCAGTCCTGGCCCAGCCGGGCAAAACGGCCTCCCAGGCTCCTGCCAGCAGCACAGAGCAGTTAGTCATGTGTCCACGGCCCGTGTGTGTCCACAGCCAAAGGAGCGGCCAGGGACCCCGCCGGGAAGAGAGCTGCCCTTCGCCTGTGGCTCTCTCAGGCTTGTCCAGGTGTGCGTCTGTCTGCCTTGGTGGGCGGAAGAGATGGATTCCCTTATGCTGAGCTTTTACAGCACGGAAGCTTCCAGGCCTGGGACTACCTTGGACTAAACACGCCCTTGAATAATGACTATGAGAAAGAGACTGTCCCTACCCCACTCCCACCCTCCTAATCTATGTGAGTTGACTGGGGCTTGGGGAATGTAGGGCTTTCTACTTTGACCTCGCCCCCCAGGAATCTTCGGAATGTGCAGGGCAGGCCCAGCAGCCCAGTGTGACTTGTGTGGTCCTCCCCCTTGGGCCCCACTACACCTCTGATCTTACAAACAGGGAAGCAAGAGGGATCCCAGGAACAGCCCCTCCTCTGCGAGGGACTCTAAGATTGGAGGCCCAAAGAACGAAAGCGCTTTTGTTTATCAGGCTGTTGTTGAGAAGGCTCAAGATCTCTTCATTCTCCCCTGAGAATAGCTCTCTGGCAGTTTTCTCTGTGGCTCCCTACCTGCCCTGGCCACCTTCTGAGGGATGGGATATTATTTTCCTGAATTTCTGGAGATTTGAGATAGGGTGGGATGTTGCTGTTCCTTAGGAGTTAGAGTTACTTACTTATGACTTAACATCTCTGCCTACTGCCCCATTAGCATCGACCTTAGCAAGTACACCATGATCAGATCACGGGATACAGAGCTCAGGGAGAAGAGGTAGCTTTGTCCCTCTGATTTGCCCAGTCATTCTTCTATACTCTCAAGCTTTAGCAGCATTGGAACCAAAGAGTAATAGGGCAGCCCTTTGAGAGCTTCCGTGAGGGCTTATGGAAACACCGTCACATACGTGGACTTGGCCCAAGGGCTGGCCTATGTGGAAAACTAGCTTTGGATGGAAGAGGGTGTGAGCATTAGCATAGATTTGAACTCCCCCAAAGATTTATGCAAAAAAGAAGCCAGCATGTATCACACTTGTGTCCTGGGATTTCTACGTCTGCTGTGGGCTGGGAAGATGGTGCTACAAGCACAGGCCACACTATGATCCCATTAGTGCCCCTTCGCCCATTCTAATGTGGAGGAAAAGGTCTCAGGGTTCCTGGATTCCAAATGTCCGAGAGAGAAAGGGAGTTACTGCAATCCAGGGTGGACCCTCACTGTGCAAAGAAGGGAAGAAAGGCAAGGGAGTGAACAAGGAGACCTGAGAGATGGAGAGGGCCAGCAGGGGAGGTGGAGAGGCAAACTGTGTTGGTTCCCCGGAATGGGGATTGTTCTCTCTCTGTCCTTGAGTTTGGGTGGCGTTAGAACTCAAGCAGGCGTAGCAAAGTGTTGTCTGGGGGTGAATGGTTGACAATGGCGGGCTTCCCGGTGTTCCTGTAGGACAGGACACAGCTGCCTGCCCACCTCCAAGGCCGGGCTCCAGGGCTGGACCCAAGTGGTGCTGCTTGGCCTGCGTCTGGGTGGCATTTGGCATGGGACCCCATGCTGTCGTCCCTGGGGTCTGAGAGGTTTGGTTCATGTCCCTTCCCATTCTCATCCTCGCCCTTGGCTGGGTGCATGCTGGATGCTTTGAGCCACACAGACCATGAGAAGAAAATGAAACACACACAGGGCTTCATTCTCTTCCTGTCCCATGGTTGTGTCCTTTCACCATGATCTGCCCAACCCAGTCCATCGTGCTTGGGGAGGCTGCTGATTACTAGGCTCCGTCTTGTCACCAGGCTGCCTGTCTTGCACGCGGGGCCATGTGTCCAGGCTGGGGACAGCCAAACCAACCAGACTCGGCTGTTTTACATTTCCCTCTCAGCTCCTCCCACATTGCCCCCAACTACAGTGGGTGCGACGGGCACCGTGAGCAGTACTGATGTTACTGCCACTGCTGCCACCACCGAAGCCACAACAGTCCCCATCATCCCAACTGTCGTACCTACCACCATCGCCACAACTACTACAACCACTGCTGCCGCCACCACCACGGAGAGGCCTCCCACCACCGGGACTAAGACACACGAATCTGGTACTGCCCACTGTCCATCTCCCCGCCCTTCCACCCGCAGGCTCCCCCAGACAGGAGAGGGGTCTGCGATGCTGGTGACCAACACCTCCCTTTGTCTCTGCTCTGGATTCTCAGTCTGGTGAGACTAGCAGCACAGTACCCCCTCCCCCACTCCATGGATGGTTTTCTGCCCCATCCTCCCTGTTCTAGCCTCAGGTCCCCAAGCTTTAACGGAGGGCCATGCTCCTCCTGTGTGGTAGGGCTTCCTCCAACAAAAATGCCGAACAGTCAGCTCAGGGCAGAGCACTCTGGAAAGGAGAGAGTGTGGGGAAGGAAAGGTGCCTGACATTGGACAACCCTCCTGAGAAGTCTCCTTGCCCCAGCCATGTTGCATCCAGCCCTGATCCCAGGGCTGGCCTGAGCCTGGATTTGTGCTGTCCCTACATCATGCAGCCAGGCCAGGCAGCTCTGTTCTTCCAGCATGAGGAGACCCCTCAGGAATCCAGCAATACTTCTAAGAACCAAGCATTAGACACTTTTATTACCACGGAGGGTAGGGCCCCTAACTTGCAAAGTCATAGGCCAGCTATAAAATAAGCATGATGCTGCCTGAGAGCTGGCAGTTAGCACCCATAACCCTCCTCCAGCGGCTGTGGAATTGTCAGCCCCTCTGTTTCCTGGACAAACCCTTTCTCCTGAGACCTCACGGTTTCCCACCCCACCCACTTCTCTCAGCACCTGAATAAGGATGGAGGTCTAATCCACCGGCAATTTCTTTAAGTCAATTACATGGAGTGATGTGAGCTCTATGGGGAGACAAATGATACATAGCTGACACGCTCCTCAGACCTTGAAAACAATGATTTGCTTTAAAGGTGCAATAGCTAGAATTTAAACAACATGCACAGTAAGAAAAAGTTGGCCAAGGAGAAACCTGCTAGGCTATTAGAAGCTGCCACAGGATTCAGTGATGGATATTCTTTGGGACCCCACAGTAAGGCATCTCTTGCATTAAAGTGAGGCTTCGTGTCCTACCTGAATGATCTGAGTTCACAGAAGAGATGCACAAAGAATGGAGAAGGGGAGTGGTTCTTGCTCCCTAGCAGTTACTTGTCCTCTAGAAGGACTGTTCTTGCTGCCACATGGGACTAGCCTTATGGACTCCCTCTCGCAAGTCCTGACTGCTGGGAACACTGTGGAGGGCCTGGCCATGCCCCGACCTTATCATTAGAGCTTGGGGACACCCCTTAAACATCCTGACTTCCTTTAATGCAGTAGAATGGCTCTAATGTCCAGGATTTATTAAACTTGTTTTCATCTTTATCATATTTTTTTATCTTAGGACAAAATATTTTCTAAGTTTACTTTCTTCAGAGTAAAATAGGACTTTTCAGATTTCAAGGCATTCTCCCTAATTCCCACATTCTAGGAGTCGGCACAACGACCCATTCTCCGTCTCATTGACCCTTTTTGTTTTATAGTCATCAGTAGCTCTCCTTGGTCCTTCTCTTTGAACTTTTCAGTTCTTTAGTGGTCGTCATCTTATTCTATGGCAATGCCTTCCTTAGCTCTCACCTTTAAATCATTTAGGTTTCCCATCATTTGACCTTTTCTAATACAGCCCAAATCTCACTGACCTGTCAGACAGTAAGATTTGGGTCAATATTGTGCTGGTGGCCAAACTGTCTAAACCCAAATTCTCAGGCTGTTTCCAAAGGCCAGAGCAGAGGAGGAAACTCAACTCTTCTAATTATGACTAATTCATTCCCACTAGCAAGAGCCGTGGGAGTTCCCAGAACTGGGATTGAGGTGGCCCAAAGCAGCCAATACAATGGAAACACTGGGCAGATAAGAAGCCTACCTTCCGCCCCGCCCCGCCACCACCATGGAGAATGCCTTGTGGTGCCATCAGTGGAATCTCTTTCTTGGTCTCTCACCAAACATGAGCTATGCTCACCTGGGGCAACTGACAACTGACAGGGTTATAGTAAAGAGGGCGCTTTTTTGAAGTTATGATCAGATCTTTTGTCATTTCCCAGCCTGCAGACTCAGTCACATGTCAAATAGCTAATGAATAAATGTATCATCGATGTACTCTATTCATTAACTTTTGACAAGTGAGTTGGTGACAGTACTCCCTTGCATGCTAATAAAATATACAGGAGCCACACTTGTAAAGTCTTTGAAATACAAGGCCTCATGCTAGTACTCCACTGTTAAGGCTTTGCTGCGAAATAGTGTAATCAGACTACCGGGACTCTTGAAAAATGATTACTTTTGAAGATTAGCACCATTCCCTTGTCCACAGGCTATGATTTCAGACAGAACAATGGCTTTGATAAAGTAGCTCCCAGCTCATAGGAACTAGATAATTAATGTCTTCTGTGTTGCATGGAGATCAAGCCTCAAAGACTGTGGCACTGAGAAGCCAACAGAACAGGATAACTCTGGTGTCTGGACCACTCAGGGGTGGGTGTCAAGAAAGAGTTATCTTCTCTTGGTCCCACTTAGCCCATGAGAGGGAGAGGAAAGTTTCGTGCTGTCTCTACTTGGGACCCTGGAGTTCTAGGCCTTAAGCTCCCTTAGACAACCTGAGGCTATTTTCCACATAATCCAGGATTGTAGTGACCAAGGGTGACCCCAGGGGCTCCTCAGACCACAGTCACCTGTCTCGTTACTATCCTCTTCCTCCAGCTTCAGGAGCCCAGAAAGGCTTTCCTATGTTTGGTCCTGTCCTTCCTGCGAATCTCATCATGACTGTCAAGTGGCTTTGAAAGCTGTCCTCTCTTTTTTCTTAGAACGTCTGTAGTTGAAGGGAAAGAGGTGGGCTCTCCCCCTGTCTGCATGCAAGCCGACGGGGCTTTTTCCTGGCCCCTTTAACTGCATCGTTTACATCCATGGTGGGGATCTAAAAAGGGAGCGAGCCCAGGTTAGAGCCTCCAGTGGTATGGATCAGAACTCCCAACCCACCTGCGTGGACGCACAGACAGTTAACAGCCCTCCCTCGCGTACGAGTCCTCCCAGCTGCGAATGCTTGTACCTGGATGGCGACCTCTGGCCTGGCCGCCAAGGCTGCAGCTTGGAGCCCTGTCGCCCTGGCACAGCCGACTCCGACTCTGCCCTCTCCTGGCCTCCTACATGTGTCTGCCTATCTGTCTGTCTCCAGAGCCGCCTCCTTCCTCACCACTAACTCCTCTTCTAACCCATCCACCAGCCCCCGACGAGCAGTCCATATGGAACGTCACAGTGCTCCCCAACAGTAAATGGGCCAACATCACCTGGAAGCACAATTTCGGGCCCGGAACTGACTTTGTGGTTGAGTACATTGACAGTAAGCATTGCTGTGCGGGGTGGTGGCGGCAGCGGCAGCGGCAGCGGCAGCTGCGGAGGGCAGTGTAGATGCCATTAAAGAGATCCTGTGAACTCCCCCAGGCCCAGAGAGGCCTTTTAGCTCAGCTTAATTATGACTTAATGAAATCGATATGTGCTCAGATGGCAGCGAGGTGGGAGGAGCAGGCCCAAGGAGAAGGAAGGGGCTTCTGCAGCCATTAGCGAGGTCTAGGGTTGTAGGTGCTGGGGAGGGCCTGGGTAATGGGGCCCTCCATCTACTTCCTGTCCAAAATGAGGGGTCCAAAGAGGCCTCGAATGAACCAAAATTCACCTCTGCATGGATCTCCTTAACTCAGAATCCATGTTTTCTGATCCCACCAGTAGACAGGTGGGGCCAGTTCAGACTTGGGGTGTAACTGTGCTTTGCTCACAGAGGGACACCAGTGACCACAGTCAGAGACACAGACCACAGATAACTGGTGGCTTCAACTGAGCTGTTCACATTTTGCTGGATCTTTAGACCACAGATAACAAATCTGTTAGCCTGTGGAGTGTGGCCAGGATATCTGCCTTCTCTGAGTGAAGGCCCCTGCTTCTGCGGGGCCAGGCCCGCCGTGTCAGCCTCTGGCATGTACTGTGATAAAGTAAGCCAACTAACCCGACTGGCCGGCCACCCGAATATCTCGGAGAAAAGAACAAAGACAACCCTTAGTTCTCTGTTGTCAGTAGGGAATCACATCCACGGACTCCAGAATCTTTTTGCAGCTTCCTACTGCCACCAATCACCCTACACCCCAGACACACAGGCACTCACATCTGATGTGTGGATTTTCCGCATGGCAAGAGATGAGAAGGAGGGTCCTGTCTCACTTCCGTTACCATGAGAGATGCTAACTGGCCCTCTGAGCCTCTTCAGGATAATAGAGCATTAGCTGACACCCTGAAAGTTTAAGGAAGTAGATCATAATATGTTTAAGACAGTGGTGAGGAAAGAAAACTCTGAAAGGGAACAATGTCCTCAGCTGAAGGGCCACGACGCAGGAGAGTCAGCATTGCGTGGCAGGGCTGGTGGTGGAGCAGCCTGGTGACCTGGTCTGTGCAGTGGCCTGGCCCCGCGGGCCCCAGGCCCCTTCTCCCATGCTCCAACCTTGGACAGGTGGCAGGAACCTAAACGCTGCCTCTCCAGCTCCTCATGCCTGGCCCTAGGCTGACCGAGGTTTCTGTTCCCCAGGCAACCATACGAAAAAAACTGTCCCTGTTAAGGCCCAGGCCCAGCCTATACAGCTGACAGACCTCTATCCCGGGATGACATACACGTTGCGAGTTTATTCCCGGGACAACGAGGGCATCAGCAGTACCATCATCACCTTTATGACCAGTACAGGTGAGAGGGGATCTGGCCTGGCCATCCCCTACAAGCATGGGGCATTTCATTCTCATTCTCAGCTTCCTGCTTGTCTCTTCTCAGAAAGAAGACCCCTCCCCACCCATTCCCCACCTTGCATGGCACGTCTCAGCTCTTATACTTTGTGGCTCCCAGGGAGACGAGGAGCCAGAAGTGCATGTGCAGTGGAGAGGAAACCACACTTCAGACCCTGCGGGGACAAGTGGGGGCATCAGAAGGAAACAGGGGTTATAGAATGAGGACGAGAAGACCGCCTGGCCCCTCTCCTCCCCATGCTTAAAACCGAAGTGCTTGGTCTCTGTGGGTGGGTCTGGGGGCTGCTGGAGTTGCGTATGACCTGCCCCGTGAGCACTGGGCCTTGCTTCCTGCCTGTAGGATGAGGGAATAGAAACATCCAAGGGCCTTGACCCAGAAATCTTCCCAGAAACCAAACCAAGAATCAGCATGTATGTCATTGCCTTGCCATTGTCATCTGTTGTTTTAAAATTTCAAGTTGTTTGAGATTTGTTTTAATTTTTGTCCTAAGTTTATCATAGCTTAAAAGTCATTGACATTTTTTTCTCGCTGGGAGAGGGGAAGAAGCTCTTGTATTGGAATAGTTCTGGCTCAAAAGGGGCTTCAGCTGTGGACGGAGAGGCATCTTGTGGCAAATGAGCGGGCTGACTGGGGCTCAGTAAAGGGTGCAACGTTCAGAAATCTCTGCCAATCAGGGTGGCTGGCAATCTGCAGACACAGGGCACTTGCTTGTCTCTTTGTGAATATCTTTAAAATAAGACAGGCAGGTGGTATGCTAAGCCCTGGGGCTAAGGGTGAGAGTGGGAGAAGAGAGTGAGCAGAAAAGGACCAGTGCCTGCCCCCTAGGGATATCTTAATCACATGCAGATTACTAGACACAAGGATAGAGATAACAAAAACCACAAGGATTTATATGAACTTCTGAGCATTGACTTAAATATTACTCTTCCTGCACCTGTCTTGGTAAAGCCAATTCTGGTCATTTGCATCTTGAGAGTCAACTGCCCATCTGTATAAATGTGTCACTCTACCCCTTCTAGCCTGGTCCCTCCTGGCCAGAGCATCCTGTCCTCCTCTCTGTGTCTCTGCCTATCCTGCATATGTCCGTGCCATTAACACTCAGGGAGTCAGAGTCCAGCTGCCTGCTTGAAGCTAGCCAGGCCAACTCAAGCAGGATGTCTGTGAGTGGCCAGGCTGTCCTGGGAGCCAGGCAAGGGAACTGGACAGTTGACCAAGTAGAGCAGGTGGCTGGACTCTGCCTGACCCAGTCGGGGTCCCAAGCTGTTGTTCACCAGTGCATACTTACTTTGCTGTTGCTTCATTACAAACTTGAGTCTAGCACAGAGGCAGGAAGCAAACGTGAGACTGAGGAATGATGCAGAAGTCAGCACTGCCTGCTTCAGAGTGAGACTTCTCCCAGTGCTAAGGCCTGGGGCTCTGGGTGAGGGTTGGAGAGAAAGAGCCGGAGTGTCTGCCCTCAGGGATGTCCCAATCTGCTTTGTGATATTAAACACACAGGACAGAAAAAAAACAATGAAGACTGATAATATACTTCTGAGCCCTGACTCAGATGTTCGTTTCTCTTTGTGCAGAGGCTGACACTGATAACTTGCTTTCATAGCTGTGAGGCACTTGGCACTTACAAGTTCTTCTGATTCCTCCCATTGCAAGCTGTAGTGGGCAGGTTTAGGACCCTAACTCCAAGCACATAATGCTCACTTACCTCCCTGGTGGGCTGGAAATTACTATGTGCAAACCATATAGGGAAAGAAAATATTGTCACTCTCTGAAGTTTGTGTGTGCGTGTGAGTGTGTGTTCAGATGCTTCGAAAATACACACAGTGTTTCCTGTGGTTAGACTCCAGAGCCAAGTTCACACTGTGCCCCAGGTCCCTGTGTCTCATCAAAGCAAAAATGTGTGAGCATCTCTGGACCTGACCACTGGTCATTTAGACAGCCACAGGCTATCACTTTAGCCCCCAGACTCAAACACGTTACAGTGGTTTAGGAAGGAAGTGGAAGAAAACCACTAAGAATGTTAACGGGCTCCCTGGTTCTCAGCAGAAAGATCCCACGTGGGAAGTAAATTACCTCCTTGAAGCTTCTAAAGCCAAAGAGGCCCAAGGGGCTACAAAAACATAGCTCTGGACTCCAAAAGGCCCGTTAGCTCTTCCATCCTGAGTGGGTGACATGGGGTGAGGCGGCGGCAATGGTGGATGCTGACAGTGGGCCAGCAAGACAGACAGCAACCCACATCAGACCTCAGGAAGCAGAAATGAAGGACATTAGAGTACTGAACAATAGTCAGTCTCATTGCTGTGTTTGGGAGAAACCCAGGAGGGGTTGAGGTGGGAATAGAGAGGTGTAAATCGATGCTTCAGTGGGATCAGCCAAGCCAAATTGCATTTGAAGAAAGTTCATTCTTGTCATATTTCTTCATCTATCCTTATTTCTGAAATATAATTCTCTTGCCGACCTTAAATGACTGACCTCTCTTCCATAGCCAAATCAAATTCCTCCCAATTAATTAAGAGTCATGGAAAAAATGGTCTGCCTTGAGGGCGACCTGCCCATTTCTGAGTGGGGTCGTAGGGTGTGGTGTGGAAGGCACACAAAATATGGCCTACAGTCTAGAGTAAGAAGCATTGGGGCCTGTGTTTGCCAGGTTTAGTGCACCTTATCCCAGATTCCACTTTGCATTTTTTTTTTTTAGTGAGAAATTAACATTTGACATTGGTTAGTTTTAGGTGTACAACATAATGATTTGATATATGTATATATTGCAAAATGATTACCACAGTAAGTTTAGTTAACATTCATCACCACACATAGTTACAAAACGCACTTGGTTTTGAACAGCCTTTCGTGTCCAAACTTCACAGAAAATCCTTTGACTGCTTCAGAAAGGACTGAAAGTAACATTTGCATTTAACATGTTGAAGTCAAGAATGGAAAGCTACATTTGCTTTCTAGATTGCCCATATGGGCTCTTTCCCTGGAATTGTGACTTTTTCTCCCAAAAGAAAGGGTCTCACAGAGACGCCGTCAGGGTGTATCAGAACAAGCATCAGGAAACTGGTGGAGCAAACAGACCTCTGCAGACGTGCAAACCAGAGTCTCTGCAAGAGGTGGGAATCTCCATCCAAAAACAAGTGATTCCTTCATCCCAGTATCTAGGCATAGCTCACAGGCAATATCCCTGTGACCCCTAACTGGGGTCAGAGAAGAAACTACAACAGTATGCCAGGGTAACCATGTTATATTAGGATTAAGTTGATCATTAATCACTGACTACTTGTTACGTGGCCAGCATCATGCTAAGTACTAGGGAGCTCAAAGAATCCCCTGTTCTCAAGCCTTTCATAGTATCATTAGAAATCAGGATCTGGGAAACAACAATTAAATGTTGCATTGCCCGGAGTAAACAAGGGTGAAATTGGAGTTCAGAAGTTGGTATGAACTAGAGGAACAGGAGATTCAGGAAAGAGGGCAGACGTGGAAAGGGAGAGCAAGAGGGGTGGCAGTGCAGGCGCCTTGGGCAGGGTGGCAAGGACACGGGGAGGGGAGGACCTGCACACCTAGAAGGCCCGGCCGGATGGAAGTGTCCTAGGAACATAACAATATAATGCGTCATTTTATTCTCTGGAGCTGAGAGGCAGAGGGTGAGGGGACCCCTCTGGAATGGCACAGTGAGGTGAACATGAGAATTTTGGAAGGAGAAATAATAGCCCTTAGAGATGGGGAGAACGGCGAAGCCACTGGCAGAAGCAGGGAACAGGGAGGGGGCAGGAAGACTATGTTGAATTTCAAGCAGATGGACCATCCGAGGAGCTGTTTGGAGGAAGCGCTGGGCTAACCGTGTGGAACTGGCTGGAGGGACAATGAGATGAATAGAAGGACTGGCAGTTAGAAAGTCAAGACTGGAGGGCAGTGAAGGTAAGAGTCAAGGATGCAGAGGTAGGTTGGGGAAAGACCCACTCTGTGATGGTAGATGAAGCATATAGAGGGGCTTGAAGCCAGCTTGTTGGGAGCAGAGAAAGGAGTTGGCATGAACTGGAGACAATGGAAGATGAAGGCATTTGCCTGTAAGAGGACGGTACGTGAGCCAGGGCCGAAAGTCTGGCAGGTTCCTCCGCGGTGTTTAAGACAGGAAGCTTCAACGTATTTTAACAGCAGAAGGGAAGAGAAAGCAAAGAAAAAGACATTGAAAACGCTGGTTTTCAGAGATCCTTTCAGGATTGAGCTGCCAAGGAAGTGAGGCCTGGGTCTCACAACTGAGGGAGGAGCAGCTTCAGAGGGGAGAGAGGAAGCCCGCCGACCTGAGACAAGGGATTGTGGTAGAGGCTGTGAGGTTTCACTGTTTCACTGGTCTCCAGAGCAGGGTAGGAGGGGTCAGTGCTGATGAGGGTGGGGAGGGAGTAATGTGGGAGGAGCAGTTCACTTCAGGACGGACAGTAAGAGATGAGCAAAAGGATTGCCAGGAGGCAGCGAAGCCCAGCTGAAGTATGAGGTGAATGTGTGATGGGCCTGGGTCTGCGTCTTCCTCCAGCAGCGCTCATGGCAAGAGCAGAAAAATGCAGGAATTGCCAAGGAGACCCACAGCCGGGAACTGAGTTGATGCTGGAGTGGGTGACACAAAAGGGAGGACAGTGCGAAGTGTAAGGTTAGCAGAGGCCCCATCAGGCCCAGAGGTGAGTGGACTGAATTCAGGGAAGAAACTGGAGCAGACGTGAGCCGAGTGCCTCCTATGCGTAAGGCTCTGTCCGAGCACTGAGGAGAGAACATGAACCTGACAGTCGCTCCTTCAAGGAGCTTATTTTCTGGGTGGAAGGACTAGAGAGGTCAAGAGCACAGGCTCTGGAGCCAGACAGGTCACATCTCTACCACTTAGTAGCTCTGTGACTTGAGTAAATCACTTGACCTCAGTGGCTCCATTTCCTCATCTATAAAATAAGGATGATAATAGAAACCTATTTATGGAGTTGTTGTAAGGATTAAATTAGAGAATGTGTGGGAAAGTACTTAGAGCAGTGCCTGGCCCCTGGGAAGCACTTATAAGTATAAACTGTTAGTAGCGGTAATACATTAATTAGTCTCCCCTTATCCACGGTCAATCACAATCCAAAAATATTAAATTTCCCCAACCATCAATATTATCTGCTCCTGACAACCAACCATCAACATCATGGCTCAGTGATCCAGGATCACCCAAAGCAGATGATCCTCCTTTTGATGTGTCATCAGAAGGTCAGTGGAACCTAACACTAAGTCACAATGCTACACCATTCACCTCACTCCCTCTCATCACGCAGGCCCCGGATCATCTCATATCGTCACAAGAAAGGTGAGTGCAGTACAACAAGATATTGTGAGAGAAGCAGAGACCACATTCACATAACTTTTGTTATAGTATATTATCATATTGTTCTTTTTTTATTGTTACTCTCATGCATAATGTATAAATTAAACTTTAGTATCTATATAGGGTTCAGTATTATTAATGGATTCAGGCATCCACTGGGGGGGTGTTAGAATGTACCCCCCCCCCGCCCCCAGATAACAGGGACTACTGTATGTCCATTAAATGGTTACAAGTGCTGTGAAAAAGGTGAGTTAGACCCCTCAGAGAGTGGCTGTGTTGGGGAGAGGGCCTTTGCTTCAGCTGGGTATGTCCAGGAAGGCCTTCCTGAGAAGATGACATTTGCTGAGACAGTCATCTGAAGAAAGAACAGCAGATGCGAAGGCCCTGAGGCAGGAATGAGAGTGGCCAGTGTAGCTGGACTATAGAGTGGGGTAGGAGATAAGACTAGAGAAGTGGCCAGGGCCAGCTCTAATGGGACTTAATGGGTTAGGATAAGGAATGTAGGCTCTTCCCAATAGTAATGAGATGCATTAGAAATTAAAGCAGAAAGTGATTTGACCTTACATGGGGTTCGGGGAAGATGTCCCTGACACTGTGTGGGGTATGGCCTGTAGGAACAGGAGTGGAAGCAGGGACGGGACTTTCCCCGACAGCATCCATAGACCATGGTAATCGCAGCCATGTTCTATGAAACGCAGCTGCTTTTCACCCTGGGCAGCCAGGGCTTGGCGCGCTTGTTCACCAGTCTTCACCATTTATTGAGACCCTCTTGGTGCCACGTCCTTGGCTGCAGGGCTGCAGAGACTGTTTCTCTGCCTAAGAGGAGCAAAGAGTGGGAATGAGTCCAGATACCTGCTGCACAAAATAGCACATAATAAGATGCTGAAGCACAGTAAAGGCCCCGGGGGCCACCCCTCTGTTCCCCTGAAGGAGGCCGGGTGGCTGGGGCTCCGCGGGCTCTCAGTGCTCGCTGCAGTCTGGCTCCCATAGCGACTGCTCAGCCCACTCAGCTGGCTCCAGTTACTTTGTGTCTGTTCTGGTCCTCTGATCCTTCCTCTCCTCCAGGTCTTGATTTTCAGGGCGGGCTGCATTCTCAGGAGGTGTTGCTTTTGCTCTCCAGTCCGTAAAAAGGAGAGGGCGAGTGGATCCTACCCAACCCACACCCCCTCCCAAGCCCTAACCCCAGCCATGTGTCATCTAGGGCCCCGTCAGATGATACCTGGGCACCTGTCCTCTGGGCCAATCTACATGCCCCACAAATCACACAGCGATCTAGCCACGTGGAGACAGGTCTCCACAACTTCCAGACAGAGACAGAGAGGGACTCACTGTCGGAAGGAGGGAGGGAGGGGCAAGTCAGCTTGTCACAGCTACTGGGTTGGGGCGGGGGGTCTCCTGCATGTGGATGTGGTCTGAAGTGTCATGGGGTGTGCTGAAGGCATGGCCCCAGCCCCAACGTGGCCACCAGCCATCTGGGGGACCTACAAAGGGTTGTCTTTACTGTCGGAGCACACAGTCCAGCTGGGGAGTCATGAGGAAACAAGGGCATCCTGGAACTGTACCCTGCCCAGACATAGTCCCGGGAAGCCTGGCTTCAGGGCCATGATGGTGGGCAAAGTTGATACTCAGGGCCCATGCTGGCCCTCGAAGGTGTTCTCACAGGTGTTTGCAACGTGACCATTGGTAACATACAGGCTCCGTTTTTTCACTCTAGGCTCATTCATGGGAAGTTGTCCCTGCGTGGCCAATCCCTGACCCTCCCTCAGTCCCCGGCAGGCTGTGACCAGGACGTGGTTTATAAGAATGCCATGCCTCTTCCTTGGGAAACTTCCCCTTCCTACAGGGTCTGTCAGCCTTCTGCTGCTTATTCTGCTCCTGTTCCCCCTTCCTCTGCTTCCTTTATGACCCTTTGACCCTCCTTAATTATTTTCTTTGTCCCTGTAGCAGGGTAGTCTGGGCCAGAGGGCTGCTAGGTTACGGTAGCGGGAGGCGCCAGGAGGAGCATCCATGCGACGTAGCGGAAGTTCTTCCCGCACCTCTTCCTCTTCACCTTCTCCTATGTAAAACACTTCATATCTGCTTCTGCCTCCCACCCCCAGCTTACAACAACAACCAGGCCGACATCGCCACCCAGGGCTGGTTCATTGGGCTTATGTGTGCCATCGCACTCCTGGTGCTGATCCTGCTCATTGTCTGTTTCATCAAGAGGAGTCGTGGTGGCAAGTACCCAGGTAAGATGTGTCAGAGGAGCAGGCTTAATGGACTGGCCGGCAAGCTCTCCTGTGAGTCACCAGGTCCCCTGCCATATCCGGGGTGCTCTGTTCTCTCAGTGAGCCCAACCCCTGCCAAACTTGGAAAAACAGTCCTCTTGCCTGTTCTGTGCATCTTAGAGCTGCCAGAAAGCACTTGAGTTAATTAAGTTTGTTTGAAGTGGGTGTATGGAGCGGTCCAGGCAGCTCCAAGAGAGGATGGAAGGAACCCTGGCCCCTATTAAGAATGACCTTCCCCCCCTTGACTCATCATCCATCTGCTCAGTAAAATGGCTTTTTTAAGTCTGAATCTCATTAGAATCCTGTGTCTCAGAAAAGGAGGAAGGAAGAGAGGCATTTTCTCTAACCATGAGAAAGAAAATGTTGTGAGGAGGGATCTGAACAGAACTGCGCCCGTGAGAGAGGCCGTAGAGCTGGCTCTTGGCGTGGCTAGGACTGCCTCACAGACACCTGCACAGGGGACAGAAGCTCCCGCGTAAGGCGCAGGCAGAGGCTGAGGGGCGGGTTGCACTGATAGGGACCGACCCTTAAAGGGCTCTGGGCTTTCCTAGAATCCCAAAGACGCATTTCTCTTCTGTGAGCCTCAAGGTCCTCCAGCCCAGACAAACCAAGGTCAAGGACAAAGATCTCTAGCATTTCTCATTTCTGGAAATATCGAATGTTTTTCAAACAGGGGCAAGAAAGCTATCTGTCTGCAATGGGGTGGGTGGAGTAACAGGAGACAAGATAATGGATGACCCTTACAGTGAAAATCCTGCCAGACTGCAGAATGAGATTGCTCCCTGCCCCCCAAATCCCCACCCACCAAACACCCCATGCACCCCAAATGCCTGCTTCTGTCCATCTCTATGAATAAATCCTCCTCCGGGCCCCCTCTAAAACTCAGAGGGAGAAGAGATTCTCTTTATTTTCTTTCCCTGCCCACTTACCCTCAAGACCCTAGGATTCTAAAGAATTATGCCTCTCCTTGAAGTGAGGGAGGCATCTGTGAGCGAGGGCAGGAAATTATCACTCTTGTTTTGGTAAATGATGTTTTCTTTCATGTCGTTGTGCTGTGTTGGGACTGTTTTTCTTCTGTAAGAGAGAAGGCCAGAGTTAGGGAGAAGGGTGGCCTTACTGAGTTGACCCCGCTGTTCCAGGGGCACTGGAACCCCTGAGGAACTCATCAGATGAACTCTGAGCCTTCCTTTACCCATTAGAAAATGTCCCATTCCAGTTCTCCTTGCAGCTACACTTCTTCCCTCCAGCTACAGGGTAAACCCCTAGTCCATTAGAAAGATGAGTAAACCAGGAGCCATGAGGCCTGGGCCCTAGTCTTTACTCCAGACTTACTCAGTCTGACCTCCTCTCAGAGCAGCTTGACTTGGCCGAGAAGCTGCTGAATTGGTCACCCATCACCCATTGGACTTTCACCTCTGCCTCTCTGACAGCACCTGCTCGTCCTCATTGTGCCATAAAAAGGCTGCCCCAGCACTGCCCAATGCACTCACTCACACTCAGTACCGGTTAGTTATGTGATGTGTTCCTCACCTCTCAAAGCCTGTTTCTCTCCCCTAAAATGGGGGTTATTATCCTGCCCTGTACCTTAAAAAGTATATATAAAGAGTAATTCGTAAAGTATCTGTTGTGGCTTTGTGCTGGGTTCCAGAAGAAAAGATGATCCTTCCCTCAAGGACATTTCAGCTGGCTCAGAAGGGAGATCACACACAGCACAAGACAGGATCTTGACAGATGTTTATAAATCACAGAGGATGATGGGAAAAGGGAGCCATGAAAACCAGTGAGGTCACAGCTATGTGAGCATTTTCCATGCCAAAGGTGTGGATGGGGTGTTCTTTCTGCCAAGGCACTCAGCTAGGAGCTATGAAGAAACATGTAGTTCCCCACCCTCAGAGAAGGAACTGGCACTCTGTCACAAGCATAAGAAACACACGCAAATAATTATAATACAGCAGAATAAGAAACGTGCCAAGGAAGGGATCATATCCATTCCGTGTTTTGGGAAGACTTCATGGAGAGGTATGGGGAGCCAGGTGGGAGAAGAAGTTATTTGTCAGGGGAGATAGAAGGAAACTGCTGGCGATGAGGATGAGGAAGAGGCAGAATCAGCCTAGCAACTGATTAAATGTAGGAAAGAAGAACAAGGGAGATGTCGATGGTGCCTTTTTGAAAGGGAGAGTGTAGCTGAACCCGAAGGCAGTGTCTTCTGGCTGTCTGATCAGGGCTCTGCAGAGCAGGGGCACACTCGGTCATCATGTCTGTCTTTGCTTCTCTTATTGACCAAGTGCGAGAAAAGAAAGATGTCCCCCTTGGCCCTGAAGACCCCAAAGAAGAGGATGGTTCATTTGACTACAGGTACGTGATCTTCTTGGCTCCTGTTCACATACAGTGCCTCCTGTCAGCTGATCTGTCTGTCCCCACTGCCCCTGAGACAGGGACGTCCCCTCAGAGCAGCTTGGCTTGGCTGAGAGCCACCGTATTGATTGCCCATCGGGCTGTCGCCTCTGCCTCTCTGACAGCGCCTGCTCGTCCTCATTGTGCCGGACAAGGCTGCTCCCACACAGCCAAACACACTCATTCCATGAACAGCATTCCTCATTCTGCTGCATAACTGAGATTTATTAAGCTCGTTATATGTGTTTCCACATTTTTACTCTGAAAACGAGCCCTTGGTCCTCTGCTATGAAATGAGCTCAGCTCTCAACTTCTTCTCTGCCTATGCCCCACCCCAACCCGAAAGATAATTAACTGGGGAAACTGAATAGTCCTAAAGCATGGACTAGGTGAGGGATAAAGGGTAGTGGTGGTGTGGTGGGGTGTTCTAGGCCTTTTCCTCATGAACTTGAACAATTATCTCACCTCTAGCCTGAAATGGGCCTTGGAGAGGCATACGGTCCAGCGTCCCAAATGAGAGGACCGCACCCCAGACCTAGAAGGGACCTGCCCAAGACTCTCTCACTCACCACCTAGTGAGCGAGTGGCAGAGCTGTGGAGGCCAGGGGCCCAGCTTCCCTCTACTGCCATTGTCCTATGCCCATGCTCTTTCTCAGATCTGTACAGGCCTTTGTATCTGGCTTAAAAAAATGGCAATTTGTCCTTTTTGATGGCAAGTGTATTTTGAATTAAGGAACATTGCAAGGTAGGTCATGGACATCTCATTTATGGACCAAGTGGGGTGGGAGGAAATGCTCTCATCAGAGCCCTCCTTCCCCACCCCACCCAGTCACTCTTGGCTAGATCACCCCTGTTTTCCTCTGACCTCCTCTTATCCCATCCTGGACCTCCGCCACTCTGTCCATCAGCAGCCTGGCAAGCAAGCTCGGATCAATGGGCGGCAGAGCCACTGCCCACACAGGAGCCTGTCTGGCGGCTTAAGGACCATGTCTGTCCACCCAGTAACATTATCCCCCTGAGCTTCCCAAAGGGCAAGCATGAGAGGCCCCTCCCCTGTCTATCCTCACCACCACTGGTGGGGCCCAGCACCCTCATGAACTGAGAGCTGTTCCCTGGTTATCAGTAAGAGGCCGTGGGCCTTTCTTTCCTCCAGGCCCTAGAGTGGCCACAGAGAAGTGAAGACCTCCTCAAATATAGGGCCAGGCAGCCTGTGCTGTGAGAAGCTGCTCCCTTGGGAGTGGGGAGAGAGGATCCATCCTAGAGCCCCTACTGGGATGAGTCCAAGAGCCCTAAATTGGGGAAGGACTAAAAGTAATACATCAGAGGAAAAACCAAGTTTCTAGGTGGGACAGGCCTGGGGGCACGAAGGAGCATGGCTCACCCTTCCTCCACTCTGGCCTAGCTCCCAAAGCCTCTCCGGTGGGGCCCTCTGCTTCCCTCTCCCTTGTCTGTCCACCTGGTCCTCTAAGGTCTCTTGGAAGATAGACTGACAGGGTGCTAGACCAGGGTTCCCCAGATCTCCCCCAGAGAGATCGGAATGCCGATCTCTCTCAAGCTTCCCTTAGGAAAGGTCTGTGCTTTCCAGATCTAGATCCTCTTCCCCCTCAAAAGCCTGATACACTGCAGCCCCCTCCGGTAGGGCAGAGGGCCCTGGGGAGACAGTGCCTGTGTAGAAGCCTGGCAGGCAGGTGGGGTGAAGAGCCTGGTAATTGGAATCTGCTAGTACTCTGAGC
>CM053517.1:18202947-18291478 GCA_028627145.1 Eidolon dupreanum | reverse complement strand
TGAGGAACAGGAGTGGGCATTGATGGAAAGGACTTCAACTCCAGTGACCGTGTACCTCAAGCAGAAGAAAATCAGACATCTGGTCCCTGGGGAGCTGTGTTCATCTAAAGAGAGAAGAAAAGGGCTGGGTTTGTACTTCTTCCTCCCCATCGGTGATACCAGGATGCAGGAGAGAAGACAGACAACCCACGGCATCCAGAATAGAGGATGCCCCCGACCTGGCAGGGGTCTACGCTGCTGCTCTCAAGGAGATGGAACCCCATGATGCAAAAAGCTTTGCTGGTGTGTTTGGGAGTGCAAAGCACTGCTCCCCCTTGCATCTCTAGCAGGTCTCGTCTCTCTGGTCAATTCTGTATGACGTTGAAACTGTGTGGATGGGGCCCTGTTGCCCCAAGACTGAGCCGGTGTGTCCTTTCCTTAGGGTATTTACATATCAGGAGACCCTGTGGGGACGCTGCACTAACGGTGCCGTGAAGCCTGGCCTGGAGGACTCGGCGCTCTTCCTATGCCTTATGCAGCTCTGATCTGTCCCTGTAGTTCCCAGGCTCCCAGGCCCTCCCTGCAAGCCTCGAAGCCTCCAGCAATGTCTGTCTCAAGGAGAACCGGGCAGCCTATGCAAGCATCATAGCAGAACCAGAAGCAGCCACTCTGACACATGCCCTGCAACGCGTTGCCCCAGATAGAGACACTTGCAGACCTGCAGTTCTGAGACAAGAGGCGCTGCCTTCTACCCCACCTAATCCACTTTTGAAACCAAAGGTACCTAGCCTCAGAGGAGAGAGATCTTGAGCCTAAGAGTCACTCTTTAGCTGTTGCTGCAGCCAGTGTCGGTTTCAGGAAGGGGAAGGTGACCCTAGTAATGGGCCACCTGCCACAGGCACAGCCTCTGATTTGAGCCTCCAGCTGCTTGCCAGGGGGCCTGGGCGGGAAGAGGGCTGTGTCCTTCAGAGACTTTATTAAAGCACCACTTGCCATGTGTTTAAGCCACAAAGGTATTAGCAATGCTTGTATCACTCAGTAACCAGTCAGTGAAGGTCAAGCCCACAGATACACATACTCTGTCTGCAGGTAAGAAACCATAGCCCAGAGCTGAGCCAATTATGTTGTTTTTGAACTGGAGAGTGAATAACTTTCCTTTGGCCCCAGCCATGGCCAAGTTTGCCGTCTGAAAGCCCAAAGGCAGCTCTCTCATGACAGGGTGAATAGCAGGGGGCTGGGGAGTGAACCGAGGGGGCTCCTCCCCTGCTGTCCTCTGACACCTGCCTGTGCTCAGCTGGGTATTCCTGCAGCCTAGGCCCAGGGTCCCTGAAAGGAATATCCAGGAAGTAGGCCCCTGAGCTGAATCAGGACTGGCCTTTCCAGAAAACACTATGGATCTGAGCAGGATAGTCAGTTTCTCAGGCCCTGAGTCCACATTGCACCATACACGCTAATGAACCTGTTATACTGAAAACAGTCTGTTAGAGCAAGAAGGACTGTGAGAGGTCATCGTACTCATCTTTCTGCCTCTGGGAGGGCTGCTGCACAACTGATGACCAGGGAAGGGCTTCTGCCACCACTGGGTCTTGGGAAGCGGTGATTCCTCAGCCTGTCTTTGCTCCTCGTTCATGTCCTTCCAGGCTCTGAGCCATCCCCCACCAGCCCCATCACGAGACTCCCATACCACCACGCCATCACAGCCCTTTTGGCCGGCAAGAGCAAACCTGGGCCTGAAAAACCAAGTTGTCCCCAAGCCAAGATGGCAGGTGCTTGGAGATATGTGTGGGTTGAAGCGTTAGGGCTGGGGAGGCAGTCTGTCCAGGGAGAGGAGAGTCCATTTTCAATGGCCCCCATGCCAGAGTCCACCAAGTCAGCAGGAGGGCAGTATTGCCCTGCACTCCCTGCCAGCTGGGGCTCAAGCAACCACCCCAAAACAACCAACATCAGTGCCAGGAGAGGGTGCTTCAGCCCGTCTGGCCAGGGGCCGGAGGGGAGGGAGTGGTGAGGGGAGGGAGACGTAGGTCATCTCGTAGTGACTACATGTTCCATTGCCTGTTCTGAGAGCCCACTGTGTACTTGGCCAGAAGAACTGTGGCTTCCCATGTCCTCGTTTTGTCCAGTGACTTGTTGAGCACATACTCTTGAACATCAAGTGTGAGCCAGGCTCTGAGACAGGGTTACCATGGTGAGAAGCCAGATGTGGCCCCTGCCCTCTCAGGGCTAGCGGTCCTGGACCTGAGTCTTGGGACACGGTGGCATTGATTGAGAGCACTCTGAGCGTGTAAGCTGCCAATGGCCCCAGGCTCGAAGGGAGAAGCTTCGGAGGGAGAACTTGGTCAGGGGACCTGGGCATGTGTTTAAGCCAGGGCATCAAAGGACAGGGTATCAAAACCCACAGGGAGTGGTTGAGGAACAGTCCTGCCTCCTGAGCCTCTGCTCTGCCCCTTGGGGCAAATGGCTTGACTTGTCTGTGCCTCAGTCTCCCTATTCAGTCCCTCCTTGAATACATCTTCCCGCAGAGTGTCTGGGGTGTATACCACTACAGGCTAGGGAAATGCTGCCTCCCGCCTTGCCTGGGTTATGGAGAATGGGTCCTGTTTTTGAGGAGATGGTCGAGTTTAAGCTAAAGGGAAAACTAGCTCCTTCCCTTGCCCTAAGAGGTTAGAGGCATCTGGTCCACCCTCTTCCCGGCAAATCCCGAGGTCTGGAGAGGTGTCCCCCTGTCCGAAAGGCAGCCAGTGCCAATACTGCTCACCCTGCAAGGGGTGTCTGCCCCTGGCACAGGTGGTGCTTTCAGAGTTTCCCTGAGCACAGTCAGCGCTAGCAAAGGGGTGGAAACAGATCCAAGGACATGTGTGGGTGTCCTAGCTGAGGGACTGCTTCCCCCTACCTACACCTAGCACCCACACGTGGGCACACACACTGCAGACCAAGGCCCCATCGCAGGGTGGCACCTCAGGGAGAACACAGACTATGACATTGTCTCGGAGAGGGCAAGTCCACACCCAGGCCCACCTGAGAGGAGACGCAAAGGGCTCTGTGCAGTGCGCAGCTTGGGCTGGGGAAGAGGCTGCCCAGGCTCGGCCCGCTTTGGGCGATTCCTGAGGGCACATCTGAGGCAGAACAAATTTGATGCAAAGAAGAGGGACCTTCCCCAGCACAGGCCATGGCTCTTTAAGGCTCCTAAAGCCCTTTGCAGGAGCAGAGCCAAGTCCCAGAGCATTCATAAACAGCCCTGTGACGGAGGGAGTAGGGATCTAGCACGTTTGCCTCTCTTTGCAAGGCTGCTTCGCTAACATTGAGGACGTGAGGCTCCTTGGGCTTTTGGTCAGTAGGGGCTGGTGCCAGGGAACCACTTCTCAGTGGGAGGACAGCAGGTGCCTGGGATACAGGCACAGAGTATACTCCTCACTCTTGGCACCTTGGTCACCATGTCAGCAGCCCCTGTCAAGCACAGGTCTACTAAAAAGAAGTCACCCTGTGGGTCTTGGTCAAGCTGTGCCTGGTGACAGGAATAGCATATAGGAGGTCTCTGATTTAAAAAAAAAAAATAAATTAGAGGAGTCAACCAAATGAAACAAAGCTTGAAATATCAGGAGACTCAGTGTTCTGGGCAGAGCCTAACTCCTAGTAGCCGTCTCCCTTAAAGCAAGCAGGGATGACCCACGAAATTTCAGACCAAACTTGCAGCTGTCCCAGCCCAAGCCAGAGCCGCAGCCTTTTCTTCCCTTCCCTCCTAAGAACAAGCCTTCCTGAGACAGGTTCAGAGAAGGATCTGAGGGAAAGACGAACCATCCAGAAGGTCCCCACCAAACAGTGTCTCAAGCCACACCCCAAACCAGTGCTCCCCGTCAGTATAATAGTATTAAATGGATGTTCCATAATGACAAGGATGGAAATGGGATAGGTACAAAAGTGTCTAGCTTAGGATCAGTTCAGATTTCAGCGTGTGAAGGACTCACAGAGCTGATCTGATTGAAATGACTCATCGCACAGACTGGGACACTAAAATTCAGGGAGGTGAAGGGGCTTGCCCAAGATCACACAGCTACTAAATCAAGGTGAGGGTAGGGCTAGAACGCCGGCCCTCTAACTCCTCGCCCAGTGTTCTTGCATCTCACCCCAGCTACCTTCTTGGAAAGGGTGGGGGGATTACTTAACTCTGTCCTGCTGGTTTGCCCTCTCATACCCCTTTACCTTCTCCCGCATCCTCCCCACATGAGACACAAAGGATCTTTCTGAGTCAAAAATCAGTGTGTGACAACCTGTGGTGTTAAGGGCAGACCCAGGCCAGGAGAAGGTTGACGAGGTGACTGGCTTCTGTCACTGTGAAGCCTAGACTTATCTGTTGCTCGTAACACGTCAGCCCCCGAGCATGCTGTGTCCCTCAGAGCCGAGGGCGTGGAGAGCGTTCTGTCCACCCTTGGCCACAGGGTGCCATGGGGCAGTAGGGCCCATGGAAACTCTGCCACCCTGGGATTTGCTGGGCTGGACTTCAGCACTTGTAAAGACTTCAGTGAAGCAATAAACACAAAAATCTGGGAAAAGAAATCCAGAATTTGTGCTCTGCTCTGTTTCTTTTTCAAAAACAATGCAGATCAGATGACCCTGCCCCACTCTTTTCTGATCCCCAAATGCTATGTCCTCAGTCAGTGTTGTCCCCCCTCCCCCACCTGGCTTCCAGCTCTCTGCCAACTTCACGCTCCTCCTGAGCTGAGCGTCAGTCTGTCTGTGATGTGGCCACCTTCTGTGCTGGTCCCAGCCCAATCCACACTGGACCCCGGAGCACCTCTCGCCATGCACCCAGCCCCCAACACACACATGTCCCCACCATCCCACTTTGTTCCTTTTGGTGGGGAAATGTATTCCCAGTGTCTCCACCCTTTCTCACATCTGCACACATCCACAAATTGTCTGATCTTTTTTCCATTTGGTTAAATATTTAACTTGCCATGGCAGACCTTGTTTTAACCCCTCTCACATCGTGTTATTTCCTTTTTGTGAGTTATTTTGCATTAACCAACATCAGTGACAGATGCATCTCTGAGGGTGTCACGCACGACCTTCAGCAGGGAAGACGTCTGGGCCGTGGAGGACCACCTAATACATGGACTTATAAACTGACTGCATGAGCAATGAAAAGGCCAAATTATTCAGAATTTTTTTTGAATCACTGTAAAAAAAAAACTGATTTCTTTTGTATAGAGAACACTAAACGTATAATAAAAGTTGTTCAAAATGGACTCTGGCCAAATGTTCATTTTCCTTAGTTAATGGGTGAGAGAGGAATGTCAGGGTTAATGACAGAAATGAATCAAAGGGTTTTTCATAGGCATACAATATCAAAATTCTGTGATACCAGCCCCCATCTTGAATTTGGCCTTATCCTGGAAAACTCATTGGCACAATTTGTTTTAAACAGAGTGACTGGTATGGGAATGTCTACAGCCATGAAACTCCCTGATTCAACGCGATTGTATCTATGCTCACGCACCATTGCAGAAGTGCCATGCTGGGATTCTGGGAGGGGAGAAACATGCAAATCCACTTCTCTCTCTGCACCCCTGCTCACAGATGGGAGAACCTAGCATATACCCTGCATTGTGCCTGGCACAGAAGACATTTAACATCGCCGAATAATTAAAACTGCTTACAACAAACCCAAAAGCCCCTCTCAAAAGGCTCGAAGGAATCTCAGTCAACAAGCAAATAGAAAAGGGAAAAGAACAGAGAGGACCATGTTGGCTGGGGGCACTGCTCGCCTATCACCACGCCTCTCGTCTTCATGATCAAGGGGTCTGTAGTTGTTCTCACTGAGGAGTGACTGAAGAGCATCACCCAAGCAGGATGGATGGTGAGGGACCCCAGACATTGTAACCCCCTCCCTTGCCTCGGGGTGCTATGGGGCTGGAGAGTGGTCACAGCTCGGAGCTGGTTCTGCTCATGAAGAAAGATAACTGATAGTTTATAGGCAATAATGGAGGGAAAAGGGCAAAAGGGTTTCCCGGAAAATGCAGACCCAGCTCTCTTAGGTAAAGAACCACCAAGCAACTCTCAAACCCACCTGTGTTTACTCTCCCTTCAAAAGTCTTCAGAACAGAGCATTGACCTGAGGGGTTATTGCTTCATTAGATTAAAATGAGACCTTATTTCCAGGTCTAGCTCCTCCTGAATTGTTGGATGGATAACTCCTCGGGTATGTCACACAACACAACCTATGAAGCTCCCTATTCACTCCTTGGCATAGGAGAAAGATTTTTTCTCATCGCTCCCAAGTTCACAGGCTGTCTCTGAAATTTGCCCCTCATGTCCATTTGTACTGTCCCACCATTAGTCCAACCCTTGTTCTAAACTGAGTCTCTTTGCCTCCTGTGTTATCTACTCCTTCCTTGTAACTGCAGCAAAAAAGAGCTTGTAAAATACAAATTTGATGTCACTCTTACTTGATACCTTCAAGTTTGCTACAAGAGGGTAAAGTAGACTTGCTTTGGCATCTTTCATGAACTGACCCTTACCTCTGCAGCCTCATTTTTCACTGCTCCTCACATATACCATAAGTTCTAGCCATTCCAAGCTATTTCCAACTCTCCCTGACATGTAATGATCTCTCACACTTCTCAGCTTTGCAAGTTAATTCAGCTCAAAAGCACCTATTAATAACCTACTCTGTGCCAATTAATGATGTAAGGTAAGTAGGATAGAGTTCCAGTCCTCAGAAAGCTCAGATTGTCATGGGAGGCAGTCAGGTAAGCAAAAGTAATGTCACAGTGCCCAGGACAAAGGGCCCAATAAAAGTGGGTTCAACAAATGGGTCATGACGCAAAGGCGAGTCTCCTCGGAACGGCCTCCTCTGGACCTTCCATAGCCCTGTTCTTTGGGATTCATAATCGCTGAAGCTGAGGCTTTCAGCCAGGCCTTGTAACAGTGATTTCAGGCTCTTTCCTCTTTTCTAATTCCGAAAACCTCTAATCCCCTTTCTCCTTACAGATCATCTCTCCTGGGCTCCTTGAAGGCAGGCTGTGTCCTCTGTGCTAGGTCACACATCTTTTATTATCAGCTCAGGTGACACTCTCTCAGGAAGTCTTCTTCCCTGATACCTGATAGGGCTCACACAAGTACACACACACAGACATCTGCTAGGTCTGGTTTAGATCCCCTTGCTATATCCAGAACACTTATTTTATGTCTCTCACTGAGGCAGAGAAGTGAGGGGAGACAGTCAACATTTATTGTCTAATTTTTTCACTATTTTATGAACATCTGAGTATAAAAGACACAAAGCAAGGACAAAATGAATGAATGAGTGAATGAATGTGACAGCTGCTCCTTTGAATTCTAGGTTTTTGTGTCATGCTCTTCGGATATTGGCTATTTGGATGTCGGACTTGCATATGACATTTTGGGGGTGGGGGTTGTCCACTGGTTCAGCTTTAGAGCAGGAGCCCCACTCAGGGGGACAGGACAGAAGTGAAAAGACAGCAAGCATCTTATTTGAAGAAAGCCAACCTCGATTCAGCTGAGGCCAAACAAAGCACTGCGTCTCTTCAGAGCCCCAGGGACCCCCGGAATATCTGTCATCTCTCATTCCGGTCTCCTGAAGTCTGCCCCTCCCAGCCCATTAGAAATGCTAATCTCCAGCTTGGAGCTGGATTAACTGACCCAGTGGGAGGGGGCAGACATCTTCCAATCTTTATTAAGAGCGAAGGCTGCACTCCCTCTTGCCCAGCTGCCCCCAAAGGGGTGGAACCTGGGAATTCGTTATAGCCACTCTCATCAAGGCAGCCTCTACTGCTCAACACCATATTAGATGGAAGAAAGTAGGGAGGGCCATTTCTGCCTCCCCCTCCTCACTTAATGCATCAGAGCCCATTTGTTTGATGTCAGTTCCTGCTGGAGCACAGACCAGGCAGTGGGCCTCAGAGCAATTTGGAGCCACAGCTGCGGCCCAACAGCCCAGCCCCCATCCCCTACCCCCCACCCCATCCTAGCCCTAGAACTTACTGCTGATCAGCCCCAGACACCACGGCAGAGAACGTGGCTTTGTGTAGACCAGGGAATAGTCCGCCAGAGTCCACAAACAGACTCTCAGCCCTAGCTTGGGTTTGACAGGAACTCACTTTACCACACTGAGTAGGAACAGGAATTCAGATCCCGGTGTCCTAAGGGAGAACACAGCAGAGGGTGTTTGCTGTGGCTGGAGGGCAGGGGAGTATTTCCTTCTGAAACTAACAAAATTACTCACTATATATTTAACACCACAACTGAACCTCTCACAAGCCTGGATCAGGGATTGATCTGGGCAGGGAGCTTGCAATAGCACCAGGAAAGAGTCCTATATAATAGAGCGTTCAGGAAAGTTTGGGACTCCAGGGCAATGGACAGCAGGGGCAGTGAGGGTACGTGGAGGGGGAGGGGAAACAGATAAGGAGCAGAAACCGGCAGAAGAAAGATTAGAGCAGTGGTTCTCAAAGTATGGTCCCTAGACTGGTGGCACAGAAAAACCTGAGAACGTTTAGAAATGCAAATTCTTGGGCCCCACCTTGATCTACTGTATCAGAAACTGAAATCTGTGTTTTAACAAACCCTCCAGGTGATTCTGAGATAGGCTAAAGTTTGAGGACTGCTAGATGTGAGGGACACAGTGAGAAGGCTGGGCGCTCCAAGATGTGACCCTTCCCTGTGCCCCCCAAATTGTCACTCAAGCCTGCCCAAATTGATGAATTTGCTTCATGTGAGTAGATGTTTCATACAAACTAACAAAGCAAATTCTACATCCAAACGGATGCAGAGTGAAGCAGAGACCACAGGAGAATCAGGAGTCAGAGAACACGCCACCAAGAATTAAAATTTTGAGGAGAAACTTTAACTTTCACAGACTGTGGAATTGGCGGGGAACTGATGTCAAAGAGGCAAGAGGGCACCAGATGGTATTTGTGTCCAAATACATTTAGTGTCTTAAGAAGAAAAGGAGAATCATGCTATGCTGATGCCTGCTGACTATGTGAGGCAGAGTTATGTGCACTTAATGCAAATTATCTCTTTAACCCTCACACATGCCCTTTGAGGCAGGTAGCTTTATATCCCGCTACACGTGAGGAAACTGTGGCTCCAAATGGTTGAATCGTTTGCCCAAGGTAAGTGACAGCCGGAACTAGCCGCCAGATCTGTTTGACTCTGAAACCTCAGCTTTCACTATTGCACTTGGGTGTGAACGGGCATCTCTATGAAGAATTAGTCCCGGCCCCTGTGCTTTGGGGCATCATGCCAGAGCAGCCCCTGCCAGGTCTGACACCTGACCCAGCGACAGTTCACCCCTTACTGCTCCGCTCTGCTACAGAAGGACGCACAGGCTCCCAACTCTACCCCAAGACACCCCAGAAGAGCCCAGAGAGGGTTGTGGGTGCCCTGCTGCTCGTGGTCATGTGGCAAGGAGGCAGCGAAGCCATAGGTGCTCATACTTCTCCAAGTCTGCCTTGACAAGCCTACAGACAGGTCAGGCACTACGGTGTGGCCTCAGGCAAGTCACTTAACCCTCTTAGCCTCAGTTTCTTCATCTATAAAACAGGGATTGTACTTGTAGCTACCCCATGGGTTGTTACAAGGATCAAATCCTTTAAAATGTGAAGAGTTCTAAGAAGAGTACCTGATGCATAGTAAGCACTAGAAAATGATTTGTTAAATTTAAATAAATGAATGAATCGCTTACGCTTTCCCCTTCTGCCTACTAGAATGTTCTTCCTGGCCTCTACTTCTTCCTTCAAAAGTCCTTCCCATCCTTCCAGGCAGGCTCAAATCTCACCTTTCATAACCACCTTGGCACAGAAGGCTGTCTATCTGTGAGCTTCTCTTGTCCTTCCCACTCCCCCCACCCCTTGGCCTTCAGCATAAGCTCCCAAATTGTCTCTTCTTTACCTGGCCAGTCTACAAACCTCTGGAATGGTACCTCATACATCTTGTACCTTCGTGGCACCCCGTACTGTACCTGACACGCTGAGTTATCCACTGATCTTTGAGACTTAGTGGTCTACTCAGGGCAAGCAGGCCCCACTTGTATTCAGGCTGTCCGCATTACTGTATTTACTGCCCAGCTAGTAGTTTAGTCTGTGTAGTATTGATTTGAGGTAGGGGTGAGGGGAGAGGCAGTATTTGTCTTCTTAAAAGCAAATTTACCAGATTCCAAGTGGCTGGATGTAAGGGTGATGAGTATTGAGAGCTAGAGGTTCATTCTACAGCCCCATTAATTAACTTTCCCAAAGTCCCCTAAGTGCTCTTGTAACTCTTTCAAGCTTAGGAACCCACTTTCATTTATCGGAAAGGACTGTCCATATTTTGCCTTCCTCCCTCCTGTCCCTTCTAGCTCCAGCCTAGCTGTTAGGACATAGCACAACCGTCTACCCACATGGCAGAGAAGAATAAAGCTAGACATCCGGAAGGCCTGGGTTGGTCCCAAGAGAGAAGGACCACAAGGCAGGACTCAGCCAGTATCTCCTCCATGTGCTTGCTCTCACAGCCCTGGTCCAGATGGACTTGGGTGTAGTAACCTCCCTAGGGTTATTTTCCCTGAGACTTAGGAGCCCAGCTCCCACACTTAGCACAGGAGATGCCACCTCCTCCAGGCCGCAGGCATGAGAGTCTCAACACTGACATCACCTCTTTCTCTGGGAAAGGAAGTTTGGTAGAACTCATCATCAATTCGATCAGCTCTGAGGTCCAGAGGAGCTAAAACTGGCCATCCTTTTCCCTGCCAAGGCCCCGCAAAGACCTCCATGAGAACACAAAACGAAGCCCTTCGCCATGAACCACATCGCCAACCGCCCGAGTGTTCCGCGGGGCTGTGCCCTGATGTGGCCGGGGCAGTCGAGCTCGCAGGCTGACTGCAGGGAGAGGGCACAGGCTGGACCGGACGTGCACGAGGCCGTCAGGGCAGTCTCGTCGGCAGGGGCCTCTCAGAGCCCCTCGCAGAAACATGCGCGGGCTCAGAGGCATGGGACACCAGAGCTGTAGGAAGCCCTGGTCCAACCCCTCATTCTGTAGATTCTGCACATCAAACGTTACATCCCAAACTGCGGCACACCCAGCAAATGCCGCTCTTCCTTCTACATCAGCTAATGCCTGCTTGGAAAAGCAGGCTCGCGCTTCAAATTGTAGCCAAACAGACTACATCTGAAAGGGCTGAGGGTTTTTCTAGGGAGAAAAGATACACTTGCAAATATACTCATCCTAAACCAGATAGAAACAGTTTGAGATTTTCAGCTGCCCTAGACCCTCAGGGGCCCTCCAGTCTCCCAGGAAAGCAGAAAGGAACAGTGCTGGGTGTGGGGAAGGCGGGGGCAAGAAGAGATGATATGGTAATTCTCAGGAATCTCATCCTATCCTAAACTGAAGAATATGTAAGTATAACTTGAGTTTCCATGAGCAGGCAGGCCCCAGACCGGGCAGAGCCTCTGCAACCTCTTCCCTCCCTCTTCTCGACACTGATATCCACCCCTTTCCATTTCCCATTCTCCAGCCCCCCTTCAGAGCTGTCAGGTGCACTCTCCGGGGTCCATCAGTAGCTTTTAAAGGAGCCCCCGGCTTTCATCCTATTAGCCAGCCAGGGAGTAATTACGACTTCATTAGCCAAATAAGTTCTTGGTTCAGAGACTTCCCCCCACAAAACAAAACACACACCCGCTTCCTTCCATCTGAAGTCTGTCCCCTGGGGCATCAGCTAACAATGTAGCCGGACTCCAGGGAAATAGGAAGGGGGAAGAAGCCAGGGATGGCTAGCCAAGGGGGAGGAGGCCCACAACCCCCCTCCTCTGCAGCGCATCTGTCGGCTGGCTGGTCCCCAGAGAGAATTTTTGACAGGGAGAGGGATGGCACTCCAGCAAATGAGAGTCGTGACCCCTGGCATCTGTCTGCTGCCCTCGCCCTCTGGCCCTGCTTGCTCTTCCCATCACAGGCTGGTCATCAGTGGATGGCCAGTTCACTTCCCGGATGGATGGAGCCACCTTCCCCTCTGGGGGACTCTCTGGCAAATGCCCAGGATCCTCCAGAGTGTCCCCAACTCCCCTGCCTCCATCTCCCAGCTAGACTTCAGCTACTGCAGCTCCAGGGGCAAGGAAGCAGAGGGTTTACCAAGGAAGGATGAAGCTGTGCCCCAGGACCATCTAGCTGGGGGACCTTTAGCCAGCCACGGCCACCAGACCTGGCAAGCAGGTCCCTGTCACCTGGGAGAGATTCCACCACTCCTCTGTCACTTACCTGGCATCCCACACTTCAGCATTAGAAAGAATTTTCTCTGGGACTAAATTAGCTCTACACTGCAATTAAAACCATCCGCCTCAGGAAATTGCTTACTGTCCTCTTTTCCTATTCTTGTAATAGGTTTTAGGGACACAGAGTCCAATCCTCCTGCTTCTAGTTGTCTCTACCCTGAACCTTCCTTAGTTCCTACCAGACACACAGTGCTGCCTTTCCCAGGGCAGGCCAGGTGGGCAGCCCTGATGAGGACACACAGCTCTGGCCACGTCCACTGCCCTCCCTCCACCAGGAGAAGGTGCAGGCTCCCTGCAGACCCTCAGACACATGCCTCTTTGTCCACGAAGCTTCAGAGAGAGCTGGCTGCTTCTTCTAGGGGCTTTGCAAATAACAGCTGGCAAATTCTCATTCCTGCTGAGGGCCCCTCTGCTTAGATCCTCAGCCACAAGATACCATCTGCTGGGGCTGGACTCAGAGGCAGGAGGATGGATGAGATGACCTCCAGACAGCGTCGCCACTTACCAGGCTCCACACTATGTACAGCCTGGCCTGGCCCTGGCCCTGACTCTAACCTGACCCCATTCTACCCCCAGGCTTCTGTCTCTGGCCTCCCTCCCCTCAACCTCAACCCACAATCAGCCCAGAGGCCATGCAAGAGGACCCCTGCTCCTTGCCCTTCAAGCAAAGGGAGTCCCCGGAAGCCAGCCCAGCTGTACACACTGTGCCCCTGCTTGTGTTCCCTGAAAGCAACTGTCCTTTTGTTAATTCTGCAATTTCCCAAAGTGCCAGGAGCATCTCATCTGACAGTCACAGCATCTGTTCCTCTCACTCACCAGAAGGTCGGGTGGGAGCAGTGCCAGCCCCTTCCCTGAGGCTGCCCCTGCCTTACGCTCCCTCTCCTCCAGTTTGGGTACCCTGCTCACCTGGTCCCCTGGGACCAGGGCATCTCTGCATCCCTGTTCCCTGGCACCACCACCCCCATGACCATGATTGGCAGCCTTGATAACTGTCTCCCCTTTTGGGACCAAGCTCACTTGCCTAGACAGAGGGGCACCTGTCCTGTTCCCCCAGAGGACAACAGGAAAAGAAGTTATTCCTTCATTTGTCCCCTGCCCAGGGCTCCCAATAGGTATAGGAGCCTCAGGGAGCCAAGGAAAGAGGAAGCCTCATGCCTGGTGATTCCCGTTGCCTCCTCTCTATATACACACGGTCTTTGGGCTCCTTAGTTCTAAGGCAGTGAAAATTCTGGCTGATTGCTGATCTTACACATAGGGCTTCCCAACCTCAGCACTACTGACATTTGGAGCTGGGTAATTCCTAGTTGTGGGGCTGCCCTATGCATTATAGGATATTTAGCAGCATCCCTGATCTCTGCCCACTTGGTGCTAGTCACACACGTGAGAACCAAAGATGTCTTCAGATATCACCAAGTGAGTGTCCCCTGGTTGGGAATCACTGAACTAAGGCAAAAAAAGAAACCCAACACCCGAGTGTCAGTGATTGACAATCCCTGCCTCGACATTTATGATTCTCAGGCTCCAGGTGACAAAGGGATGGCTGAGTGAGGGGCTGGCAAACATTTTTTGTAAAGGGCCAGATGGCAAATATTTTCAGCTTTGCAGACCATACAGTCTCTGTCGGGACTACTCAGCTGCCGGTGTAGCATGAAAGCGGCCAGACAGTACATAAATGAACAAGCATGGCTGTGCTCCAATAAATCTTTATTTATGAACACCATAATTTGAATTTCATATTATTTTCATATGTCAAGAAGCATTTTTCTTTTTCTCTGTTCTCCAACCATTTAAAAATGCGTGCTTAGCACACGGACCACACCCCTGGCTTCAAGGATCTCAGGAGGGTCAAACACTAGGGCCCTTGAACAAAGCCAAGGGCAGAGGCTGAAGCTGTGAATGGGGTCCTGTTCCTCTGAGGAAATAGGGGAACAAATCACCCCTGGTTCCCTTTGGCCCAAAAACTCTGCGACTGTTTTTAGTGGGGCGACCCCACTGACCTCAGCAGGACCGACTACATAATTTGCAGTGCCTGATGTAGAACGAGAATGCTGGCTCCCTGCTCCAAAAGGTATTAATAATTCCAACAGCAACAGAAGAGCATTAAACCAAGAGAGGCACCTTCTGAGCACAGACCCTGTGTGACTACACAGGCTGCACACTCACAAAGCCGGCGCTGGGCTTCAGCCTTCTCCCAGGGAAGCCTGCACCCAGCTCACGGGGGCCTGGCACATCAGCCTGGTTCTCTGACTCTGGGGGACAGCAGTTTCTCACCCAGGCCTCTAGGCTGAGCTGCCACATGTGATCGTGCCCTGCATAGTGACATCTGGCTGAGGTGGTAAACGGAGGGTTAAAGGTAGCCCTGCTCCCCTTGCCAAGCCTGTACAATGTCACACCTGCTGGGGGAATTTGCACTAAAAGGGCTGGTGATGGCCCTGCCTCCAGGACACCCAGGATGGGGAAAGAAGTAGCCAACTCTGCCCCAATATGGTCTCCTCTACCCCCATCCTGAATCCCCAGGAGGAACAGATGACCCAGTCATCAATTCATTTAACAAATGTATGTGAAACACCAGCCACTGTGCTGAGGGAGCAAATCCATAAGATGCAGGTGAAGACACCCCATCACCATACAGATTAGTAAAAGTATAAAAGAACAAGGGCACCGAAGTGGGCCACCTAGTACCTAAAAGAGAGTCAGGGCAGGTCAGGCTTCCTGGACAGGTGACGGCTGGGCCAATTCTTAAGAGCAAGGAGGATTTAGCCAGGTATATCTAAGGGAGAAAGATGACTATTCTAAACAAGGAACAGCCCTAAGAGAATGAAATGAGAGAGTCCAGCCTTTCCAGAAAAGCAGGCAGGTCAACATGGCTGGAGTAAGTTGAGGAAAGGCCAAAGAAGGCAGAGCTAACGAAGGGGCCAGATGACAATGACAATGAGACCTGTGTCACAGGAAGGAGCCTGGCATCAACCTGGAGGCAAGGGAAGCAGAAGAATTTTTAGCAGGAGAGCAACACGATCTGATTTGCTTTTTAGGTAGCTCACTCTCACTGAGGCCTGGAGGATGATGGAAGGGGGTGAGCCTGATGAGGATGGATAGTCAGTATTCAGGTGAAAACTGGTGAGGGTCAGAGCTAAAACTGTGGGTGAGAAGCTTGTGGGCATGCCTAGGAGAGGCCTTTGGGAGGCAGAGGGGTAGGACTGAGCAGCTGGCAGGACACAGGGGTGGAGGTGAGAGAGGGAGGAGTCACAGAGAATGTGAAGGTCTAGAGGGTGTCATTCATGAGGCAAAGTAGCCAGTGGATGGCAGAGAGGAGGCCGTCAGGGGCGATTTCTCCTAAAAGAACCAGTAGGATGTGTGTGTGTGTGTGTGTGTGTGTTACACACATATTATATATGTGGGTGTACATATATACATACATGCACACACACACACAATTTATTTCGAGGATTCAATTTACACAATTGTGGGGGCCGGCAATTTGTTTTCTGCAGGGCAAGCCAGCAGGCTGGAAACTCAGGTAAGAGCTAATGCTGCAGTTTGAAGACAGAATTCTTCCTTCCTCAGGAAAACCTCATCTGTGCTTTTAAAGCCCTTCAACTGATTGGAGGAGACTTGTCCACGTTACAGAAGAAAATCTCTTAAAGTCAACTAGTGGTCGACGTTAACCACATCTGCAAAATACCTTCACGGTAATACCTACCTAATTCAGTGTTTGCTTAAATAACCGGGTACTATAGCCTAGCCAAGTTGATACATAAAACTGACCATGAGGATAGGAGTGGTGCCATGCAGGGAGGTGAGAAGTCCATGGGCATCCTAGTGAAGACACGTGGCTGGCCAATGCAGGTCTGAGCCCCAGGCTCAAGGACACTTCCAAGTCCTCCTCACCTCTCCTCAGACCATGCCTGACTAGCCGGCCTCCCTGTGCATTCTGCTGCCCCAAAGCACACATCTCAGCCTGTCTCTTGCTTGCTCAGACCCCTCCAACAGTCCCCACTGCTCTCAGATAAGCCTCTGCAGGGCTCATAAGGCTCTCCGTGAACTGGCCTGACCCCATCCCCCAGCCTCATGGCTTCCTCACACTTTCAGTTCCAGATGTGCTCCCTGACTCCTTCCCCAAACTCGCCATGTTCAGCCACGCTGCTGCCTTGGCACACAAGCTGTTGCTTCTTGCTGGGACCAGGCCCTCCTTACCTCTTCCCGGCCCATGCCATTTATACCTGGTCTACTTGATGAGCTCAGTCTTCTTTCAGGACTCAATTAAAATGTTTTCTGTTTCTGGACCTCACAAGGCTAAGGCATGATAGTCTGTGCAAACTTGGGTTACAGCACTTATCCGACTGATTATTTTTACATGTCATTCCACCATTACGCTGTGATCTCCTCAAAAGCGCAGACCATGGCTTATTCTCCTTAGTGTCCCCAGCACCGAGTCCCACACTTGGTACAAGAGGTACTCTTTTATTATTTGCTTGTTGGATAGATGGATGGATGGATGGATGGATGGATGGATGGATGAATGGATGGACATTCTACCTCTACTACTCTGTGGCCTTAGCTCAATCATATTTGATGGACAGACAGATGGATGGACGGATGGATGGATGGATGGATGGATGGGTGGATGGATGGATGGAAGGCTGGAGGGATGAATAAATGGATGGATGCAACAATTTTCTAACTATTTCTGGCTGTCATTTGTTGAGAACTTTTTTGATCCAGGCATTGTGCTAGGAGTTCTAAGTCCTATATCAACCTAGATTCTCAGTTGCAGGCAGCAGAAGCAGACTTTGGCCACCATTAGCAGAAAAGGACTTCGCCGGAAGGCTATCAGGAAGGCTAAAGGAGCCGACTTCAAAGTGGGCAGAAACAGAGGGAGACTGGCCAGCAGAGACACGTGGAGGTTACACCTCAGGAACAGCCTGATCAGGACGTTATTGTTGGCATTTTCCACACCGGACACTCCGTCCAAGGGAGCCAGAACCTACAGATTCCCACTGTCCTATCCACTGCTGTTCATCACCTCATCTGACTCACACAGCCCTTTGAGGCAGAATCTCACCTCCATTTTACAGGAGAGGAAATCGAGGCTCAGAGAAGCCTGAGGCCACAGGATTAGTCATTACAGTGGGTGGAACGAGAATCTAACTCGAAAACCAATCGCCTTCTATTCCGCTCCTCCTTCTGGGGGCACCACTAACTATTCTTATGGAAACGCTACTTCCTGGATATCCCAGCAGCCAGGAAATTCTAATGTGCTAGTTTTTCTGTAACTATATATTTTGGGTGTTTTCGGCCCTGATAAATTGTAGTAGGGGAATATAAAGATGGCAAAGTTGGCCCAGAAAGGCTGAGTAATTAGAGAGAGGTCTGTTTACTGACATGGGCTGACTGAAGCTGCTTCTAAGAGGTTATACATCAGACATGCAAGGAAAACAGGGATCGGGCCTGAGGCTCTGGGAGGCAAGCAGAATGTGGCCAAGGATTTTCAGTGTCTTCACCCCACACTTCCTGCTTCCGTGTTTTGTAGCTGCCCATTAGTCACCCTCGGCAGGCTTAGTAAAGAACACTCAGAAGCCACTGCTCTGTAGCCCAGCCCACGTCCAGGGGCACAGCTGCTCCTAACCAGGACCAAAAGATGCCCCTAAGAGGGACATCTTTCTCAGACCCAGATATCCCAGTGGAGCCGAGGGCGGAGCTCTGGGCAGGGGACCCAAGCACTCAAGCCTAGTCCCCACTCTACCTCTAAGCTCTGTGACCTTAGCCTAATCACATTCGACCTTCCTGGGCTTTCCTTTCCCTATGACTCAACTTCTCTCCACTGTCCCTGACCCCCACCCTCCCACTTCCCACACTGGCCAAAGTGTTTCATAAAAAAAACTCAGAGTTCTTTGAGCTCTTCGGAGAGACCACATAAATGCAAGGCATTATTAGCATCATTACTATTAAATATTAATAATGACATTAGCATTGACTATTATAAGCCTGAAAAAGAAGCTCCAAGAGCCCTGGATGGAAATGGCTAAGAGAATAATTAGGCCCCTCCAGGCCACAGAACCCTCCAGGCCCTCAAGTGAAATTAGGAAGGCAAATGCAGACAGAGTGTCGAGATTTCCCTTCCAGCATCCCCTGTTCATTAAACTTGGCTCCTCCTGGCCCCACACAAATCATGCTCTTTCTTGTCCCCTACATCCCCTGCCAGGACTGCATTCCCATTCCACTCCGTCTGCCCAAGCCCAATTCAAAATGTACCCCCAACTCCGACCGAAACCTTCACCTACTCCCTAGCTCCCTCTCTACCCACCACCTGAATTGTTACAGCAGTTCTTCTCCTCCGTGCATTCACCCAGTCAACAAATATTTATCAAGTCTCTACTATGCACCAGGTATTGTGCTAAAAAGGGGAGAGCTGGGAAAATAGAGACATTAATGAGATAATCCCTGCCTTCGGAGACTACACAGGGAATAACCGCAGGTATTTTGTATGACACTTGGCTAAATGCTCAAACCTTCCAAAATAGGAATAAGATTATTCCCATTTTACTGATGAGTCAATAGATTCCTTCATCAATTAAGTGTGCTTCAGTAACCTGCCCATTGTCATCCAGCTAGAAGTGACAGAACTGAGACAGAGTCCAGTTCTCTTAATTGCAAACCTGGGGCCACCCCAACCATCACAGCAGAGAAGGGCTCGGCAGCAGGGCTCGTCTCACAGGCTCACATCTTTGTGTTTTAAATGGGGAAGCTGAGTCCCAAAAAATCCCGAGGGAAATACTGACATTTATTGAGCACCTACTATGTGCTTGGCACCATGCTAGATATTTTACGTATAATTCAATGCTCACATCAGCCCAGTGAGGTTTGTGTCTTAATCTCAAGTTTCCAGATGAGGAATCTGGGGGCTGTGAGGAGGTAAGTGGCTTGCCAGGGCCACATGGCCCATAAGCAACAGAACTATGTGTCGGGCTGGTCTGAGTTCAGAGCTTTACCTAACCTGCTTTGTCACTCTTCCCCGAAGCTGCAGATAGACAGTCCTGGCGCCACTATCAGGCTGCTTCAGGAAGATTACAGGCACTTTGAAGACTGACCACGTTCTACAACTCTTGAATCACTCATTGTTCTAGGCAGAGAAGCTGCTTCATAAACACCTTGTCTCCTGGGTGCTCTAGAAAAGGGGCTAAAATCTGAAACCAGAGACAAAGATGCTGGTGGCTGGAGAGGCCAGGAAAAAAGACAGATGAGGCTGGAACTGCTAAGGAAGGAGATCATCATGGTCAGAGCACTGGAGCCCTACCAGGTCTCAGGTCCTCCCCACTGGCCCCTGGGGCTGTGCCCTGAAGCCCCTCCTGGACCATTTAGGGACTCGTTGAACTCCTTTTGCTATTGATCTGCTGGGGCTGCTAGAGGAAAAAGCAGACGGTCTAGGAAGGGTTGGGTGGCTCCTGCTCTGGAGTCACCTCAGGTTTACAGGCAAATTAGTGGCCCATTCAATTAGCCAGCTGATCATCTCCACTGGCCCTTCTCTGCCTTGCTTGGAAGTTTGTAGGGACTCCACTTGGGGATGGGGTGCCCCTCTCCAGACAACATGGAGGCATATTGATTAGCCACAAAGAACAGATGTACCCTTGATAGTCAACTGTACTGAGGATTCTGGGATCTAGCAGGTACCAAAACAAAGGAAATCATCTTGTGCACCTCTGTGCGCACCCCAGAAGAGCAGGCAGCAGGCGGCAGGAGCACACAGCATCCCGGTTAACCCGTGCATGCTGGAGCCAGGCCAGCAATCTCTGCTTCTCTGCTCGTTTACTGTTTACTTTGTGTAAGTTCCTCAACCTCTCTGAGCATCATCTGTAAAATGAGAATAACACATATCCCTTGGGTAGATAATTCAGGTAAAGTCTTAGTACAGTTCCTGAATCATTGGAGACACACAAGTTATTACTAATAATTTATACACAATTAATAATGATATTATAAAATACTTTGGTCATTATCAAGTTAATGGCCACCACAAACAAAACTCAACCTGGACCCCTAAACACCCACTCCATTGTCTTGTCAGAAACAGGAGCACCTTAGAGGCTGGCAGTGAGGATCCCCAATAACTCCCAAAATTCATCTGTACCAGGCTCAGGTAAGAGCTTCAGACAGGTGAAAAGGTGAAACTTTGAGAAATGTCTCCCCAAATCCAAGCCTAGTCTTAATACATTCATTTTCAGTTCATTTTCACTTCTTACTGCCACACCACTGCTGGAGCCTACCTAGGGCGGACCGCCTGCCTGGAGCAGAGGGATGAGAGAATCTTTGAGACTTGTTACCTATGCTAACGGGGAGGGAGGGAACCAGGCCCTCCCCAAGGACCCAGCTCCTACCTCAAGGGCAGAAACTGCCTGAAAATAGAGTCACAAAGACAGCTCTCAATCTAGGCAAACCTTGCAAGCCTTGCTAGACCCTTGGTCCCTGAGTCAGCCAATTCCCTGACCAGTCGGCCTCGCCCTCTCTCCTGGCAGCCTTTTCCTGCTTGGAGAGAACTTGAAGCCCTCTCTGCTGAGCTTGGGCTGACCTGGGTGACATCAGAGGGCAAGGCTCACCTCAGGAGCTCAGAGCCAACGTGCCAGGAAGACAGACAGTCTGACAGACAAGGACAGTGTGGACAGAAGCAGGAGAGAGAAGAAGATACCTGGAATGGATTAGCACAGAAGCATTCCAAGTTACTCAAGACACATTGTTAGCACGGTCGGATGTCTCTCTATTGAAACAAAGGAGACTGTACCCAGAGTTGGGAAAGCCCTTCAGAGGGAGCGGAAATTTGTGTGTGTGGGGGGGGTGTGGAGCAGAAGGTTGGAGGAGGGGTGGGGAAGGGGGCCAGGACTCAGGCAGATCTGGAGGCTGGGACACAGAACCTCCCCTATGCCACAGCTCCTCCTCCAGCCCAGTCTGTCCCACTTGGCCCAGAGTGTCCCAAGACCCTGCGCCCACCTCCACTCAGGAAGATAAGTTTTGGCACTCCAGGCTTGACAGGGAAGGCTATTTAAAACTCTGAGGCTGCCCTGGCCCTGCCAGCTGTTCTAGCATCTGGATCACTCACTGGTCTTTCCTGTGTGAGCTGGACAGCAGGTGGACCAGAGGAGGGTGAGACAGCAGTGACAGCCTGATGGGGCCGACTGCTGCTGCAGATGGCTCGTCCCTCTGCCTCCAGGCTCCAGCCTTTCTGCCCGCTGCCCCCACCCAGATAACAGGAGCAGAGCAGGAGAGATATCACCTACCTGGATGAGCACCTAGAATCTCAGAGCCAGCAGGGAACTTGGCCATCTTTAACCCCCTCAGGATCCAAGTGAGGCTCAGAGAGGACAGGGCACTTAGCCTAGCACACACAGCTAATCAGTGGCAGAGACTAGCCTACACTCCAGATATTCAGACCTACAATCTAGTAAGCTTTTCATGAATCACACTACTGGTTGATTAAAACAGGCTTGGATCCATAAGTACTAATGGGGAAAGGTGTCCAAGATTTTTTTATAGTTAAAAAATATCTTGCAAGTCATGATATACTGTGTGATCCATTTTTACAAACTAATACTAATAAGCCATGTAATTAATTATATACATGAAAAGAATAAACCTGGAGGCATGTAACTCAAATTTGTTAAGGGACTTATACTATCTATTTTTAAATTTCCTCTAATGTTTGGATATTTTGACAAAGAGCCATGTTACTTTTATAAGGAAGGGAAACAATAGAGATGAACATGGGGGTGGGCCACAAAAGAGTCCCTCATTCCACCTGCCCTGCACAATAAGCTGGGGGTTTCTAATTTGTATCCCTTCCTCTAATGGGGGATTTCTGGAGAAATAAGGAGTTTGGTTCCAGGAGTCTACAAGGTTTGAATAGCAAGAGCCACTTTCTTTTCCCTATGCACCCCACCCCACCCTACCCCTCTGCAGCCCCTTCAGCTCTGGGCTGGGTGGGGATGGGGGTGGGGGGCGCGGCAGGCCAGACAGCGCCCAGGAGCTGAGCTGCCCATGCATTATGAAGACACGGGTGCCCTGGCTCGCTCCCTAGTCCTTAAATGACAGCAAATGAGGTAAAGCCGGGAGGGTGGGGACGGGAAGGGGATGGGAGGGGGGCAGAAGGAAGCCATCTCCAGGGCCCCTGAGCGCGTTGGCTGAGGACTGGAGCCAGCCAGTGAGCAGAGCCTGGAAGAGGGAGGAGCACATCTTGATGCAGAGATGCTGCAGTGGCTCCGGGCGTGCACACACACCAGCGCCCTCACCCGCCACCGCCACCGCGGCCACCACCGCACCAGGACAGCAGCGAGCAGCTGAGGGAGCAGGGGAGGAGAGGAGGGCGGCCCAAGGGGCTGGCAGTCCTGCCGGCTCCTGCTCACCGCCCGGGCAGCGTCCACCTGCCCCAGCCAACACCTTCTTTCGCCCCAGGTAGGTGCCAGCTGCTTTTGTCTCCTCCCTCCCAAGGGCTCTCCAGGGCGCTGTTATGGGAAGGGGCTCACAGCGCACTGTCTTTGTAACTTGAGAGGGGCTGGGGCTGGGGCAGGGTGGGGACCCCAACCAGTTAGGGGGACGGTCTGACTTCTCAGCCCAGAAGCATGGTGGCCACTGAAACTGGAGGTGCCCTCCACCTTGTCTACGTGGGTGGCATCCTGCAGGGCCCTGGCAGGCTGAACCTGGCCAGGAAGCTGGCCCCCAGAAGTGTGTCCAGGAATTCAAGCTGGACACCAGCTGACGGCAGCAATTGCCTGCGGAGAGGGCAGCGCTGGGAAACCTGCCCTGGGCCCCCAGTCCAGGACCAGACAGTCCCTGAGGCCCAGCCCCGGGCCCTGGCCTGCCACAGATGTCCCTGAAGTGGAGCCTGACTGCCCAGACTCGAGGGCGCCCTGGATCAGCCACTGCAGGGTGACCTCTCTGCAAAGTCTTGATTCCATTCCACAGAGAAGGGAGTGGAGCACAAGTTTGGGCAAAGGATCGTCCAAAAGTAGGGACTTAGGGAGGAGAAACTGAGGCAAGTCACATTGCAAAAGGTGAGAGGCTAGGACCACAGGGGTTGAAATTCCTTTTCTTCCCTCCCCCCTCCCCAATCTTATCTCCTCCTCAAACCCCTCCCTTTCATCCTCACTGGTGAGAAAGATTTGCAGAAGTTTGGCTTTCTGGTAAGGAAAGGGTCCAAGGCTAGGAGCGGGAGGGGCACAGTTTAGGGGGTCTAGATAAAGCAGGCGATCCTTCTCCCCAACACATGGGGCTTACATAATGGGCCAGAGTGTGGGAAGCAGCCCCAGCCCGTGTCCAGAGCTGAATCCCATCACCTTCTCCAGCAGGGGTTGGTTCCAAGGTCTAGGAAGCAAGAAAAGGAGATGAGACGAGACAGTGGAAGGAGAGTCCTAGTGCTCCCTGGGACAAAGCAAGGGACCCTTCAGTCACAGACCACTGGGGGCCGAGCCTGTGTCCCAGAAGGAAAATCTATCAGTCAAGGTTGTTTAGAGGTTTGGGAATCCAGATAGACCAAGATGGGATGAGCAGTGAGTGCCCATGGCCCCAGCCCTGGAGAAGGCTAGTGTTCCAGCCCCAGGTCCCCTGCCCTTAACCCTCCCCTCTCGCCATGTCTAGCCAGACCTTACCACCCTTCCTTTCAGCTTGACTCCCCAAGGCCCCCAAACTCCCTCCCAAAGCCCAGCCAGCATCCTCTTCCTCTGCTCCGAGCAGCCCGATGTCCGATGTCCGTCTATCAGTTCCCTCCCGATCTCCTTCCGGGGCGATCTCCCAACCCACTGGCCAGAGAGTCCCTCAGTCCACTTAGCCACTCTGCCTCTCAGTTGCACTCAGAGGGACTAGATGAACCACTTGGGATCCAGGGCAGCAATGAGGAGGCCACCTGTGGGAGAAACTGGTGTGACCTGGGCTCCTGTGGGTGGGGCAGGGAGTCGGAGCCCTGATTCCTGGCACTGGGAGGAGGGAGTTCCACCCTCAGAGACAAGCAGCAGCCAAGCCTTCCCCAGGGCTCCGCCAGTTAACCCTTTCTAGCCAGATTCCAGGGCCATGCAAGCAAGGCTTTTGCCAAAAGGTTAAAGTTCTTCCTAATTTCCTGTGGGATCTACCTGTAGTCCCCAGTCAACAAAAGGGTGGGGAGTGGGGGAGTCCCTGAGCCCCTGCCATCCAAGTCACCGGGGTTCACCTGTCTTTTTAGTGTTCAGCCTGAGCAGGAGGGAAGCACAGGGCCCCCTGCTCTCTCTCTCGGTGACTCTCCCTCATTCCCACTCATCCTTTACTCCCCACCTGGCCAACCTCTCTCTCCCTTTACAACCCCTTCTCCGGTCTAATCTACCCCTACACCATCCCCCTGCCAGATTTCACTTCTTATGTAACTCCATTCCAGCACCTTCTCTGCCAAATAGAGACACGTGTGGGATGGACCTCTGAGGATTGTGTTCAACGGGATGGTTGCACATACTATCTTTGATGAGCCAAACTTATTCTTCTGGAGAAAGTACACGGGAGGGGGAAGCGATTCATCTGGGGCAGTTTGGAGGGTGCACACCCTCCACCGCCACACCTAGAACGTCCCCAAGTCAAATGTTTGTGAGAAAGTACATCTCAAAGACAATCTATGTGAGTGTGGGTGGTATTTGTGTTTTTTGGAGGGATTTCTGGAGCAGAGGCAGGGAGTTGAGCTCAAGAGGTGGTCGATACTCAGGGAAAGAAGAACCAGAGCAAAGATTATGCTAGTGAAGCAAGAGTTGTCGAAATTAGACTGTAGGAGGCACTTCCTCACCAGGAAGATGAGCCCTGAGGTGAGGCAATCTTTCCAATGACTCTAAGAGGCTGTGGAGAACTGGAGTCAGGTCCAAGGTTAGAAATAGTCCTGCCTGGAGGTGGAGGTTAGGCTGGATCACCTTATAAATTTCTTCCAGGCTCAGGTTATCCTCTTTCAAACGGTAACAGGCAGGGGTTACTAGGAATCCATAAGAAGACAGACATCCTTCTGGACCACCCTAATCTAGACCAACCCCCCCACCCCCCAGGGCTTCGTTAACCTGAAACATGGGAGTTTCTGTGGGCTCTGTGCCCTGATGGTAACCATCCCAGAGTAAAGAAGTCCCTCCTTGGGTTTAATGAGTTCTCTTCTTACAAAATGAGCCTATGTTTTCTGTTTACCCAAAGAGGATGCAAACAAAAGCAAAGGTATGTGATATTCACTTCCCAAACTGAATACACATCATCCTAGGACATGTACTAGGAATCCAAGAATGCCTCAGTGTCCTTCTCATCTAATAAGCCTCACCCCGACCCCATACACACCCCTCCACCCCCACAGGGCACCTATCCAGATGAAATCTGTTGGGTCTCCTCCAGCCTCAGCCCACACGCTCTCAATGCCTGCCAGCCTCACAGACCAAGAGGCTACCCTACCCTGTGTCTGGCTGAAAGACGGCCTTCTTATAGTACAGCCCAAGAGGGGCAGTTTATCTGGAGCCCAGAGCAGAAACAAGCCCGAGGGGAGGAGCAGGTTGAAACCCACCCCCACCAGGCTTGGTTCTGAGCTAGCCAGCAGGAAACTACCTAGGAACTGGGGGGAGTCTCCTCTCTGCAGAGATAAGGGGACATGCAAAATTGCTTTGTCATTTTTTTCCTGATTTGGTTCTTCAGAACCAAATTGAAACAATTGTTCTTACTCCTGACATCTTGAAAACGGACCTTCCTTCCAAAGAACTCCACTCATTCTGCTCCATACCACACACAGAACAGGCGGGGAGTAGGAGATCTAGGATCCGGGCATGCCCCTTATCCCAGCTCCTCCCAGGAGGATGCAAGGCTCTCCCCTCTGTCCATTTTCCACTTTGAGAGTATCTCCAGTGGAGAGGGCAGGGGCAGAAGGGCCAGAGACTCCAGGCTGCAGATCAAGGGTCAGACTCCCTCAGGCTCAAGGCTGAAAGCTCACACAAATCCATGAGCCTGGGGGTCACAGCTCTACCCAGAGGGCACGGCCGTGCCAGGGCTGGGGCCTCAGGGAACCAGCTGCCAATACAAAGAGGCTACAGAAAAAAAACTGGGGGCAGGGAGCGAAGGAGCACATAGAGGGGACTGAGGAGAAACTTAGCTACACAGCTCCCCTGTGCCCATCTAGTCCCTGTCCCCATGGAAGACAACGGAGGTCCCCATCCCACCCGAACCTGCCCTCAGGACCTCCTCCAGCTCAGGCCACCAGGCTTTCCCACTCAAGGTCTCTCAACCACAGTCCTCTTCCTACCGGTGGCCCTAACAAGCCACCACAGACCCCTGTCCTCCCAGAGGGGCGTGGAGTAATTCAGACCTTCCTGGAGGACACTGATCCTGTCTCAGGAGGCAATTCCTTTCATAGGCAGAATCCCCCTCCCATCTTAGACCCCTGCAGGCAGGAGGTTGGGGCTGAGGAGGAGCACCAGCTTGGGAGTGCCCAGGTGCATATGCTAGCCACATGCTCTCCAGAACACATGGTATCTGGTGTGACTGCGTGTCCGTGTGCCCTTATCTGGGGTGGCGTGCTTCCTGGGGCTTGCCTGGGCCCACTGCACCTGTGGGGCATAAGAGGAGGAAGGCACCTGCCCAGGGAGATTGTGGGACCTGTCAGTATCCTAAACACGTGTGAGTGCAGCCCAAATGTCATGACTATAGAAAGAAGCCTGACGCACAGCCAGGCAGAGTGTCTGTGTCCCTCAGTGTGCTAAGGCCTATGGGCAAGGGCTAGGAGGCTTCTCAGCCAGACCCGATCTTTCCCAACCACTTGCTATGGGCCCGGAATGGTGCTGACCTCACAAGGGTCCTTCGAGGTGGCTACTACCCTTCCATTTTGCAGATGGAAGACTGAGGCTCAGAGACGTTAAGTAAAGAATGTAATAACTAGGGTCATACTGGTCACTTATAGTAGAGTTGCACTAGCTGGTAAGCACCAGGCCGGGGCTTGAGAGGCCGGTGTGCTGTGCTGCAGGATGGAAGAAGGCGGGGACCTGAGAAGCTCTGGCAGCCCGGTCGGCTCACCGTGTAGCCCAGGCTCTGCCCTCAGCTGGACTCCTAACTTCCCCTTTCTCTACTACCAGCCATTCAAAAGCTGCCCTGGGTGCTCACATTTCCTCTAGGGGTTAGCGGGGGACAGATTCAGGGCCAGGAGCTGGGTGTCCCAAGTGGTAGCATTTAGGCGGAGTCTGTCTTTCTTTTTCTGACGGGCTTTGTACAGGGTCCGTGGCCCAGCGAACCCTGTTGTGTGCCGGAGTCCAACTCTCAGCCTTTCCTCCCCCAGTCGTCACCCAGGCCCTTTGTTTCCTGAGCCCAGCAATTCAGACAGCTCCCCCTGGAGCCTCTGAACCCCCAAGCAGCCTGTGCCCTCATGTGTTGGTGCTTCACAAGACCAGCCCCCGTTGGTGACAGCCTGTGCCCGCCTGTGCCAGCCTGTGCCTGCACCCCTGTACGTGAGCAGCTGGCCTGGCCCGGGCTTGGCTGGCTCAGGGCTCGCACGGCCAGCTCTGGGCCTGGCATAGCTCCGCTCTGGTCTCGCTCCTGACAAAAAGGCCTCCTCCACCCTGAGCATTCAAGAATGTGTCATAGGCCAAATGGTGTGAGGACATGACTGGCCCATGCAGCTCATGAGCACATCTTTGGTGGCACTCAGTCAGTCAGGGAGCTCCATAAAGGCAGTTTTTATTACCGTCTTCCCAGTACTTAGGACAATGCCTGGCACACAGTAATAAATACCGCAATGGAAGTGGATGCAAGGCAAGACTAGATGACAATTGCCTCACCTTCGAGGAAGCAACAGTCTCCAACCTTTGACCTAGACTGTGTGTGCGTGTGTGTGTGTGTGTGTGTGTGTGTTCGCACAGGCTTTGGCACACAGTAGGGCTCAGTATACATCTGATCTGGCTGACTTCTAGTGCTCCTCCACCCCAGCACCCCAACCCCTCCTCGACCCGTGCCCCCTTTGAGGCTGAAGGTCTGTTCCCCTCGGGTGCCCAGGGCCCTTGAGCCCAGTGCTGACTGATAAAGGTCTGGGTTAAATTGAAGTTTAGGAGGAGTGAAATTGGATTATCCACAAAATATAGTAATTACCCATGGTAAGTGAGAAAACAGAAAATTCTGACCACTCTGGGGTGGAGGAGAGTGATCCAGAATGCAGGGCTCCTGGTGGGTAACAGGGAAACAAAGCAGGGGCTGGGTCTTTGTGCCCCGTCTCGTGCAGGGACAGACACATACACACACGCGTGTGCACACACACACGGGCACACACAACAAAAGCCAGACATACCCATACACAGACACACATAGACACATACAAATACATAGCGACACAAAGACCAGACCTCGCATATACACAGGGACATATAGACAAGACACACAGATACACACGATCATCACATACGTGCACACACACTCACGCACACACCTGCCCTGCTCTCTCTAGCACTGCTGGGGAGCAGCAGCGGACTCCTGCCCGGAGTCTCCAGCCCCGCCCCAGCCCACTGGTCATCTGTCCCTGCTTTGCCCTGGCACACTCAGGATAAGTGCCTAGAGCCCAAGCCCCTCCCCAAGCCGGCACCCTGCCCCCTTCCCTGAGCTCCCAGGACTGGCAGGCAGACGAATGGCAGGAAGCAAACGATGATTGAGCACCTTCTCATGCCAGACTCTGGGGTGTGGCAATCCAGCACCAAGAGGGTGTTTTCAAACTTTTTGGAGCCGTGGAACCCTTTGTTTAAAGGGGACTTCGTAGGGAAGTCCAGTAGATATATCAGATGTAGGTGGAGCTGCTCTGGCTGGTGTGGGGAAGGGGTCTGGAGCCTCGTCCTCTCCCTGCCCCCCCATCACCACCGTGACCCCAAGACTTCCACTGCGGGGCACTCCAGTACCTCACCGAACATTCAGAACAGCTCTGCACAGTGTGTCGTGATCTCCACTGTGCACATGAGAAAACCGAGGCTCTGCGGGCGGTAACTTGTCCAAGCTCACAGAGCTGTTCGGAGATGAAGGTGCCTGGGACGGTTCACAGAGCCTCCGCCCCCACGGAGAGGCGGGGCCAGGTTCCAGATTCCCCACGACCGAGCACTCTGCAGACCCTGCAGGCCTGAGTGTGTGTGAGAGTGAGTGTGTGCATGTGAGTGTCAGAGAGGGAGTGTGTGTGAGGGAATTGTGAGAATGTGTATAAAAGTGAATGAGGGTGTGCGAGGGTGACTGTGTGCGTGTGCTTGTGAGAGTGTATGAGGAAGAATGTGAGTGTGCCTGTGAGTACGTGTTTATGAGCGAGTATGTGAGGGTGTGCGAGTCTGTGAGTGCGTGTGTGTGCCTTTGGGGAGCACTGAGCTGTCTACTGAGCACCACTGTGTGAGTGAGTGTGATGGTGTCTGTCCACTGACTCCTGGAGGCACATAACACAGCTGTCCTCAAACAGTCAAATGTGCCACACGAGTAACACCTATCACATGCCACAGGCACTTTGCCAGGCACAAGTGGTACTAAGATGAGGAGATGCAGTCCGCCCCCTGCCCCCTGGCGGGGAGCCCACAACCTTCCGGAGGCAGATGCGCCCCGTGGGCAGGGCGCCACGGGCACAGTTAAGAACAGAGCTGGATTCTAACTGTGCACATGAGGCATCTTCGGGGTAAGACGTGACTGAGGCCGTGAAGCGTGTGTGTGCGTTGCCTAGGAAGGGCATTACAGGGGAGTCACATGAGTAGTCACAGAGATGGGGGCGTTGGGGGAATGTCCCAGGGGCTAGAAGTGCTGAAGTTTTGTATTCAAGTCTGAAACTGAAAGTGACAAGGAAAGGGAGGGGCAGGTAGTCATGGGGAGGTGGCCCCTGGCCCCCCCTTTCTGACAAAGGGCTGTGGATGTGAGGCTGGAGTTGGGGTGCCTTCCGTTTAAACACCCCCATCCCAACCCCTCCTCCAACATCCAGCTCCCCAGCCTACTTCTTCCATGATGGGCCCTGGGGCCACTTCCCCTCCTTTCCTCCAGCTTTTTCAGGTGCCAGCTGCGGCTACTGAGGAGGCAGAAAAAGTTTGGGGGGTGATCAAATGTTGAGGCTTAAAAGGGTTTGAGGATTCTTTTTCCAAGGGAATAGAGCGTGAAGGGAGACAGGGAGATCCCCAGCTTGCATGGGTTTCTGCCCCTGGGGAGGGGGAGGGACGGGGCAGAACCTTAGGCCCTGCAGCCTGCCTTCTCCACCCCACCCTGCCCAGGGGACAGCGTTCCCAGGCCCTCAGTGGCCCTGCACTCTGAGGGCATCGCAGTCTCAGAGCTGAAAGAGAGCTTAGAAAGCACCCATTCTGCAGATGAAGACACCGAGCGAGACCCAGAGATGGCATGGGTCTTAAGCTAGTTAGTGGGAAAGTCCCCAGCCAGGCTCTCCCCCAGCCCTGGCCCCACTCCCTCTGCTCTTAGGTGTCTGCAAGGCAGGCAGGAAAGGCAGAGAAGCAGAATCTGCACCCGGGTCATCTGGCTCCCTGTGACAGCTCTGACAGGGAGCTGTGGGCACCCAGTGACCCAGGCTTACCCAAATAACCAAAAAGCAGGCCCCTGAGATGTCAGACTCCCCCTCCGCCAGCACTCAAAAAATCGATCTGGAGATGGGGCATAAGTGGAAAAGCTGGTCCTGCCCTTGCTTCTAAGGAGGAGGCCCCTCTCTGTCAGACTGACAGAGGGGCCTCTGATTTGCTCTCTGTCACCCCAGTCCCAAGAACAGTTTCTCCAGAGCTCCCAAAATTTAACCAAGTCTCTGCTCACCTCTCTGCAAGAGGGGGGCTCCTCTGGGAGCCGTGTTAATTTTTTCAGCCCAATAGGCCTGTCTGGGCCCATTAGCCCATATGGTTGGGAGCATTACTAAAGGGGCCAAGGTTACGGCTCCATCATGCACAGTACATGGTGCTTTACCTGGGGACCCAGGTGAGAGGGTGTGGATGAATCCATGAAACCCTTCCGCGCTAGGAAAACAAGACTGGGTCTGAGAGACTCAGCGCGGCTCCCAGAGGGGTTCATTGCCCCCACCCAGACAGCTGCAGGAGAGGGGCAGGGGGGATGGGCTCTTATTGCTGGAGGAAGATGCTACTAGTTCCCCAAACCTAGGCCCTGTTCTCTTCCAGACCCATGACAAGAGCTGTTACAGGTGAGTGGGCAGGTGGTCCTGGCTTCCCAATTAGTCACTGCTTCATTTCCTGAACAGCACCCTCCTGGCTGCAGGGTGGGGGAGTAGGAGTGGGGTACAGGGTAGAGCCAGACTCCCAGGGGGCCAGTAGGAGACACTTGGTCCGGGAAAGCTCCTTGGTAATAGCCAAGCCCCTTCCCTGGGGGCCCTGAGGAGGATGAGTGATGAGCAGTTCCGGCCTCTCTCAGGCAAGACCTAGATACGCCTGGAGCTGGGAGGGGCCCTCCCCCTGGGCTGAGCTGAGGCCCTTCTCCTCTTCTCTCCACTTCTGCCCAGAACCCCCACCATGGGGCCACTCCTTCGGAGGAAGTCACACCTGCTGCTGCTAGTGGCTGTGGTCCTTGTCTCCCGTCCAGGTAAGCGGGCTTGTCTGGTCTCTGAAGCCCAGCGTGAACGGTTATACTGTTATATCATTGCTATTATTTTGGTGATGACTACCAAAATTATTGACTCTGCATTGCTGTAGTACTTAAGTTTCTGAGGCAATTTCCTGACTAAAATTTTCCCATTTGTGGATCTTACCTTCCCCTTTGAGGTGAGGAGAGGGAATGAGTCTTTGTCATATTATAGAAGAGGTATGATCAGAGAGGATGAGTGGCTTGCCCTGGGCCACCCAGCAAGGTTGTGGCGCAAACAGCTCTCCACAGTCTCAGCCCGGAGTTGAAGCCTCTTAGGCTACATTGTCCAACGTGGTAGCCAATAGCCAAGGAATGATTAAAACTAAGATACATTAAATTTTGAAATTAGTTCCTCAGTTGTACAAGCCTCACTTCAAGGGCTTATAATAGCCACATTGAACAGCACAGATTACATTTCCATTGTCACGTAAAGTTCTGTTGGATGGTACTGCTGTAGGGTCCCTGCCATGAGGAGGCAGAGATCTATACCACAGAACTTTGGGGGCTCCTCAGGCAATGCTGCAGCCTGGCAGAGGGGTAAGTGTGGAACAGGGTCTGGGAGGCAGAGCTCAGAGTGGCCCAGGCAAAAGGCGAGAGGGACCCAAGCAGAGGCTCTTGTGCCAGGGGTGCTACGAGGTAGGAAGAGGGGAGAAGGGGGCTGGCAGAGGAGAAGGGCATAGAGAAGAGGGCAGTGCAGGCCACGAGGCCCAGGTAGCTGACTTGGAGAGTGTGCTGGAGACTCGGCCTGTCTGACAGCCGGACGGAGCACTCTGGCCACCTGCTGCCACTCTGACCAGCCCACTGGGATCACCTCTTGGCCTCCCTGCCCTGACCCCCAGCCCAGATCAATAGACGTTCCTTTTCTCCGTAAAGCTCTCCATGGCAGGAGTACCTGCCCTCCACCATCCTTCTGGAGTTCTAGCCACCTCGGACTCCATCTGCCCCCTTCCCACAAGGCTGTAGCCAGCACATTCTAGGTTCTTGTCTCACCAGGGAAGGACTCCACTGCACTCTTTCAGATGTTCTCATGATGTCCTAACTGCCTCCCAATCTTGCACTCAAGTCAGCGAGGCTGCTGGGAAATAGGAAGGACTCAGAGGGTGGGAGGAGCCTCCCAGCCTAGCTGCCTGTGCCAGGGCCCACCTGATCTGGAGGAGCTGCTAGTTTGGGGAACCCTGGCTGACAGAGCGGGAGACACCCATCCCAGAGAGCAGAAGAGAGGGGCCTGGATCCTCAGCATCGCCCTCCCTCAGTGCTGGGACCCCATCATGCGAGGCAAAGGGTATGGGCAGCCCTCTAAGGTCCTTAGACCCAGAGATTCAGGAAGGCCAAGGCCAAGGGGACCTGGCCTGCCATGTGGCAGAGCTCCAGAGACAGGAGTTGAACATTGTCCCCACCCCTCCCAGCAAGGCGCCTCAGCTCCATTCTCCTTGCTCACCTGCCCTGGGGCTGGACCCAGGCGAGGAAAGTCAGTGAGGATTCCCCTCCACGCTCATGTTTCTCTCACCCCCTTCCTCTGCAAGGCTCCCGATGCCTGTGTTCAGGGAGCGAGTTGCCAGGACAAGGAATCGGGAAGAATCAGAGGATTTGGAGCGGAACAGCAAGGCGGGGGTGGCTTTGCCCTGGAGTGTGCGTGGGTCTTCGGAGGAAGGTGTGGAGAGAATGACGGTGTGTCTGTGGATGTCTGAGAGGGTGGAGATGAGAGCGAGTTGTGACGTCGAGAGGAGCTATATTTTGGGGGATGTCGAATGTGTACACAAGGCCTTACAGCACGGTGTGATGCCTCTCAGCTTCAGCTGCCCTACAGAACGCCCAGGCGGCATTTTAAAAAGCTGGCTTTCTGGGCCTCCCTTCTAAGATTCTGACTCTGTACCTCTGGGGCAGAACAGGGCATCTGATGGTTCTGATGGGAACTAAGGTCAGGAAGCATGGCCACTGAGGTTGAGGATGCCAGCTACGGAGTGAAGCTGGCCGGGGTCCAAGTCCCTCTCTCTGCCCCTTCTTGCTGTGTGATTTGGAGCAAGTTACTTAACCTTCCTGAGTCGCAGGCTCCACATTAGTCAAATAAGGAAATGGCAGTAACTATCTGATAAAGAGGTTTTGAGAAGGAAACTTGGAGCATGGCATCTGATAATGGGTAAGCACTCGGCAAGTCGCACCTATTCTTATTATGAATGCAGGGATATATACAAATAAATAAGTGCACATTCAAGCTGTGTTTGCACGGAAACAGATGTGTGTACAAATGTATGTGTCTGACTGATGGAGCGGCTTAGAGAGGTCTGTATGTGTGCTGTGTGTGCACGTAAGGAAGTCTGTGTAGGTGAGAGATATAGACATGTGCATTTGTGGATATTGGGGTGAGGGTGTGTATGTGGCTGAGTGCAAAGGAGGAAGCTTCTATAGAAAGAAAGCCAGTGTGCCCCAGGCCCGCTCAGCTACCCCCACCATCCAGACAGAATTACTGGAAGCTGCTGTTGTGCAAGGTGGTTCCCAGCAGCTTGGCTGTCTCGCCGCCCTCCTCTCCTTTCCCTCCCCTCCCAGCAGTCCCAGCTGGGGCAGGGGTCCCTATCCTCCACCACCATCATTAACTTGGGATTAAGCTGGGCTCTCCAGCCGCCATCTCCAAGGCCTGGGGCAGCAGTGAAGGGCAGTGATGGGTGGTGGAGAGGGGGATGGAGGATGTCACTTCAGGGAGTCCTGCCTCCTTTCTTATTCTGAGAGCTGCTTAACAGCTGCCCTCACTCCCAGGGGTGCAGGGCTGGGCCTCAGCTGTGGAATAGGGACCCACCACCCCCACCCCTGGAATAGGGCTGACAGCTGGATGCTCCGGGAGAAGAGGCACTAATTGGTTAATGGGGATCACCCCCCCCCAGGATCTACCAAGGAGGAGGGCCTGAAATCAGCTATATTGAGGGGTAGGAACCAATTAGGGGTGGCCTGGCTCCTGCCTGACACCACAAAAGCAAAGCGTGCCCGGCCCCATGAGTCAGCAAATGGAGCCCACTTCCCGCCCTGCGCAAAGGCAGGTGTGAAACGCTACTGTCTGTGACTTGGGGGTCCCTGCCCTGGTGAGGTTGGTCAATGGTGCTGGAGGAGAGAGGCATCTGTCCTGGGAGGGGCCAGGCCTGGAACTCCGTTTGCACATGAGACGGCCAATTTGCTCTGCAAATTCAGGGGGCCAAGGTCTAGAACTGTGTGTGCCACAGACTTGCACCGAGATCCTGGGCAAGTCATTCCCTTTTCTGGGCCCCTTTTTCTTGAATTGTCACACTGGAATTTTATAAAAATGTCGCCAAAGCAACCTGCACACCATCCACCCATCATAAAACCTTCTTTCCTCCCCCAGTCCCCATCCCGCCCCATGCTCGGGTCCAGCAGACATTTTCTGAGCACACATCTTGTGCCAGGTGGAACCTTCCCATGGACCCTGGGAGGAGAGTTCGCCTTCTTCTCACTTCACAGGTGAAGACATTGGACCCAGAGGGGCTGTACAACAGCTAGTAAGAGGCTTAGAGCCCAGGCATTTCCTCTTGGGACACGCTGCCCCAGAACGAGCATCAGGCTCGAGGGACAGATATTCTCTCTCCACCCTTTTGGCCAGTGATTTCTCAATCATCTGTCAAGGGCCATCTCACATCTTGCAGATCAGCTACTTCCCCACCCCCACCGCCTCCCCAGACCTTCCTGGCAGCCCCTGGGCACTGTCACCTGCTTCCACTCTAAGGGCCTCCTGCACCTTGAACCCAAACTGCTGTGATGGCTCTTACCACCTGTCTCTCTCCCTGGACTGCAAGCTCCCTAAGGAAGAGAGATTCTCTTATTCATTCTCACAACTTAGTCTATAGTGTCCAGTGCCAGGTATACAGCAAGTGCTCAGTATCTGAGTGTAGGATGAGCGACTAACTGAATTAACTTGACCAGCTGGGGCCTGCCCAACCTATTCAAATTCAAATTTTAATTAATTAAAATTAAATAAAATTAAGAATTTGGTTCCTCGGCCTCACTAGTCACATTTTGAGGACTCCACAGTAGTGACTAGTGGCCACCGTATTGGACAGTGAGAAAATGGAACCTTTCCATTATCACAGAAAGTCCTGTTGGACAGCGCTGCCCCAGAGGCCAGGCTCTAGCTGGCCCCCAGGCCCTGAGGTCTCTGGTGGTGTCCCCACCTGCAGCTCAGAGCTCAGCCCGGGGATCCCCAGCCACCTTTGGGCCTGTCTTTGAAGATCAACCCCTCAGCCTGCTATTCCCAGAGGAGTCCACAGAGGAGAAGGTGACGTTGGCGTGTCGTGCCCGGGCCAGCCCTCCAGCCACCTACAGGTGAGACCCGCCCCCAAAGTGGGTGCTGGGAGCCCCTGGGCAGTCATGCAGTTTTTCCTCAGTCCTGTGGCTGGGCTGGGTCTAGCCGGGCAAGATTCAGGAGGGCCCCCTCTTCCATTCCTGCTGCAGGTGGAAGATGAATGGCACCGAGATGAAGCTGGAGCCGGGTTCCCGCCACCAGCTAGTGGCGGGCAACCTGGTTATCATGAACCCCACCAAGGCACAGGACGCCGGCGTCTACCAGTGCCTGGCCTCTAACCCAGTGGGCACTGTTGTCAGCAGGGAGGCTGTCCTGCGCTTTGGCTGTGAGATCCAAGGGGTGCCAGGACACTCTGGGGCAGGGGAAGAAGGGGCTGGGAGAAGTGTCCAGAAAGGGCAGATGCCGATTTCCCATGGAGGCTGAGCTGGGGAGGGGTGCCCAGGCTTGCAGAACAGTGCCTGAGTGGACCTGGTCTTCACCTCCAGTTCTGCAGGAATTCTCCAAAGAAGAACGAGATCCAGTGAAAACCCACGAAGGTTGGGGAGTAATGTTGCCCTGTAACCCACCTGCCCACTACCCGGGTGAGTGGGGACCCCAGCCCATGGTTATACAGAGGGCCCGGGGGTGCGGGCAGGACGTAGCAGCTCAGCAAAGGAAGGAATAAAAGGTGGTGAGCAACTCTTGGAAGCACTGATCCCTTGGTCCCCAACCTCAAATGATTTCATATTTCCTTCATGGATCTGTCATTTTCTAGCTCTGTGTCCTGCCTCCCCCTTCAGACTGGGATGTCCTTGAGGGGCTGTTTCTCTATCAGACTGCGCTCCCGGGGGGCAGGAATAAGTTTGCATCTTCCCTCTAGGTCTTGTGCAGCTTGGAGCACAAGGCAGGGGTTGTGGGTGGGGGGGTGTTGGGAGGGGAGGGGACAGCTCTCAGGACAGGGTCTAAAGATACTGCCAGCATGTTGGGGTCCCATCCAGAGTTGCCCCATTAGCCTAACGCCCCCTGGCATCCTCAAACTCCCCACATCCTAGGCCTGTCCTACCGCTGGCTCCTCAATGAGTTCCCCAACTTCATCCCGACGGATGGGCGTCACTTCGTGTCCCAGACCACAGGGAACCTGTACATTGCCCGGACCAATGCCTCGGACCTGGGCAACTACTCCTGCCTGGCCACCAGCCATATGGACTTCTCCACCAAGAGCGTCTTCAGCAAGTTTGCTCAGCTCAACCTGGCCGCCGAAGGTCAAAAATGGGGGCATGGCTGGGAGGAGAGAACTGAAAGGGTCTGTGGGCATTGGGAAAAGGGTTTTTTCCCTTGGAGGTTGTGAAGAGCAGCTCACAGGGCACAGAGTCTGGGGCCTGGACCCCGAGTCCTCCTGGTGCAAGACCTCAGACACTTGTCCCAGGTACCCAAGGGGGAAGGGAGCTAACACAGAGTTAGCTCTGAGCTGTGCTGAGACCTTTGCATAACAACACCTGACCCAACCCCTTGCATCTGATCTGTGAAACCCCTCTCTCCTCAGATCCCAGGCTCTTTGCGCCCAGCATCAAGGCCCGGTTCCCAGCAGAGACGTACGCACTGGTGGGACAGCAGGTCACCCTGGAGTGCTTTGCCTTTGGCAAGTGAGTGATGGAAGAGAAAGGGAGCAGGCCAGGGCACAGGTGACCCTAGAGAGAGAGAGAGGGCAGGCAGGGTCATCGTGGTGCCTTTGCAGTCTAGCAGAAGAACACGGCCACAGTGGACAGTGACCACCACGCACCGCACACAGACCCTCTGGTGGGGCATCATGCATGCCAGGGGCCTGGCAAATACTCCGTCCCTGGATCCTCCCAGCAACACCTCAGGCTGGAAGTGGATAGCAGAGCATACGAACTCCAACCCAGCCTACCTGGTTCAAATCCCAGCTCTGTCACTTGCTAGGTGGGAGACCTTGGGTAAACTACTTATCCTGTGCCTCAGGTTCCATATTTGTACGTGGGGATAATAATAGTACCTACCTTATATGGGTTGTTATGAGGATTAAATGAGTTAATATATGTAAAGTACTTAGAACAGTGTCTTGCATTTAGTAAGTGTTCTATGCATACTAAGAGTTACCTTTTTAAAAATTACAATAGAAATCATGCTGTCCCAGAAAAAGGTTTCACTGGAACAAGGCTAAGCAAATAGCAGGTACTCAATAAATATTTATAGAATGAATGACCGCAAATATCTCCTGCTATTTGAGGATGCCCAGGATGACCCTCTGCTTCATGGAAAGTTACTGGGCTTCTAGAAAATTCACATTTAAATCACATGATAGGGCAATACATTGACCCTTTAAGACTGACTCACTGATACCTTAGTCTGTTTTAGTATATGGATCACCAATAACTAAAGCTTCTTTATAAAGTAGAGGCAAGGCCCTGTTGGGGAGAGGGGGGAGGGGACCCATTAAGACCCAGGTCGCAGGCCACTGCTGGAAAGGGCAGGCTCAGTAGAGGAAGGTGGCCAGTTGGGTGTGGGAGAGGGGAGAGGAACTCAGCTTCAGAGTACAAACCAAATGAAGATCAACTTTATTGGTGTCACAAATGTTGCAGGCGAGTGGAGTGAAGAGGGGAGCCCCACCTCTTGCCCCTTCCCTGCCTGAGCTTCAAGCCCACCTAGGAGAGGCCTCGCCCTCCCTCCTTGCTTCTCTCTTCCTCTCTTCCTTCCGAGGCCCTGGTTGGCTGCCCTCCTCCCCACCCCCACCTGCCAAGCATCTCAGGAGAAGGACCTGAGAGTCTGGGTTCCAGGAGCTGTCCACACAGGGGAGTCTGACTAGCCCCACCTCTCGTTTTGTCTCCCCTGCCAGCCCTGTCCCCAGAATCAAGTGGCGCAAAGTAGATGGCTCCTTGTCCCCGCAGTGGGCCACAGCCGAGCCCACTCTGCAGATCCCCAGTGTCAGCTTCGAGGATGAAGGTACCTATGAGTGTGAGGCAGAGAACTCCAAGGGCCGAGACAGCGTCCAGGGCCGCATCATCGTGCAGGGTATGAGCCTGAGACATCCTCTCTCCGCCTTCACTCACCCCTGTCCCTGAGAAAGTGCACCCAGAACTCAGGGGGAAGACTGGAAAACCCCTCGCTTAAGGCTTCTGGTTCGAGGATTGCACTGGATCTGGGAACAGAAGAGACTAGCGCTGCGGCCACCTCAGAGCTTCAGTCGGGGTTGCAGAAAACACATGGGAGATAAACTGTTAAAACAGCCACTGGCACAGGCTCAAACTGCCAACTTTCTTGAGCCACACCCCGTCCCAGAATGCTGATGGCGCTCTCTGCTGTCCATCACAGGAACTGCAGGCCCGCAATTCGGACCCATTTAATGAGCTGGAGACCGCTCATCTCCAGTCGCTCTCCCTTGCTCCCCACAGCTCAACCCGAGTGGCTCAAGGTGATCTCGGACATGGAAGCCGACATCGGTTCCAGCCTGCGTTGGGGCTGCGCAGCCGCTGGCAAGCCCCGGCCCACAGTGCGCTGGCTGCGGAACGCGGAACCTCTGGCCTCTCAGGTAGGAGACCTGGGATTTCCTCCCATACTCAGTGAGTGGTGCGGGGCGGGACGGAGTAAGCCCCGCCCATCCGGCCCCGCACCGTTGGCCTCCCCTCTAGGCCAATTCCAGTGCCATAGGGAGGTTCTGGGTGCTTCTTTCCAGCCCAGAGATACGTGGTCACAGGCTGGTCAACTGGATAGACCCTTGACCGGAGGATTCAGACACAACTCAGATAGAAAAACACTGTGATCCTGAGTGGTCACTTCATCCCTTTGGCTTCAGTGTGCTGATGTCCAGGAAGGCCCGGGAAATCTCTGAGCCCTAGAATTCCAGGTGGCCCTGACATGGGACTAGACATGTGAACCCCCTCCCCAAGGGAGTGGCAGCCTAGCTACAGTCCCCACTGCACCCACTCCTGTCGGCCCCTCCACCCTGGTCCTCTGTGGTCCTGATGCCCCTGCCCCGCCCTGGGCCGGGCTCTTCTGCACAGAGCCGGGTGGAGGTGCTGGCCGGGGACCTGCGGTTCTCCAAGCTGAGCCTGGAGGACTCGGGCATGTACCAGTGTGTGGCAGAAAACAAGCATGGCACCATCTACGCCAGTGCTGAGCTGGCCGTACAAGGTAAAGGGCCCAGGGAGGCTGGGGACATCGCCGAGGAGACACAGGCAGGGCTCCAGGAACTGAGTCGCAGCATGTCTAAACACGAAACACACCCCGGCACTTTCCTCAGTTTTTCAACAGCTTCTGAGCAGAACTCAGGGATTTAAGAGAAGAGATGAGACACTCGATTGAGAGCTCCCAGAGGACAGGACTCTGGCTCGTTCCATGTCTGGCATGGACAAATTAAATGTTTGCTGCAGTGAAAAGAAAGAGCTAAAGTCATTGGAAACTAAATCAATTAGAGTTGTATTTTACTCAGCCCCTCTGGCTATGTGACCTTTGGCAAGTTAATTAATTTCTTTGTGTCTCAGTTTACTGACTTATAAAATGTGGACAATAGTCTCGCCCTCATACAGCTGTTGTGAGGATACAGTGAGATAACAGAGCTAGAGCATAAAGGACCCGCCCATCGCATGACAGGCGCCCAGTGTCGGCTGCTGATAGTTTTCTTGAGCTCATGGAACCTCAGTTTTCTCATCTGTAAAATGGACATAGTAATATCTACCTCATCAAGTTGTAGTGAGGCTTAACTAAGATTCATTCATTCATTCAACCAATATTTATTCAGTACCTCCTGAGATAAGGTCTCTGCCTTCACATATCTTACAGTCCAGTGGAGAGGGACTAATAAACATAAAATTGAATAATTAAATAAGACAATTTCAGACAGCCATAAAAAATACAGTATAAAAAAAATCCAAAAGAGGTAAGGGAGAGATGGGCCAGTGAGATGGAATGGCCAAGGAAGATCTCTCTAAGGAAATCTCTCTGGGGATGTCACCTGAGTGTTTACAAAGGAGCCAGCCACATGAAGATCTGGGGGAAGCAAAATGTGCAACCAGTGCAAAGGTCCTAAGATAGGAGAAAATGTGGCACCTTCAAAGGTCAAAAATGGCCCAGGTGATTGGAGCACATGGAGTGAGGGAGAGAGTGAAGGCGAGACAGGACCAGAGAAGAGTGGACTTAGCTGCGAATCCCTGTGAGGAGGGGGACTTCATTTTGAGTGCCTGACCTACCTTTTTAAAAATATATTCCTGGCTGCTGGGTGGAGAAAAGATTGTAGAAAGCAAGTGCAGAAACAGGAAGACCAATTAGAGAGTTTTCAACTGTCCAGCAGGACATTCGGTGGCTTGGAGGAGCCTGGTGGCAGTGGAGTGAGGAGAAGGGGCTGGGTTCTGGGTGTATTTTGGAAGTGGTACTAAGAGTCACTCATGGCTTGACCACGAGGGTAAGTAAAGTAATTTAGCACAAGGCCAGGTAACATCTTAATCAAGGGCAACGGGCACTGTTACAACTCTCTGAGCACTCCCTTTTCCTTCCAGCACTGGCCCCCGACTTCAGGCTGAACCCTGTAAGGCGCCTGATCCCTGCGGCCCGCGGGGGAGAAGTCATTATCCCCTGTCAGCCGAGGTCAGCTCCAAAGGCTGTGGTTCTCTGGAGCAAAGGCACTGAGATTCTGGTCAACGGCAGCAGGTACAACTTGCACCCTTCCCTAGGCAATTCCTGCCCCCTCTCATTCTTGGAAGTGAGCCCCTCGCCCCAGGACTACAGTGTATCCTTGTGTTGGCCCGTCCTTGCTACAGAGTGATTGTAACTCCGGATGGCACCTTGATCATAAGAAACATCAGTCGGTCAGATGAAGGAAAATATACCTGCTTTGCTGAGAATTTCATGGGCAAAGCCAATAGCACCGGCATCCTGTCTGTGAGAGGTAAGGGGTATGGTTTGGCTCAGGTGAGTGGGCTCAGCTACCAAGGGGAGCCGTTTCCTTTGCCATCCTGCCTTTGTGTCCCCACATTCCTCCTAGTTTGGTTTTGAGGCTACCCCAGCATATGGTTTCACTAAGGACCAGCCTCTCGCCACGATCCAGAATCTAGTCCTGCCTCCCTCCCACACACTCATGGGGCTGCTGGGAGGTCAGGATACTGTTGGCTACGCTGTCTCTTCTCATTCCTGGTGCTTAGGACAAACCCGCACACCCCATCCACCTAGGGGCCTTTTTTTTCTTGGCAGATGCAACCAAGATCACTCTGGCCCCCTCAAGTGCTGACATCAACTTGGGAGACAACCTAACCCTGCAGTGCCATGCCTCCCACGACCCCACCATGGACCTCACCTTCATCTGGACCCTGGATGACTTCCCTATTGACTCTGATAAGCCCGGGGGCCACTACTGGAGAGCCAGTGTGGTGAGGCCTGAGGCCAAGACCCGGGCTTCTCCCTCCTTCTAGACAGACAGGAGACCCAAAATGTCCTTAACTGCTACCACCCCCACAGCTTTTCCCCATTCTCTCAAGAATGCCAACCATGGCGAGCTCATCCTTGGATTCATAACCACCCTCCCTTAGACGGGCAGTTCCTTGGATTCTACCCAAAGTCTGCATTTAGGAGAGGTTAGGGACAAACCTGGAATTCTAGGCACCAGCAAGGTTCACTCTCAACTACTGTTGTTATCCCGCCCCCCAATGCAAGCGACATCACTAACTTGGACCGCCATTGACTGCCTTGTGTAACAAACTGCTGTTTAGTTCCCAGTGCTGTCAAGTGGGGAATAGCTGATTCCTCCCATTGAACAGATAGGAATACCAAGAAGCAGCGGGAACCCTGGATGAAATGGAGCGGGGGACACTAGCCAGGGCCGTGTCCCCTGACCTGACCCCTTCCCGTTCCCCGTGTGCAGAAGGAGACGGTTGGGGATCTGACCATCCTGAACGCCCAGCTGCGCCACGGCGGAAAGTACACATGCATGGCCCAGACGGTGGTAGACAGTGCGTCCAAGGAGGCCACGGTCCTGGTCCGAGGTGATGGGGTTTCCCGTCCCACCCCTGCCCCACTTCCCTCAAAGGCCAGCTGGGCTGTTATGACCTTCGCTCCCTAACTCCCCTCCTCTCCCTGAAAGCTTGGGGGAAGGGCCTCTGACGGAAGTCCACTGAGCCCAACTTACCCCGCGGTTCTTGGCAGGTCCTAAATGAACAGAGTATTCTTCCTCCAAAGCCAGAACTTAAAAAGTCCGTTCTTAAATACATCCCAAGAACTTTGCTGAGGCCAGGTTTTCAGAGCCTAGTGCTGGGAAATGTATCCCTACGCTAGGGCTTCTTTGACCCCTCCAGCCTCGAATACATCCCTCCCACTCCCCCAGCCCCATGCTTCACCCACTGCCCCATTCCTCGCCCTCCCACTGGGGTGTATGTGTGTGGCGCCCTCTGCTGCCCATATTGGTACTGCACCAGCCCAAACCAGCCGGGAGGACGTTGGCTCCAATTTGACGCTGCCCAATTCTGACCCACAGTGCTCTGACCTCTTGGTGCAGGTCCACCGGGTCCCCCAGGAGGTGTGGTGGTGAGGGACATTGGCGACACCACTGTCCAGCTCAGCTGGAGCCGTGGCTTCGACAACCACAGCCCCATTGCCAAGTACACCCTGCAAGCTCGCACTCCATCCTCAGGGAAGTGGAAGCAAGTACGGACCAGTAAGTGGGAGCCCCTATGTCCCCCAACCCCAGGTCAGTACTGAGAAGGCCTGGCTGTGTGCCAGAGGTGTCAGCTGGGGGTCAGAAGGCTGGACCTGAGCCTGGAGCTTCAGAGGGACAAGCGTGGGCCATCCGCCTGCCGAGAGCGCCCAGGCCAGTGGGGAGACGGTGTCCCATGGACAGCAGGAGAGTGGGGAGAGAGTTGCAGGAGGCGGCGCTCTGTCTGCGCTCTTGAAGCATTGGCAGGAATATTACTGGGGCAATGACAGGATTCCTGTGGCTGTGGGGTGTGTAAAACACCAGCAGACTCCAGGGCCGGGAAGACTACTGGTTTTCTGGTCATTTCTGAAAGGTACTGAGCGCTTAGTATGTGTCAGGCACCAGCAGGAGAGCTGGGTACAGGCCCAGTCCCTGCCCTGTCCATCCAGACGGGTAAACTAATGCCGGAACCCTGCCTCCCTGGTGCCTTGCAGATCCCGCCAACATTGAGGGCAATGCGGAGACTGCCCAGGTGCTGGGCCTCACGCCCTGGATGGACTATGAGTTCCGGGTCATAGCCAGCAACATCCTGGGCACTGGGGAGCCCAGTGGGCCCTCCAGCAAAATCCGGACCAAAGAAGCAGGTCAGAATCCTGGGTGTCCCAAAGAGAAGTGACATCGGGAAACCCCAAGCAAACAGCAATTATACAGGGTTCCAATCCTGCTCACCAGCTTCAGACTTTCTAACAAAAGAGATGACAAAGGAATACAGGTCGGGGCTGGGCCATAGCACTGCATGCTACATTGTGCCCTGGGCCACAGCCTGTCACGTCTGGAAGAAACATCCAGTCCAAATTCCTCATGTAAAACATGGGCCAACCTTAACAAGTCCCTGTGAATCTACAATATCTCAAAACAATTTAAAAAAAAAAAAAATGGAAAAGCCAGAGTTTGGAGAAGGGAAGTGTCACACTGGCAGAGTCTGGACTTGAACCCAGGACCATGGGGGTGGTGGGCAGTACACAAGCTGTAGAAATCAGTTAACAAGGAAGGTATGTGAGAGTGTGTTAGCGTGTGTGTGCGTGTGTGTGTGTGTGTGCATGCACACGTGTGTGTGCACATTGTGCAGGGGGCTAGAGAAACAGCCAGTGTCTCCAGGTCCTCTAGATGGTTTCTCTGGGAACAGGAGGAGTGGATCATCTGCCCACAGCCCTCCTGAAAGGCAGATGGGTGTTGGAATGAGTGGGGAAGAGACCTGGGACAGGCCCCGTCAGCATCTGCTGAGAGGCTCCTTCCGCCCTCTGAGCCCAGCATGAGAGCCTGTTAGTATACACAGACCCGAGGGAAGATCCCTAGACTGAAAACCTACCTCTGTAAGTGGAGGGCAGGGAAAGACCCAAGAAAGAGGCAGGCCACTCCTGTCTAGAAACTAACAAAGTTTATTAAGAGAAACTTAAATTGGAGGCACATCTTGGGTGGCTGCAAGATGAAGTGGATAGTCTCTGTGCCACTTGACAGGCGCCAAAGAATTATATACAGTAAAAGGGAGAAACAGTCACAGGTGCTAACTAATACCTGAATACTACCAGGTACAGGAAATTACATGCTCAACCAGGTGAGGACAACAGCCCGTTCCAGGAAGCCGCAAGTAGCAGGAGGCAAGGGGGTGCTGATTTATGTCAGAGTGAACATCACTTATGATCAGACAGTCTCTTGGGCGGAGGGGTGTGGTTTGGAAAGAAGTCTCCGTTCTGTCCCGGGTCCAGCTGGCGGGACAGACAGTGGTCACGTCATGGAACAGGCTCTCCTCCACAGAGCTCTGGGGTATCGACCAGGCAACGTGGATCAGGGTCCTGCCTCCCCTTCTCCTGCCCACCCATGCCCACCCCACTGGGGGTGCAGTGAGGGTCTGCCTGCTTGTGTCTCTTCTACATAGTTCCCTCTATGCTCCAGCCTGACTCTCTGGGCTCTTTCTGGAATCATCCAACATTTTTAACTAGTATCTCTCCTGAGTAAGGGACTCCAGAAGGAGCACTTTCTTTGACTGGGCTTCTTGCAGTCAGATGTTGGGCGGGGACTGGTCTCTTTCATTCTAGTATCCCAGCTGGTACGCACAAAGACAGCTACGATGCAGAGGAAAGACAATGGGCTCTGAAATCAGAAGAACTGAGTTCAAATTCTAGCTATGCTACTTATTAGCTCTGTGACCTTTAGGCAAGTCATTTAACTGCTCTGGGCTTTAGTCTTTCTACCCTGAAAAGGTGACAATAACTCCCACCTCACAGGACCAGATGGGCAATGAGTTTTAAGTGCTCCTTGCAAATTACAAGGCCCTATGCTATAGTCATCAAACCAAGTGATATGTCTCCAATTGCTGGATCATCTGCAGAAATATTTTGACCCTCAGCCAAGTTACCCCCTGCCAAGCTTCGTGAGCTGATAAAATACATTATTGTTTTAATATCAGCCTTGTTCAATATTAGAGACAATTGGGAAATTAAACCTGCCACGAAAAGAAAAAAATAAAACCCTGCAATCCAAAAGAAAAGTTTTTTGCATTAACTGTAGTTCGAGGTTATTTATTCCTCTTAATTTAAAGCAAACTGGAACTGGTCTCTGTTATTTAGTTTAAGCCGACAGAAGGGACGAGGATCATTTATGGGACACACAAACACAGATACTAGCCACCGTCTTAATTTTATTCTCTTTATAGCCCTTTGAGAGAAATACCATCCTCATCTTATAGAAAGGGAGTCAGGCTCAGAGAGTTAAGTAACTTGCACAGAGAAACAGCAAGGAAGTGGCAGAGGTGGGATTCGATCACAGCTCTGTCTGACTCTAGAGACCAGGTCCAGAGGGACTGTTAGTGGGCAAAACCAGGGCGTCCCCATTCTAGGAAGCTTTACAGGCACAGGCTCAGGCTCAGGGCTTTTGTTCCCTCACTGCACATTAACAAGCCATGTCTGTGTCCCTTGGCCCCGACAGCCCCCTCAGTGGCACCCTCGGGACTCAGCGGAGGTGGCGGAGCCCCCGGAGAGCTCATCGTTAACTGGACGGTAGGCTGCAGGGACAGAGGCAGAAACGCACCTCCAGTACTCCGGGGGTGGGGAGACAAGTCCTGCCTCCCCAACCCCTGTCCTGACTCACTTCTGGGCTGAAGCGACTTGCAGAGAGGACCACACAGGGCCACTGCGGTCTTGCTCCAGACCAGAAAACTTCCCCTCCTTCCCCTTACACCCGCTGCCACCTGCAGGAGCAGCCCTGCAGGATAAAAACTGCCACAGGCACACGAGTCCTGGGGCCGACCCTGGTGCTGAGGGTTGGGTGGGGCCGGAGGATGGGCGGGAAATGCACCCTCGGCCCCTCGCCCATGCCACACTCTCGCCCTTCAGCCCATGTCGCGGGAGTACCAGAACGGAGACGGCTTCGGCTACCTGCTGTCCTTCCGCAGGCAGGGCAGCACGAGCTGGCAGACTGCCCGGGTGCCTGGCGCCGACGCCCAGTACTTCGTCTACAGCAATGACAGCGTCCGGCCTTACACGCCCTTTGAGGTCAAGATCCGCAGCTACAACCGCCGTGGGAATGGACCCGAGAGCCTCACTGCGCTTGTGTACTCAGCTGAGGAAGGTAGGCCACGCCTGGGACCCCTGCACCCCACCCCACGCCCCACCCTAGATACGTGTCCATGGGGGGTAAGGTGGGAAAGTGCTACTCCCACCCCTCATCCCCGCTCAGTTTCATAGTGGGGTGGACAGGACACGTGGGTTCTAAGCCACTGGCCTCATTCCGAGCCCTTGCCACCTGGTCTGCCCCTCAGGCTTGGGGAAGGAGGAGGGAGGCTCAGGGGGAATCCCCACGCGGCCTTCATCTTGGACCCTGGGCCCTCTAAAGTCCTACTCAAGGGGCCATCCCAGTTGGCAGCTACTCTGTAGGAAACAAGGAGGCCCTGGGAATCCAAATCCATTCTGTAATGGTCCCCAGAACCCAGGATGGCCCCTACCAAAGTCTGGGCCAAGGGGGTGTCATCCTCAGAGATGAACGTGACCTGGGACCCCGTGCAGCAGGACATGAATGGGATCCTTCTGGGGTATGAGGTAAGCACTGGCCTGGGGGTTCAAGGTTAGGTGGGGTCACCTCACAGCTCACTGGTCATTCTTCTGGGGATCATTCTTCACTAACTTGGCAAACGGCACCCCGTCTGTGCAGCACTGTGAACTCAACCTTATCTAAGACTGTGGCTGGTGCCCAGAGTGGGAGACAGGCCCACAGACCTTGTAGTAAGTGCTGGCTATGGGAGCCCAGGAGAGGAGGAATGGGTTCTGGAAGGGGCATGGCCTGCCCTTTTATGCCAGAGCCCACCTAACCTGGCATCTTCCAGGCTGCAAAGAACAGCATGGGCCCTTCTATGTATCAGTTGATCACCCTGTCCCTGGGGAACTCTGAGCCCACCAATGACTCCAAGACACTAGGGTATCTATGGAGTAGGTGGAGGTAGAGAAGAAGCAAGAGGAAGGGAAGAAGGAAAAGCAAGGAATGTCATTGCCTAAGGGAAAGTCAGGCCCAGTTACCAGAGATGTTAACAGCATTTCAGTAGAGTCATCCGGGGTTTTAGCACAATAGGTTAGGCAAGCCCCACTGAGGAGATAACTCCCACCTCCACGCTTGATTTGGAAGAATATTTCACAGGTCATAATATTATGATGACTATTAAAATGGGTTTCCATTTATTGGGCAGCCATAATAAGTTTGCTGGGGTTTGTGGGACAACTTTGCAAGTACAGACAGATATGCACCTCATAACCTTTAGCAGAGTGCCCGTGGGATTCCCCGAGTTAATTAAATAGGATCGGGTTCCAGCAGGCCATCGCTAGGTTAAGTGTGTGCCCATCTCCCACTCTCACCCGACTATTCACCGGCTCCCTGCTGGACACTGAGAAGGCAGCAGGGACCCACACCCACTGGTCCCTGCTTTCTTGGAGCTCATGACATAGTGTCCAACTTCCAAGATCCGAGACCGAGTCACAAGAACCAGAGTGAGCAAGAGAAGAACAGAATGTAGGTGGCCAGGGACAGGGTTAGGGGAGCTCTGAGGGCTTGAACTTGACTGCTGACCCTAGGGTACCCTGTTCCCTTCAGATCCGCTACTGGAAAGCTGGGGACAAAGAAGCAGCTGCTGACCGAGTGAGGACGGCAGGGCTGGACACCAGTGCCCGAGTCACTGACCTGCACCCCAACACCAAATACCATGTGACTGTGCGGGCCTACAACCGCGCGGGCACTGGGCCTGCCAGCCCTTCCACCAGTGCGACCACCATGAAACCCCGTGAGTGGGCCTGGGGTGGGGATGTGCCCCTGGGATCACTCTCTCCGTAATGCAAGATAAACGCTCTAGCCCCAAAGTGGGCTAGAGCTGGACAGAAGTAAGGCAGCAAGTCTGGTGAAAATAAGGGAGGGAGTTCATGGCTTCTAAAGCTCCTTTTTCTTCTCCAGTCTTTGGATTTTCATGGCGTTTATTTCTTAGGTAGCTGTGACAGAATGTTCTGGGTGTCACTGCAGCGGGCAGACATCTAGAAAAAGGCTGGCTAAATGCAAAGGGGGTAGGTGGTGAGGAAACACGTGCAAGTCACCCCAACTTCCTCCCTCCTCTGGCAGCTCCACGGCGACCTCCTGACAACATCTCCTGGACTTTCTCGAGCTCCAGTCTTAGTATTAAGTGGGACCCTGTGGTCCCTTTCCGAAACGAGTCTGCAGTCACTGGCTATAAGGTAAGGGAGGGACCAGGCAGGCACAGGCTGGTGATGGACAGCTCATCTGTGTTTCCAGTGAGCGCAGGGGCTGCAGTCTACAGCAGGAGGGATCGGAGCTAAACATAAGCAAAGCGCTTGTGATTGTGAGAGGCGTGAAATACATGAGTGGTCATCCAGGTGACTATAAGAAGGGGGCAGATGGCATGTCCTGCGGAAAGGCAGGGGTCATGGGGGCACTGACGGCCCAAATGAAGTCTCGGGTCCTTCTAGCCTAAGGGATCTGCAAAAATAGTTCAGCTGCTTGCAAGCTTTCCTCCACCAATGAGGAGCTTGTTCAAGAGCCTGGTCCCGGTCAACAGGAAACAGGAGGGGTGAGGAGGCAGAACCTCCAGGGCCCAGAAGCACATGGGCTCCTCCCAGTGCCTTGAGCCGGAGAGAAAACTCGGCCTAGGCCTAAGTAGCTCCACCTGGCTAACGCCCTTCGTACAGATGCTGTACCAGAATGACTTGCACCTGACTCCCACGCTGCACCTCACCACCAAGAACTGGATAGAAATTGCAGTTCCTGAAGACATCGGCCATGCTCTGGTGCAGATTCGGACCACAGGGCCTGGAGGGGATGGGACCCCAGCAGAAGTTCACATCGTGAGGAACGGAGGTGCTTCCTCTCCCCATCCGCCCACCCCCACCTCAGAGTATCAAGGTCCATGCAGATGCCCGATGAGGGAATCTTCCCCACCCAGGCCCACCCCAACCCAGCCAGACCTCAAGGGGAAAGGGGAAGGTAGGCAGGAACCTGTGCCAAGTAGGCCTGGAACTGCCCTGAGGGCCGGGGAGGTGAGTGTGCTCCTTTCAGGGGTACAGGGGTTCTACAAAACGCTGTAGGAGTGGGGCTAAGAATACGTCCCAGTCCAGAAGCCGGCCCTGAGTCTCTGTAGAACGTCTGGAACCAGTCCCGAGGGTGGGGCGGGGTGAGGCCAGGCCCAGCCCACCCAGCCCCACATTTCCACCTGCCACTTTCAGGCACAAGCATGATGGTGGAAAACTCGGCAGTCTGCCCAGCTGCACATTCAGGCGCCATCCTCTCCCACTCCATGGCCATGCTTATCCTCATAGGCTACCTGGAGCTCTGACCTTGGCACCCCGCCCTCTCTGCCACAGCCGGACACCTGCCTCCGATGAACTCAGCCAGCTGGCCCCGGTCCCTTCCTGATGCCAAGGTGGCCCAACACTGTGCCTAAGAATGGCTGGTTTTAAATACCTATTTTATACAGTGCCCTTTTTGTAGAAGGTAGGATATTTCATATTCTGCCACAGGATAGAACCCATACGAGGATTTTTTTTCTTTAAATCAAGAGGCACCAGGCAGTAACTTTTGTGATGATACCAAGCCCTGTGCCCTGGCCTTCCAGGGCACCTAGATGGAAGGAACGGGCGTGTGGGAAGAAGGAGCTTTGAAACATCTCTGCACATCTGTGGAGGTGGCGCCCTGGGACTGCATGTAGGCTCTGGCCCCTGAGTGCAGTCTGTGGCCCAGCAGGAACACTGGTCCTGACTGGGCTGAAGTAGGACGAAGCATAAACACCAACATCCCTCAGTCTAAGGAGAGAGCCAAACCCCAGGACCAAGGACCCACGGCTGGACCCTGACATTGTCCTCGATGACCCCCTGGAGGCCCCTGCCACCTGCCCTGGTGGCTGAGAACCAGTGCCCTGAAGCCAGGAGCCTGAGCCCCTGCAGCTTGGCAGATGCTACTCCAGACTGCTGGGGTTGGGAACTGACGAGGGCTGAGAGGCTGGGACACCTGGTGGAGAGGAGCACCAGACTCGGCCTGACGTTCCCTCTTAGCCAACACTGCCAACCCGACTCTGTCACCCTAGAGTGACAGAAGCCACTATAGGTGGCTGGATGACTAAAGGGCTTGTCTTGTGGAGGTCCTCCACCTCACCAAGACCCACCCTGCACAACCCTCCAGGGTTTGGGCAGGAGACAGGAGAGCGGGGTCTTGCACCCACCTTGTCCTCCAGCTCGGCCTGCAGGCCCCAGGACTCCGCTCCCCCAGCACTGACTCACTCCAGCCTGGAAAAGGAATCCAGCATTCATTCCGTGTCTGGGAGTCGGGAGTCTTCTGAGAAGGACGAGGATAAATGCGGCCCTGCCTGCACCCAGGAATGCCCAGGACCACCTGATGAGACCCGTCCTCCGGGCTGCCTCGGACCGCTCTTTTGCATTCCCCCAGAAGAAAGAAGGGTTAATAAATGGGACACCCTATCTTGTGGTTGGGTATATTACCAGGCACAGAACATCAGAACTGAAAGAGGCTTTAGAGCTCAACTCGTCCAAGCCCCTCATTTTACAGATGAGGAAACTGAGATGAAAAGGGTTAGGGACTTCCCAAGGTTGCACAGCATGTCAGCGACAGGGTTGGGATAAGAACTCAAGTCTCCAGGCTCCTTGTCTATCCAGAGGAGGGGGCAGTGATGAATGGCTATAGCCTGGTTAAGGTGGTCGTTAAGAAGGGCAGTGGCTATGAAAATCTGCTTTAAGAGATTCCAGTGGGCAATCATGGGGTCAGGGCCTGGCTGGGTCCCAGCCCAAGGCATGGGCAGATTCTAGGAGATATCAGTCCTTCTCTGCCTTCCGAGCCTAGCTTTGGCTGGAACCTCAATATTCAGCACTGGCTTGAAGTCTCTGTTCCCCTTACCCTTGCTTCAAGAATAGGCCAAAGCAAGGATGGGGATTCCCCAAATCCAGGTTGCAGTGGTGGCACAACCAGGAAACCCCAATGCCCACGCTCTGACAAGTGGCTCTGGATATCTGGGAGCAGCAGGACGGCCATCTTGTAGGGGATTGGAGCTCTGAGCCTCGTTTCTGTAGTTTACAGTTACAGCTCTATTTTGCTATGGTTTTTTAAACTTTTAGGTCCTGCTCTATTTTCCTAGGCAGGTTTATGTTGATACTTTCACCCACTACAATTTTTTTAAAAATATAAGCTCACACTTCCTCTTCCTGCCACCACTATACCCACCACCCTGCCCCAGCCCAGGACTGCTTCCCTGGGAGCCATCTGATTACACCCTCCTCACCTGCTTTTGTCCATCCCCCGATGCAAGGTGCTGGGGGCTCAGCTACGAGACCAATCTCCCATTACAGGGCCCCCAAACTTGGCCTAGCATCTGTGTTTCCCTCGCCTCCCAGCTGTGGTTTGGCTGTGCCTAGCTCCAACAGGAAGGGGATGCTCAAAGTAAGAAACCTTCTTCCAAAGTTTAGCTGATTCTGTCCTCACTGCCTCAGGTTGCATCAGGGGGAGCAGGGGACAGGTGTCTAGGTGCTCGGCCAAAAGGGATGAGCTGGTTTGGCACGGTACTGAACCGGTGCAGCTGGAGGCTGCAGTCCCTAAGCTTGCTTGAGGGAAAAGACACCACCAAGTGTCTTAGTTCTAATGAGGCCTATTAATGAAGGGGAGGAAGGCAGGCCTGCTGGGAAGCCAAGGAGAGGTTCAAACTAGGAAAATAGCCCCAGTAAAACCTAACCACTGTGCAGGTAGGCTATGTTTGCAGGGACGGAATAGAGCTAAAATGATATTCAGGCAGCCTGAGACTTCAGGTAGAGCTCAGGTTTAATAAGACTGTAGGTGACCTGAGGACATGCAAGCTTGTGAAATGGTTTAGCCTCTTGTTGAGGTGGCTTGTACAGGAGTTTCCAAGGAGGCAGAAGAGATTAGATGGCTTCTCAGAGTCTCTTCCTGCCCAAGGGGCCCCTGATTTTCATTTCTGCTTGGAAGGGCTGGCGTAGTTCAGTGGGGCTCATCCCGGCTGTGGTCATGACTCGATTCTGGATCTCTCCTGCCTCACTCCAAGCCTGAGTGGCAGCAAGGGGGATAGCCATAAACTAGTACTTTATCCCACAGCTTAGTGGCCAGTAAGTGCCTTGAGGACTAGGGACTGAGACAGCCTACAGACACCACTTCAGGGTCCAGGGAGACAGTTTCTCCGTTGTGAGTACACTTGAGCTCAGCCTGCAGGGCTCTTCATGGCCTTGGCTACCTGGTCCTCGCTGCTCTGAAGGCCTAATATATACCTCGTCCTCAAGGTCAGCTCTCTCCAGATGGAGTCTCAGGGCTGGGCAAGGTCAGGCTGTCTGTCTCCTTTCATTCAGGGCATCAAATGATACTGATGGTGCCAGGGAATAGGAGAGCTATAAAGGGGAGGAGAGTTTCTTTTGATAAAATTGAGTCAGGTCAGACATCAGAAAAACTCCTGCAATGAGGCCCTGGCATAGTAAGAGGCTTCTTCCTTTTTTTAGGGGACTTTGAGGAATTTTGATAGCTGTAGCTCTGGGGTCTAGGTTAGGTGAAGACTGGAGGGGTGGGAAGATGCTGTAGGCATCCTTCCAGGACTAAGATTCATAGAATCAAAAGGTGCTCAGCACAGGAAGAGTCTTGGAGCGTCTACCTGCTGTGGCCCCTGCAGTGCAGTCACAGCCACAAAGAGAGAAGGCTCCCCCGAGCACTTTTCCCAGCAAATACTCACTGCCTCTTGGCAATCCCAGGAGCCACCCAGTTCATGCTCTGGACAAGAGCCCAAGCTGGCTAAGGATGTTTTATCCCCTTCATCTCTTCCCCAGCGACAGGACTCTTCCTGGTCTCAGAATTGACTGCCGCCTGGGTTCTTCTGTGTCACAAGGATAGTGGTGTATTCAAACCTGTGCTTGCGGCTCAGGTGTGGGTGCCCTATTTCCCTGGGTTGCCCTAACCTGGGCCAGAGGCTCCTGAAGTGGCCTAAGGGATTAGATGGGCATTTTTAAGGGACTTGAAAGGGCTCCATGGAAAAAGGTGCCTGGTAGCTGTATATACATGGTTATAGGCTTTGGGAAGGTAGAACAGTAGAGGGAAACTGAGGAGGTAAAAAGATGGGTCAGGTAGCTTTGCCTTAGAGCCCCAGGAAGCCTTGCGCCCTTAGTTGGGCTGCACCCTGCCTTAGCCTCCTGGACTCCAACTCACCCACCCCATCCAGGGTCTTGCAGAGCTTAGAAAATCTCCTGGCTGGGCTAGGCATAGGGCTTTATCGGACCACTGACTTGACTCGGTTTTTGTTCAAATGGAACCACTCCCACTGGCCTCTAGTCTGTCTCTCTTGTACTTCTTGTAATGGTAGTTAGTTATTGACTCTGGTAGCAGGCAGTTCTTAAATAAAGATGGTTTCTTTACCTGCTGTGGCAGCTGGCACCAGCTGTGTTTTTATCATGTGGCTGATGCAGACCTCCTTGTCTTGTTCTCTAACCCTGGGGTCTTCGATCCATTACCTTTGCCTTTCTTCACCCAGTCAACTCTAAGGAAGTCACTGCATATAGTCCATACTGCTTCATTCAGTCCTGGGAGGGGTAAAAAATCAGCCCAAGAGAATTTCAGGCAGGCATAAGCCGTGCACGAAGGCATTTTGCTAGACTGGGCTGGCTTTACTAACACAATGGGCAGTAAACAGTGCCCTGAGTTTTAGGACATTGGAAGTATTGACTCAACTGTACCAAAAGGAAGTCTTCTCCCTGAAAATACAGTGGCCCCTACCTGGTGAAAAGGTACCTGTAGTCTCTGCTCACAGCAGCAAAAAGAATTTGAAGTTCTATTCAGTTTCTGGCTGCAATATCCTCTCATGCATCTAACACCTATTAAATACACACTGTACCTTAGACATCTTCAGTGATACATGTGTGCAACCTTGTAAGTATTCTATTCTTTTGGTGCAAAATAGGTTGGGTTCCATGCTGATTGTGCCCACAAGCTTTGTCAGGGACAAGGGAGATGGAGGCAAGCAGAGGCCCCATGACTTGCTGCTTAGCCATGAGCCTAGGGCCTGTTCAGCAGAAACCCAGGCTGACAGCGAGCCCCCAGAAGGTGCCAGCATGGACAGCAGCATGATACCACAACAGGCTCATCCCTTCTACTTTGTACCCAAAGGGGCTGCTGGGAGCACTAGCCACTCTAAAACCCAAATTTTAGTCCAGTCAGCATCTCCTTGACTTTACAGAGGCAGCCAACATGCACAGAATTCAATGACCGGAACTGGGTTTGGGTATCTACCAATGTATCTAAAGGTGTTTTGTTTTCTTCCTTGTTCAATCTCATGGCACCCTCAGAGTCAAAATTCAAGGACACAGAGGGCTATAATCCTAGAGCTGTACAATATTCCATCCATGCTTGACCACTGGCTTGCTGGAGAAGCAATTCAGCTCTTCTTGGGTCTCAGTCTCTCCCATCTGTAAAATGGGAAGCTGTATTCCAGTCCTCTTCCCTCCTCAGCGATGCGATGTTGAGTTCATTACCTACTAAGATATCACTTTATGGACTTCTTTTAAAGTACGGCAAGCTCTCTCCTGACTGCTTCAGCAAATTGTCTAGTATTGAACTAATATGCATCATTAATAACCCTGCCGAACTATAAACTTCAGTTTTTACTCACAGGATCTCATTTGATCCTCACAATCATATCTTTTTAAAGATGAAGATGACAAAGGGTCATCAGCTTGCTCCATGACACAGTCTTTAGCAGAAACTGGAACAGAATCCAGATCTTCTGAAATCCACCCCCTCTGAGGTGGAAAGAATGAGGAGAAGGGTGTGCGGAAAGTGCGAGAGCTCTGCAGGATGAGGGCAACAGTAAAGACTACGTGTGCGTGGGCCTAGGCCAGGGATTCTCAACTTTGCTATGAATCAGAATCACTTATAAAACTTCAGCAAAACAGAGATACTTTGAGCTCATAATTTACACACACACACACACACACACACACACACACACATCTAGGACACTGAAAAGGCCTAGAAGCAGTGACGCCCCAGTGGCGATAAGCACATCTAGCACCCAGACTGTGGTTTCTAAGTACGACACCCCATACTCAAAGGAATCAGAGTCCCCTGAAGAAACAGCACATTCGGGTTTGAAGACAGGAAGTCCAAATATGGATCTGAGACATCGTGTTGTCCTAGAAAGCAATGAGATGCTCAAAGTCCAATGGGATCACATCAAAAGGACAAAAGGGCTGGCTTGAAGGGACTCCTACTGGTCAAAATAAGGGACAATTTAAACATCAAAAACGTGACTATGGTAATGGACTATATAGAATTCACTGAATAAAAAAGAGATTCCGAGGGAGATCGAAAAAAATGGCGTAGATGATAGAGGCTCTGTTCATCCCTCTGGCGACCAAATCAAAGCTGTGACAGAAACAAGGGGCAAACAGCAAGGAAAAATCACCTGGGATCTAGGTGAACAAGCCATACAACTAACTAGGGAGAAATCCAAGAAAGCGCCCTGCAACGGCAGAAGGTAGGACAGGGCGAGGACGCGGGGCTGCCAGGTCTCGAGTGGCTGAGTGAGACAGAAGCTGCGATAGCGGCAGCAGCTGACGCCTCTTAAAGGGGCTGCATCCATGAGCAGATCTTCACAGTGACAGGCCTGCTCGCTCTGAGCACCAGTGCTGATTCGACTGTGCGTAGGGAGCACTAGGGGCTTACAGGAAGACACTGTCAGAGTGACAGCCGAGGCGAGACTCGCTTGGTACAGAAGTGCCGGTAATATCCATTGTTCCCTGTTGAGCCCTCCCTGCTCCCAGTGCACGGACACAGTGCAGCATAGCCCTGTCATCATCAAACTGGATAACACAGGTCGCTCCGCCCAGAGGATTCCATGAAATCCCGCCCCACCCAACTCATGGCCCCACCCAAGCCACATTGAGGTATATCCTCAGCGAGTCAGGTGCTCCTTGCTGAGCAGTGCCTAGGCTCACACTGGAGGCAGCTGGCCTCGGTTTCTGGTGTGGCCTTTTGAGGCAACTATAAGTACAGCATCTGTGGATTGCATGCTGAATCTTAACAGGTGGCCCCAGAAGGTCAGACATTGGATGGAGCTAAGTTTGACCTGCAGCTGAACCTCTCTCAGGACTGTGTCACAGGAAACCTACTTCCAAAATCCACACTAATAAGACTGGAAGACTTAGGAGCTTTGCTTAGTACACAGAAATAGGCATGGAAAGGCAGCCAAAATGGGAAGACAAAGAAGCAGAAACCATATGAGAGAACAGAACAGAGATCCAGATAGAATGGAATCAAGTAATCTAACAGATGCAGAGTTCAAAACACTGGTTATAAAGATGCTCAATGAACTTTTGGGAAGTTTGGATAAATTCAGTGAGAACTTCAATAAAGAGATAAAAAACTTAAAAATTGAAATATAAATTATAAAAGAGAACCAGTCTGAAATGAAGAACACATTATCTGAGATGAGAAGTATGTTAAATGGAATAACCAAAGTAATAAACAACATGAATAAAGAAAAGGATCAAATGCCCTATCAAGAGGATGAGAAAGCCAAGGACACACAAGCAGAATGGCAAGAGATGAGGTGCCAAGACTATAAAAATAATTTAAAGAGCACATGGGACATTATTAAGGGTCTCAATATCCAAGAAAATCAAGATTTGAATAGCTGTTTGAAGAAATAATGATGGAAAACTTCCCTAACCTGGTGAAGGAAATGGACGTAAAACCCCAGGAAGCTCAGAGAATTCCAAAAATCAGGGATCCAAAGAGGCTCACACCAAGACAGATCATACTGAAGATGCCAAAGTTAAATACAAAGAAAGAATATTAAAAGCAGCAAGAGAAAAACAGTTACTTAAAAGAGAAAACCCATAAGACTGGCAGCTGCCTTCTTAAAAGAAACTATGCAAGAGAGAAGGGCTTGGCAAAAAATATTCGGACAGGGTGAAGACCCAGGATCTATAACCAAGAATAATTTATCCAGTAAAGCTATCATTTAGACTGGAAGGTCAGAAAAAGGGCTTCCCAGACAAAAATAAGCTACAGGAATGTATCACCACCAAGCTAGTATTATAGGAAATGTTGGAGGGACTTCTTTAAGAAAAAAAATACAAAAGACTCACTTCAGATTAAAAGACACACATAGACTAAAAGGAAGGGGACAGAAAAAGATATTACTTTGATGGATCTAGAAAGTATTTAAGTCAGACAGAGAAAGATAAACACTGTATGATTTCACTTATATGCAGAATCTAAGGAATAAAAAGAACTATTCAAAAGTAGACTCACAAATATAGTGAACAATTTGGTGATGGACAGAGGGGAGGAGGGTTTGGGGGGCTGGGAGAATGGGGAGAAGGGTTAAAGAAGTACAAAGTAGTAGCTGATGGATGGTCACAGGGATGGGGAGCATGGCATAGGGAATGCAGTTAGCATTAATACGTTGGCTAGTGGAGGGTCAGGGGAGGGAGGGAGCAACTGAGGGGATCATTTTACAAACTGTATAGATGTCTAACTAATGTACTGTATACTTGAAACTAATTAAAATTAATTAAAAAAGAATCCGTTGAAACCTCAAAAAAAAAGTAGTTTTTCTTTACAGAAAAATGCAAGCTAATAAATATGGAAGTGATAAATTTAAAGAATTACCATTTTGCAATCCCCAACATGTAGTAATAAGGCAAGGATCATAAATAGATTCTAAAACGTTTATGAACAGTTTCTAGAAAACCACAAAGCATCACCTCACAGGTTATCAATTGCAAAAGAAAAATATATATACACCTTTGGAGAGATCTATCATCAACAGTGGGTCATCCGGACATCTTGTGCCTCCGAGGTGATGAAATAAGTACTTATCACCACTTAGTCAGGTTCTTGTTATAATGTTCAAAAACTCATTCCTCAAAACCTAATTATTAGGAAATAATGACAAATCCAGATTGTGGGACACTATCCAAGACAACTGGCTTCACTAGACTCTTCAATCAAATCAATGTCATGAAAAACAACAAAAATAGCATGGTATCTGTTGTAAAATGAAGTGTAAGACAAACAACCAAATGTAGTATGTTATCCTTCATTTGATTCTGAATAAAAAAATTAAAAGGCTCTAAGGATTGAGAAATTGGGGAAAACAAAATATCAACTTATGTCAGATTATGGAATTGTTCATTTCCTAATGTGATGAAGACATTGTGGTTACACAGGAGAATGCCCTTATTCAGAGACACATACATCATGTAGGACTAAAGGGTCACAGAGTCTCTGACTGGCTTTGAAGTGATTCAGTATTATTTAGAAAGATAACTGAATTAGTGTCCTCAGAGTTGGGGCTCTAGAATCTTAAAAAGCTCACCCAGGTGACTCAGACATAGCTAGAAAAGAGACCCAGTGGTCCAAGTCCTGGTTTCTGCTACCTCCTCTGTAGCTAGAGAAAAGTGAGGGGAGGAAATGCTATAATTCTCTCAGTGGAATTAGCTCAGCTGGTGGCCCAGAGTCTTTTTCCTAATGGTTCCACAAGCCAGTTATCTCAGTCTGAACGGCCTCTGAGGGTCTTACGACTGGATTTCCCATGGAGAAAGGTACACGCTAGTCCTCCCTTAAGGGGCCTTGGCTGCTCTGAGAAACCAATAACACTTGACCTTCCCAGGAACACAAGCTTCAGGCTATTGAAAAAGCTAGAGGAATAGAAGCAGGGAGCAAGCCAAGGAACTGTTCAGGGGAAACCTACCAGATGAAGACTCCAGTGTTTTGCCAGGAATTGATTTAACACTGAACACAGAGGGTTCACCTAGGGAGTATGGGGAGGGGCAGATCATTATTAACATTTAGTGATGATCTATTACATACTGAGTCAGTTGTCATTACTAATCACTTCAGCTTTGGCACACATGGGTATATGCCCTCACTACAAAACAATTTGATCAATGTCTGTTCTAAGAAACTTGAGGAAAATAAAAGCCAGATTGATTATGGGACAATTTAAACAAATGCAAGACATTTTTAACTAAAGAGCAGAAAAGGTTAGGTCTCCATACAACTGTCAATTATTTTTATTGAAGAGGAAAAAATATTTTCACTAAAAAAACTATTAATATATCCTTCTACATGATTATGCTAAGAAGAGAGGAGGAGGTGGGGAGGCATACAAGTTGTAAAAGGTAGAAAATGAATGCAAGCTGGGGAAGAACTCTTCCCAGCAGTAGAGATGCCTGCAGCCAGCTTTCCTGGCCACCTAGTGGGCAGGGAAGATCAGGAAGAGATCCATCCGGGAAACAAAGAAGAGATTATTGCCCACAGCGACCAGTGTTGCCTCTCTGTACATCTTCCACTCTTTTGGCAATGGAAGCCCTCCATCTCTGCCAATCCACAATCAGGCAGCCAGAACACTCCCCTGAAAAACTAGCTGGGCTTCCTGAGCAGCCAGCCCTTCAGGAGCCAGGCCTGTAAGGTCTTAAGGCTGGCAGTGCTGTAGATCACCTTCAGCCCACGGTATAAGACGATGCTCACCAACACAGTGCCAGTCACTCCACTGGCAACTCCTACTCCCAAGGCTATAGCCACCTTCTTTTCCCATGGTGGATGGTGAGGCCTGGAATAGTTATCAAGATTCATTTCCAGGCCTTCATCTACTAACTTCTGATCCTCAGTAAGGGACTGATGGAAATTCAGGTTCACCAAGTTAGGAGGAAGAACCCTCAGCCCAATATAGAGCCTCTTGACGAGTCTCAAGTTTTTTAACAGCTGCACATCACACCGGTAGGTCCCAGAGTCATACTCGTGAATAGACTGAAACTTCACAAAGTGGGAACTAGCTCGGAAGGGCTTGAAGACTTCATCATCCGTTGAGATGATACCCCGAGCAAGTCTCCAAGTAAACCGGAAAGCCTCCTTCCCAATCTCCAGGATGTCTGAACTCAGACAGCTCAGCTCAAATTCCTTCCCTATGAGAACGGTGAAATGGAGCATTCCACAGATCCAGTTGGTCAGACATTCCAAGCGCTGAGATTTACAGTTCCTTCTCACTCCATCAGGGCCCACTTCACAGACAGTCTCCTCCTTATAGCCAAGGCCACAGGTGACAGTACAGGTTGTGGCATTGACAATTACTTTGCCCACAGCTTCTTGCAGCTTCTCAGGGATGGCCAGTGTTTTAGGTAAAGTCACCACCAAAGGCAGATACATGGCCAGCACCAGGCTCCCAAGGATGAAACCGGTTAGAATCTTCATGTCTCAGTAAGCATTTCACCACCCTCAGTCAGCACTCTGAGGTATTCCTAGTGAATCCTCTACGATATCATAACTCAATTCCTTCAACATGAGATATCCTTCACAGTCAGATGATGTAACACATTGTCAATAAAATACCGCCACTTAGACCACGGTCCAGTCCTTATCAACAGGTGAGGCCACAGGGCAGAAAAAAAAGTCATAATGTTGCTGCTTTACCATCTCTGCTTGTTAGTCACCACCTTACCAGTCTCCATTCTTTCCACATCCTTTTAATGAATTTAAGTCCACCTCTTGGGAAGACAAAGATAAAATGACTTCAGAAGCTGAAGTGAATTTCCAAATTACCTCAAATGCAGAGTAAAGCTAGACTTTTCTTTACCCTTCCCCTTCCCATCCAAATTATGGGATCTAATTTAAAGGGTTTCAAAAGCCAGTTAAATCTGACCAAGTAAGAAATAAAATATCAAGTCTTAAAAAAAGGAGAGGATTAACTTGAATTAAGTTATTATTGACTCTAAATGCTCCTAAACCGTCTGTAAAAAGGATTAAGAACTCTGGACTGAGAAGCAAGTGACTTATCCTTCCAGCATTTCTATTTCTACTTCCTCCTTTGTAAATTAAGACCTCCTTGCCTATTTTAGGAAGGTCACTTTGAGCATCAAATGATCCAATGTGCAGGAAAACACTTGAACAGCTCATGTGTAAGGAATTTTAAACAGAAAAGTCATGAAGACAAGGGCCCTTGTAGAATCCAAATGTTTATCAGCAAGACAGGCAAAATTAAATGCAGCTCCTCTCCCCTTCTAGGCACTCTTCTTTCCTGAGGGCACCGAAGGTGTTTTCTGGAGGAGCGGAGGCATACCTCCCTGCCCCTCTGTTCACCCTAGAGAACAGAGGAACTCATCTCTCACTTGGGTCGAGGTTGCTATGAAACAGCTATGATGTCAACAACAAATTCTGTCACATAACAGAAAAGAATAATAAGTAGACGGAGGTGATGATTAAAATCAACGACTTAAACCGACTTTATGAAACATCTTATTTTTTAGAGACAATGAGTATTCAGTGGGTTTTTAAACTATTTAACCTAGGGGAGAAAAGGCTAGTAAAGAGGAATTTAACTGTATTTATGTGTTAAGAAAGCTCCTTGGAAGGCAGAAAGCTCCTCACATGTGTTTTTGTAACCTCCAGAAGACCTCCTAGCACTGTTGCCTCTACTGAGTAGTTACACACACTTAAACTGAGTTGAAGAATTGAAAGAGAGATCATTCCTAGATGATATTCATTCCTAGACAATCTTCTTGACACCAACTTTTTGCTTGAATTATTCATTTATAATGAAGCAGAAATCTGGACCACCTGACACACCCTACCCCTCCCAGCTCTATATTTCCGCACGAAGATCTAACTAACATCACACGGGAAGCTGCATTTTCTATCATGCAAAGCAAAATGGCAGGTGAGTTTTAGAAGTGGTTAGTGTCTACAAAAAACATCTATACCTATTCTTTAATAAACATCCAATTTTATTTACAAAGCAGTAAAGCTTCAGCAAGAAGTACCCAAGGCTTGTACAAAACTACAGAACATTAAAAAACAAAATAGGGGAGATGACAAAAGGAAAAAGAAAATATGCACATTGTACAAATTTAGAAAATCAAACCAAAATGGCATAGGTTTTAGGAGCTGATAAAAACTCCAAAAGCATAAATAATTATTAGCAGCTGCTGCCAGGGACAATCTGACAGGGCTGAAGTTGATTTTCTCAGTAGCCAATTTAGGAGGTGGACATAGCATAAATATCCAAATGCATAGGTAGGAGACACCAAGCTACTTTGCACATGGAAATAAGGCAGAGACCTTTGCATCATACAGTTTTGTACACTACTGCAGTGTACAGGAGCAGGGAATGGAAGTAATGTCTGCATAACAAAAATACGTTAGGGAGCCACCTACTAACCTCAGCCACTGGTCTGAGAAGAAATATGAAATGAAATTCAAAAATGAGCATTTGAGGAAAAAGTAGAGGCATATAAAAATACAGAAATGCTGCAATTGACTCAGGGAGAGCTCTTACTTCAACTACTGAATTTTCGTTCTAAAAGGTGGAACAAGAGAAAGAGGCTCTTACTGATGTGTTCTAATTTGATTTCTATCCTAAAATCCAAAAGGTAATCAACTTGTTTGGCTACCTATAGGAGCACCCACCAGCTGATAAGAGATTTCACAATAAGCACAGTGTTTAAACTCTCCTTTGAAAATACTGTGAAAATGAAGATCCAGGTTAAGCACTTCTGGTCAGCTAAAAGCTCTACTCAGAGAGGCCAGTGAGCCTCCACACATTTACTTTACTCTGGATTTTCAGAGAATTTCAAATGCCTAACGTACACATCCATCCAATCTGCTACTTTTTATATAAAAGAACAGCAAAAGTAAAAAGTAAAAAATTTTTTAAAAAGCTAAGCAACCTTTCACAGAAAGGAAGTGACTGAAACGTCTTAAGGAAAAGGAGCATGGATACAAGGGAAAAATGTGATGACTGATGGAAGGACAGATCTCCACAAGCAATGATAAAAAAAAAATTTGTTCCTTGATCTGTGATTTGAACTGCGTTGTTGCTGCTTTGATTTTGGACGGTTCTACTTTAGTCCTTGCATAGATTCCCCCACCCCAATCAAAAAAGAAGCTTGTTGAGAAACACCTTGGTTCATTTCCATCTCTGGAAGCCAGCACAGGTAAAACGATATAAACTATTGATGATTCTTTGCTGGAGACAGATGAAACTATCCTCAAAAACCATGATTAGTGAAGAAGGAACCAGTACTGGAGGGAAACTCATGCAGTGAAAGGAAAACAAAGAAAAACCCTGACCCTCTTATAGCCCAATTTCTTGGGCAAAGGGTATGTTAGGAAGCAAGGGCCTTTCTTATCTTTCTTCCATTTCTGAAAACTTCAAATCTTTCAAGCACTTTCTTTTCTGCCCATCCTTTGTACACAATATAGAAATATAGGAGGTATCTGGTAAAAGGTTAAGTTTCAAAATGGAAGCAAGAATATGTAACAGAAGGTTTCCTAGGATACTTGTAGCAGAATTTCAGATAAGAAGTCGTCACTCAAGGACATGCACTGAGGATGGAAGGCAGATAGAAAGAGATAGCAAATGACAGGTCAAAATGATGCTGGGTACAATAAAATTAGATGAGTAAAACAAGTATCTCTTCTCCAGCAACATAACTCAGTATTAAAGTTTAAATGAGTCAAGTTCCCATTTGATGTCTTCACAAATCCTCATTCCTGAGAGCCTATTTGGACTTATGCTTGAAAGGGAAGGGACGTATACTCTTCTTTCATAATTCACTTCTTCATTCGAACATAAAATTCACTCCTTCCACCTCCTGGGTGAGAAGCAGAGGCCTTTGTTTTAAATTAAAGTCAATCTCAAATGACTGACCACAGTGTCCAGAGGCCACATGATGGAAAAATGGGGAAGAACGAAGAAGCACTTCCAGGGTCTTCACAATAGTTCGGAGATTGCTCCCCCTGCTGAAAAGATTAGACACAAAAAGATTTCTTTTAGCATCAACTTAGACCAGTTCTTACAAGAACAGAAATACTGATAGATGCCAGATGATGCATGACAAGCACACATGCACTAAGAATTTTCCTCCTTCAAGTTAAAACCAGCTCCAACTCCCACTTACTCTTCATTGAAACAATAATCCAAATCTCAAATCCCCACCCCACACTTCCTTGTACTTCCCCAAAGGGGGAAAAAAGGCAAAATGATCGGAGTTCTACACATTTTCTAAGCTGCTAATTAATCATTCTCCAAGGTGTCAAGGTGTTAAACAATGATTCATAGTCCAAAAAGTGTGATAAGTGGAGGAAAAGAAATCCTAGGGTACTGTATCTTCCAGTCTCATATACTGATTAATCACTAAATGATTAACGGTGAGCAACAAACCCTTTTCCAAGCACCCCTGTTCATTAAGTAACATTCTTATCACCTTAGAATCCCAAATATGATGAAATGTTAATGAAAACTACTACTGGTACTTCTAAGTGTCAACAACTGATCAATAAATAACCACCTCAATAGTAAAATCAAATGAACACTTCCCTGATTATTCCATAGAAGCTGTTCAACCTCTGAGGGACATCCTTAAATGGGCTGCTGTGAAATATTAACTAGGAAGTGTAAAAAGAGAACAAGGTGAAGAAAATGCTCCCGGATGTCATTGGAAATGGGGGAGAATATACAATTTGAAGGTAAAATGGTTAAAAAACTGTCCAAATCATAAAAGAAAAGTCCCATTTGTAAACTTTGCTTTAATTTGATTTTTAAAAATTCAAGCACAGATGAAAACTGGCAATAAAAAATATATATTCTCATTTGCCTGAGAACAAATTACAAACTCTCCTAGATGCTACATTGTTAAAAATCCAGTTTAAACTTTATATATATAGTTCAGGAAAATAAAGTTTATTTAACGCCTGAGATGCAGCTCTCTCTCAATATAAAACATAATAATTAATCTCCTGAGTTGATTTTTAAAAATCTTGAGATAAAAGGATCTACTCCTTAAGACTTACTATCAGGCCTTTAACATTTTAAGACTAGTTTTCTTGACTATCCCCTTGGATACCCCAGTTTTAACAGTTTAAAAATGAACACAATATTGACATTTTAAGCCCATATCAAGACAGGAAAACCAAAACCAACAAACCAAAACCAGAGCAATCAATACTATGAGCTAGACAAGATACAGAGAAACAGCAGGACAAGAGAAGACCTCCATGGAGGCTATTTAAAAGTCTGCCCCAAGGATACACATTATTTAGTTGCATCACAAAGGCAACCTACAATAAAATAAAATTAAGAAAATTTCAGCTCAGGATGAACAGCTGCTACTGGTACCTTCCAACAGCAGCCTGAGCCAGAGTGGCCTAAGAACAATATAATGGATATTGATTTTCAAACATTATCTTAGTCAGCTAATAAGATCACCAAGAATGAGAGAATATCCAACTAGCCATCAGATTTTAGCAGGAATTCATATATTAGCCTTTGATGCACTGATCATTTTTTAAAAAGAGAAGAGAGGAACAAATATCCTCACTTACTATCAAGCATTCAAAACAATCACAGATTCAGGAGGTGGTTCAGAGGCCCAGGGTGATGGGCCAGCATCAGGGGGGCAGTGGGTGACCAAAATGCAGGGAATCTTCGTGGTGCCTGTCCACCCTAGAAGCAGCACCTTTGCTTGTTTTGGTCTTTGCCACCCCCAACGGACCCAAGTGCACACCAGCTCATGAGGACTTCAGACCACATATGTGACAGAGCACAACTTAGTCACACTTGCTACTGATATTTACTTCCAAGGAGCCCTAGTTCTTAGGCAATCCTTGAGCAGTTGGAGGGCAATGGGGATACTGGTGCTTCCAATCTGAGTTTCCAATCTGAGGACTGTCCTCTGGAAAGTAACAAGGTAATTGTGGGGAACCTGTAGGTGTTACACTGATCTGGCCTTTCCAAAAAGGCACCCTCACCAAGCTCCACTGACGGGTCCTCACTCATCACAGAAAGTGTATCTTCATGGATGTGGGCCCACGGGTGCTATCCAATACTAATGAGCTGTTTGACTGGGAAGAATTCTCTGTGGCCCTAGATTCCAGATGGCCAGATTACTTCTATAATGGTCTATGTGTCTTCCAATCTTCTCTTGAAATGCATAATCTCCTGTTGCAACAGTTAACAGCAGGTTTGTCAGGGCTTACTGAGTGGTTTATTCAATAACTGCTCAATTGCAAATATTAACAAACAGTTGCATTTACATTTACCTCATTTGAGCATTAACACACAGCCTATACCTATAATTCTGCCTTTAAACAATGTAGCTCTAAAGCAAAACTAGGGCATTTGGGGGGAGAGGAGGTTCACAAAGCCTTGAATCTACAAATATAATCCTCAAACTGAACTCTGTGTGTGTGTGTGTGTGTGTGTGTGTGTGTGTGTGTGTGTGTGAGAGAGAGAGAGAGAGAGAGAGAGAGAGAGAGAGAGAGAGAGACACACACACACACACACACACAGAGAAAGAGAAACAGACAGACATACTTGTGCAGGGGCCATGCTAATATTTTCTATATTGTCCCAATTTTAGTATATGCTACTAAAGCAAGCACCTGTATTGATTTTTAAAGATGGTTCGGCCTCTGGCATTCTGGATCAGATTTCATTTCTTAATATCTAGTGGAAATCTACAATGACTGTATGCTGCTTTTTACTGAAAAGCTCCAAGGTGTGGAAAAACATGAGACTAAAATGCCAAAGGTTTTACCTCTGTGGCCTTGAAGGGGCCATGTGAAAATCAAGAGCATGTGACAGCCAGCCTTTGCCTGCTCTGGGCCCTCCAAGCCAACCATGGTTATTGAACGAAGCCCCATCCTCACCCAAAGAATCCCATACAAAAGATATGATGCGTTGTCCTGAAACTGAGACTTTTGATGGAGTTATCTGTGATCCCGTTTCACCACTCTCCCCCAGGGTTGCAGCCTTCACAAAGATCCAAACCGCACTGCAGCTAGTGGATAAAGCTGGATGCAGCCCTTCGTAGTAAGTCTTGGAACCAAACCACAATACCCCTTTGGGGTTCTTTAATGATCCTGCTCCTCAGCACACTCTGGAGTGTAATCTGGCCATTTCCGTTTTGAGATTTTCATTCAGGTAAAGGTCAAGGCACCAAGGTCAGTGAAGAAAAGATAAAACAGGCAGAAGGACAAATAGATTACAGAGAGAAGTGTTCGTGTGCACAAATCATGAAATGTTTGCAGTAATCTATGCAGTTGTTTTATCTGCATGTTGTCAGAAAATGTATCATCACCTTCGCCTTATTCTGTGAAAGTCTCCTCTAGTCCTTTTAAAGGGTGAAGCTATTAAAATAGTTGCCTCTATTTAAGGCTGATCAACTCAAGGGCCTAATAAAAACAATGTAGAAAATAAAAATCCAATGTGGAGCAGTCTGCTATTCCAAGATATAAGTTCTATTCTTTAATGAGGTCAGTGCCTCCTTTAACCTTGTCAGCCAAGTGAGTGGAAACAAACGTCTATGAGGCTTTTGATAATGCGCTTTTAAATGCTGACTCGTACCAATACTAAAATATGTACTTTACATATAGTTCACTGCAACTACACTCAGGATGTTGAGAATTTTAGTGAATAAAACAACCTGTTCCTTTAGGGATGAGTCTTTCCAACATTTTGATTTTGACTCCCATTTAGACATTTTTAGAGCATAGCTGAGAAACACCAACACTGTTGTACTCGGAGTCATAAAACCTAACAGTACTTCATGGTGCCTTTGACAGAAACCTAGTTTGGCAAATGACAGAGATATCAGTTACTATTAGTGGCCACATCAATTAAAATTAAAAGCTAAAATCACTGTATGATAGAGAAAAGTGCTGAGCTTTTAAAACTTTAAATAGTTTATTTACCATAAACAAAGCTAATGATTAATTACAGGTAGGTTTTGAAGAAGTTAGGAGACTATGTCCTAGAGTATTTCAATTAATTTAATATGTTTGACCACATTTTAAGTTACCTCGAAGTACTCCAGCTCCTTGGACCAGGGAAATCTATTTAAATTTTAAATTGTGTTTCTTCTGTAGTGGCATCAGCTTGTACAAGAAGTGGGTTATGAAGGATCATTTTTTGTTTGTTTGTTTTTGCTTTTTGACTAAGAGAAACTACGGCCTAGGAGATCTGAGTTGGGACCTCCTTACAGGTAGGAGGTGGATCATTTTTATTTATGTGAGTCAATTACTAATCTGCAATCTTTGTTGGAAATGCCCATGTAACCCTTCCAGACTATTTAAAAATATATATAGACATAGCCTTAGCTGGACTAAATATGAAGATGGTAACTGATTATCAGTGGAGCACCATAAATACTGTTGACAGGAAAAAATGCTGGTGCTCAATGGTATGTATGGCGCTGGGCTGTGACAAACTAAAACTATATCTAGCAAATTTGAGGCAGAATACTCAAAAATGATAACTGAATCTGCTTCAGCTTTTCTATAGAATTCATGTTCACAATTGTTAACTGACCTGAGGTGAAACTTGAACAAGAAATTCTGTTTCACATTCTAGTGCTTCACATCATCACATTTGGATTAACACATTTAAGTTAAAATGTTAAAGCGAGAGGAAAAACCTGAATATAACCACTTATTTGATCGGGCCAGCCTGAATCTACTGACCTAGTTGCAGAAAACTGAGAGTACTGTATTAACTAAGCAGTACTTGTAGATAAAACAAAAAGTTTCCAAAACCCAACATTTGAATAGAAATGGACTGTGATTACTAGTTTCCAAACAAGAGACCATTTAGCCTAGATTCAAATATTTGACAGGAAACAAACTGTTCTCCATGCCATAACAAAAATCCCTCATTCCTACAAAAGTGAGAAAACTCAGTAAGTTTCAAAAGGCTTAGGAGTTAAGAAGCTATACAGGTACTATAGTTTGTCTTTTTTGGTATTCCCCTGTTTGGGAAAAAAAACAAACCCTCATCTTCTTTCTTAATGTGACAATATTATCAACATCATTACTGATTCTAGACTATTGCGAGAGAGAGAAAAACCTCTAAGATTTGAATAATTTAGAGAGAGAGAAAAGAGATGCTACAGTTAAACAGTCAGGGGCTACATAAAGCAAGCTTATATTTCTGGTTGTCTGTCTAGCACTTTCATTTGAGGCAAACCGAACCAAAATAAAATACAACACCTAGGAGCAAATAAAACTGAAATGAATTAAACCAGGGGTTCTTACCCTTTTTTGAGTCGTGAATTCTGATAGGTAAGGGCACCTTCCCCACAAATATATTCACATAATATTTTGCATACAACATCAGGGGAATGTAGACCGCTTAAAGCCTATTTATAAACCCAAGGTTAAGAGCCACTGAATTAAGTCAAATGTAGTTTAACCTACCCTTGTCAGCAGCTAAAAACTCAGTATCTGCCACGGGGAAAAAAGAGGAAAGGAAAAAATGCTGTAGTTAAATGGAGTCAGGGCTGAACAAAGCAAGGCCACGAAGCAAGCCAGACAGCGCTCCCAGTGTGTCCTTACCTGTCAAGGGCTGGCTGAGTTCCGCCTGCACTTTACCCTTCGCTGATCCTTCCAGAGGTAAACCTCTGTCCCCTTTGTAGAGTTTCGGTTTAAATGGAGAATCTTTCTCTTTACCTTTTGATCCTTTAGGCCGGCCTGCTTGCTTCTTCTTGGATTTGCCATCCCCCTTCACACCCAGTAGTGGATGGACTTCTGTAAAAGGACAGATAGGCATGGAAAGAAATCCATTTGCTACCAGTCCCATCACACCAAACAAGCACATGGCATGCCATCTACCCGTGAGTAAAGAATGTTAACAGAGTGCCAGATCCACTAATACAAGGAGAAAATTTTGCTTTATTATTTATAAAACAATAAAAATAATGGCCATTAATTGAGAAATAGTTGCTTGGCCAAAGGGCATACATAGCCTATGTGGTTCACACCAAGCCACAGCAGCTCCAAACTGAAAAAGTAGCTGAAGGACACGCTGATACTATATACACAGAGGCAGAAAAGGAAGGCACACATGCACAATGTCAGGTGAGAACAGAAAGGAAGTGGACTTTGGAGCTAGAGAGACCAGGGTAAGAATCCTGACTCCACTACACAATTATAAAGGCTTCCAGAGTCAGACTGCAAAAGTAGGCAGGAAGAATGAAAAGACTATCCAAATCTGATTAGTACTTTATCATCTAATAAAATCTCAGGGAGGGGATCAGGGAGAAAAGTGGCATCATGAAACAAACTCTGAGCCAGATGTCAGAAGACTTACAGTGTGTCATCTTAGGCAAGGTACTAAGGGCAGAATATCCCCATTTTGAAAGAGAAGTGAAAGCACATGAAATCATTACAAAGCTATAAAGCATTATATAAAAAACAACAACAACAAACCCATGAGAAAACTCCTTTAAGGTAAAATCACCCAAACAAGAAATTACCAGGCTGTGCTGCAGAGTAAAAAGTGGTGTCTGCTGGAGAGCAAAGAGAAGATGTGGCTCTTACCATCATTTGGTACTCCTTGAAGTTCTATATTGGTTGTTTTGGGTTTCTTCTTAGGTGGCTGGGACCCATCTGCTGAAGACTGCCTCTTCTTCTCTGAACTAGCCCCTTCATCCATCAAGGAAGTTTGGACTGCATCCGGTGGGGGGCCATAAGGATTTTCTTCTGGGTCTTCTACCTCAGGGGCAATGGGTAAATATAATAGAGCCTTTGAATCTTCCAGCTCTTCATCACTATTTGGAACAGGATCAGACAAGGGATTGGAAAAAAGAGGAGACAGTTGCTTAAACCATGAACCCTTCCTCTAGGGCAAAATCACCTATATGAACAGATATGGACCTAGAATTTTAAGAAAGCCGGGATAAACAAAAGGAAATTGGACATGATTAATAAAATCAGTAGTAAAATTTAATAGTATAAATGAATCACTTTAGTTTCTTAAGATTTTCTATCAGGGGAGAAAGGAAGGGATTTCTTGTCCACCAAAGCAACTATCTCTTGGAGCTAATAAGCAGACGGGACTGAAGAGCCAGGCAGGGGAAGGGAGAAGTCCAATACCAGAGAGGAGTCCTGAGGCCCAGCCTCCGCCAATGGCTCACCTGCTGCAGAAGGCAGCAATAGGGTCCACACTGGTGACATCCACTTCTTCATCCTCAGCAGCATCAGCCCCTGCAGAACAGAATCACAGCAGAGGCATGAGAAGTACAAAATTGCTTTTTATTTGTAGCTCAATGATTTTCATAAATTGAAATTCAGAAGAAACAAAGGAGGAAAACCAAACGGTTCATTTTACTTAATAATTCGACAAGCACATGCTGAATTTCTGTCACGTGCTAAGCACTGAATCTAGAGTGATGGCCAAAAAGTTGAAAACAGTTCTTCAGTAAAAGCTTCATAGTCTAATTGGACAGAGAGACATAAATGGAATTCAACACAGTAAGTGCTACAGGAAAGGTATGTGCAGTGTGCTAAGGAGATGAAAAGGAACTAATGTGAAAGTCTGGGAAGGCTTCACAGAACATAATCCAATAATACCAATACAGCGCAGAACATGCTGCATCTCTGGTGGTCCTCCTAAAAGAAGAGGCATGTACGTTATCTAGTATCACAAAATGGGGACGGCATTTTCAGGCTAGAAAGAACCAACCTCGATCTCAGTTCCCTGATTCCTGGCACTCATCAAGAGGCCCAACAGTCAGTGATCTGTGGCATAAATTATTCACTGACAGTGCCAACTGAGTAGACTAAGCATTCACACACTCTGACTCCTACTAGATATAAAACCCTGTGTTAGAACCATAAAGATAAAAAGTCGAATCTTTATTATCAAAGAGCTTCCTATTATTTCAGAAGAGGTAAAAATATCAATGATCATGATCATAACAGAAATTAACATCTGAATGCCCATCACACCTAGGCACTACACTGTGCGCTTTACGAGAGTTATCTCATTTATCCCCCACAACCCTAAAAAGCAGTTCCATTATTACCACTATTATACAGATGAGGACATTCAGATTTAAAGAATAAGTATTTTGCCCAAAGCAGTCTGACTCCAGAGCCCAGGTTCTTTACTTTCACATTACTGACAAAAGAGCTGATAATATATGATACAGCTGAGTACACACACGTGTGGGTGCTTTGATAAGTGCTGCAGGTAAATCCTCATTTAATCATCTGCATTTAATCAGGAAAAACAAAGTGAAATGTTGAGAGCTGTTGAACTCTAGTAATAATGTCCATGTCAGTTCTTAGTCAATGCCTCAGTAAGGAAAAGTAACATTTCAGAATAAGTGATGAAATAAATTTTCAACACAAATTTTAAGAATATGAATACTGAATAAAGCAATCTTATCTCCTTTAGGAAATACTATCTGCAACTGATAAATATTACCTGTTTGCTCAGGCTCACTCTTATCTTCATCTTCAATATCAAACTCTGATTCCCTTTCCTCATATTCTACATTTTCATCCAACTCTTTGAAGTCTGGTGCAAAGGCACTCCAATTTTCCTATGTCACAAAAACAAAATACACTACTTAACCATGTGAGAAAAAAGCAGTCTATAATCTAAACATCAATGATATAAATGAAAGATCTGAACATGAAAGAGACTCAGAATTCTGAAATCAAATTTCGCAGATAATAAAAATTAGGTTATCTATAGATTTTACTATCTTATGGTACTTCCTATTTTAAACATTCCTAGTTATTATTAACTATAGTTCTTTCATAAATAACTGCCATCTTTAATCCTTTTAAGATGTAAGTCTGAGGTAAATGTTAAATTTTCTTATGAATACACTGATTACAACAAATATGATTAAAGGTGTTCAAAATAAAACCAAGGTGTAAAATAGAAACAAAGCTGAAAGTAAGAAAAGAAAAAGAAAAATCTAACTCAGATAAGAAACAGAAAAATATAAAAGGAAGTCCATTAGACTTTTTCACTGGAAACAGCTAGTAAATCAGCTTTGACCCAAGATGGTCCCATCAAAATAAAGCAGAGCTGGATGCACTGAATCTATTAATTAGACTATAAGAAACACATGCAAAAGAAAGTAAATAAGGTAACTTTTAGCTTACTATTGGTAAAATTCTTTGATAAAAAGACTAGGTATCTAGTTTCAAAGTAACTAAACCAGAAGAATACTTACTACTTGATTTTGGGCCCAGATAGATACCACTCCACTAGAAATGGATGCTATGATGGGTCGAACAGGATGCCACTAAATTTAATGAAGGAAAGAAAAATCAGTTCTAAGAACAAATCTAAAATTTTCTGCATTACATAAGCAACAACAGCAACCTCTCATTCTACTCACAGCTACATCCAAGAGGAGTTCACCTCTCGTCCCGTGGAGAATCTTCACCAGGTTCCCTATGCTCTTCTCCCAGATGTAAAGGGCATGCTGTCGGGCTGAACCTGCTACTATGTACTCCCCATCCCCAGAGAAACAACATTTCTTCCATGGGGTCCTAAAAATCAAAGAAAGTACCCAAGGAGAACTAGAACCTGAGCCCAGATCATGAATCAATCACACATTCTCCTAGGTTGTGATACACACCTATTTACCAAGTCCTGTAATTTTTGCATGGGTTCAGGCTCTCCATCTCTTCCACAGGTTAAGATTTCTCTGCCATCATAAACTCTGATTATTCGATCTGCTGTGTTAATTAAAAAGCAACTACAGAAAGGAGAAAATGTCAACACCAGAGGTCAGAAATCTATTTCTGTTAACATTTTCTATTACTACCTGTTACTTAGAACAGTACCATAAAACAATTAATAAATTGGGGAGACACTGAGTAAAGATCTAAGTAATAGATTTGAATATTTATGTGTTTACTTGTCACCTCCCACACCAAAATTTAATTTGAAGTTAGAATGTTTTATACTGCCAGTGTATCCTGGAACCCAGTATGTGCAAACTAACAAACTAATCATCAGTATTTGACTGTGATCCAAGACCTCTAAATTGAAACCAGCTTGCTGAATTCATAAGCATACAATTAAATGTATGTAAATACTTAATTTTTCTGACCTATTTTATACAGGATATAGTCTTCTTCATGAGTTCATAAACTATTTCATTTTAAAATGTTTAATCTTTTACTGTAATGACATTGGAAATTTGTCTAAAATAAGTTATTTCACCACTTTCTTCCAGACTTCACTAACTAACCTTTTCTCAATTCAAGAGAACTTTGAACATGAATGTCCCCTAAGCATGTACAGGTGTTCCTATATGAAATAGGATGACTATTACCTCTCTTACTGACAACCTATTTTTTCTTGCTTCTGTTGAGATATCTACTTCTAGCTGGGTAACCAAACTTATCAGAAAAAAAAAAAACCTAAAATTAAAAGGGTAAATAGGCTTTATGTGATAAAATATATGCTCAGCTACTATGTGAGTTATGTGACAACTATTCTGATTATAATAATAGCTAATCTCTACCCAGTGCTAACCATGTGCCAGGTATTTTGGTTCTAAGCACATACCTCTCAGATACCCCTTCTGTAAAGGAGCTGCCTGTTAACCTTCAGATAAAGAAGATGTGAATGCTGGTTCAACACAGTAAATTTTATGAACTTAAGATCCACATAGTGACAGATTTTAATAATTACTTTTTAAGTAAATTTCTTTAAAAATTTAAATATGATATATAAAATCTGTGAATTTTAATGTATTTTTGCATCCTACCCAATTTTAAAACTGTCTCTAAAAAGACAAGGTCTCACCTCCCCTTCCGGGCAAACTCTATTGACTTAATGGCTGTGGTATTGCTTGTTCCAGTTGTTACTCTGAAGGAAGCAACAAGATCCTGAGAATCTGTTTTTAGGACCAAAATCTAAAGTTTAAAAGAGAAAAAAAAGTGAGTATTCTGATAACATACAGTAATTAGATCTGGCTTCTGTTTCTAAAAGTGGGCAGAGACTGGGTGAAAATATAAATATCTCTATTCCCATGTATTCAACCTGATTAATTATTGCCTTTTACTTCAAATAAAGAATGGTGTCTTAATCTACTCTTAAAATATAATGTTTAGTGCTAGTCACAATAATCAAAAACTGGAAGCAACCCAAGTAGTCATCAGCAGATGAACAAACAAAATGTACTATATACATACAACGGAATATTATTTAGCCTTGAAAAGGAGGAAAATTCTGGCACATGTTGAACATAGATGACTCTTAAGGACATTATGCTAAGTGAAATAAACCAGTCACAAAAAGACAAATACTATATTAGTCCACTTATATGAGGTACCTAGAGTAGCCAAATTTATAGACAGAAAGTAGAATCATGGTTACCACAGATTGGCAGGGGGTGGAGGGAGGTTTAAGGTATAGAGAGTTATGTGTTATTAATGAGTACAGTTTCTGGAGTACATGGTGGTAATGGCTGCACAGCAATGTGAATGTACTTCACGCCACTAAACTGTACACTTAATGATTAAGATGGTAAATTTTATGTTGTATTTTATGTGTTTTTAACCACAATTTTAAAAATTGCTACTTTCTAAAGTAGCCATGAAAGTCTACTAGCTCATGTACCTCGGTCAAAAAAAAAGAAAGAAAATCAAGATGTCTAACAGAACTACAAACTCTTAGCTTAAAGGGGACCTTAAAGTTCACCTAACCTGACTTCTTACTTCACAAAACTATAGATCAAGCTGGCATGAATTATATAATATTTACAGAACTAGGCATTTTTATCAGAAGTATTTCATTTTTTAACTTTAAAATTTTATAATTTAGTAATGGCCCTTCATTAGCAGTATCCAGTAAAGGCTCTTCCATCTTTTTCTAGGCCACATAATCTCTGACCGATCTAAATTCAAAGAACAGAAATGATTACTAAGCATGAGAGAATAGGCTACATTTGCCATAGGCAGAAGGCATGCTTAGTGCAGGGGTAAAAGAAATTTCAAAGGAAATCACACAAGTAGACATGAAATGAGCCTATTTCACAGGCTGACTAAAAAAGCTTATTTCACCTGCTTCTAGGCTTACCTTGCCTTTTGCATTTCCTGTATAGATATATTCCCCTCGCCTATCGAAAGATGCAACCACGTTCAAGTCGGAGTCATCGTCTACTGGCAGAACAACATGTTTGGAATCTGAAAGGGTCAACATGACAGGAGCAGATTTCATGGGACACACGAGAACCTTGTTCCTGTTCAAAAATATGAATAGTACATTGGCTGTTGCTTCAGTATCAGAAGGCTGATTCTCTTGCTATTTTCCCTGATCCATATCCACCTACCCTCATCAACTCTTCCACCTCAAGTAAAAACAGTGAAAAAGCCTAAAATCTAAATGTCTAATAATAGAGAAACGACTAAGTAAAGTTATGGGATCCTACCTTGATCAAATAAAATGTAATCATTAAAAATAAAGATATAGCTAACTAGTAAAATAAGTATGAAAGTAAAAAAGCAAAATACTGATTAAAACCATGTAAAAAACCACATATTTATGTATATGTAACATACATATACGTGCTTTGTGAGCTATAAAGCACTATATAACAACCTTTATACATAAAGAAAACATGACTAAAAGAGAACTCAGAGAAATGCTGACAATTATGTCTGAGTAACAGAATGATGGGTAACTCATTTTCTTAAATGCAGTTTTAACACTGAACGATTTCCCCTCTACTAAAGAAATTCAAACAATTAGCGGGGAAAGCCCCAAGTCAAGGACCAATTATATTCATTTCTACCTTTGCCCATTTCCAAAGTATTATTTTTAGCTAGTTTTTAATTACACAATACAACAACATTCTCCTTAAAATCTATACAGTAGAGCCAACCTAGGCAGAAAGATTTTTTTTTATGTGGAAGGTTTAAAGAGATGTGTCTGTCTCCTAAAACCTTAAACTGAAACTGTCATGAGCCTGGAGCTAATCCATATAGAATTAGATCCCACCCCAAGGAAGAATAGCTCAGATTATACATACTGATCTCGTGGATGATACTGGACTTTTAAGATCGGGGAAGGAAATCGAAACCTCTGGTCGCAGTCGCCTGAAAGAACATCCCACTGTGACACTATGTTATCTGTGGAAGCACTCACGAGCTTATGACCATCTCGACTCCAACTGAGAAGAAAAAGGGTACCTCAGCACATATTCTAAGGTAAAGTATAGCACATAACTCTTACAGACAAAAATGCATGGGTCACACATACTGCCCTAATCACTTAGGTAATTAATATTTTTTTTTTAGCATATACTCCAATCTATAATAAGCATTCCCAACTAAGCAATAAATAAGAATGTTCTCATCACATTTTCATAGCTAGTAACAGAAACTCTTAATAATTCAAGATAATACTACAAGTGGCTCTGTGAAAGAACACACTCAAACATTTTAGAAGAGTCCACAATCAGCAAGCCCTGAAGTGTTGACGTAACAAAGAACAGGTTTTTTTCTAGCTGGCAGGGAGGGAGTATTTGAGCTTTCAGAGGTTATCCCTGAAGTAGCACCTTCACAGTATAAACAATCTAATAAAGATAAGTATCTATTATTTAAATAATTAAGAAAAGGATAAATTCCTCCTGCTAAGTACAGCTAAGCACCTTGGATATCAGACATAAAACAAACACAGAAAGACTGAAAGGCAGAGAGAAGACAACTGTCTAGAGACTGTAGGATAGGAGAAATGACATAATAGTGAGTTCCTTGGATATTCTTTCAGCTTATGTCCCAGATCAGGTGATAGAGAAGCCAACAACATACTAACACCAATGGACACACACACAAAAGCCTCAATAAGAGCCTGCTTTCTCTGGCTGAAGGACCAGGAAAAAACAAATCAGAGAGACAGAAAATGTTTAGACAATAATCACTCTACTCCAGCAACCACCACAGAAAAAAACTGCAACTCTACCTCCACCCCAGTCAACAAGGTCTAGATAGAGAGTTAGACTTCCCTCTTGCCCAGGTACAGCAATGCATCCTTAACCTCCTAATGATGTCAGAAAAAGCTCAGCGGGGAGCCAGACTTTCATACCCACCAGGTGTTAATGAGGACCTCTATTGTAGAGAGGCCTAGGGAGCAGGAACAAGGCACTCCTAGCCTTCCCAGGCAAGAATGGTATCAACCTAGGAGGCCTAGTGAGGAGCCTGAACTTCCAACCCCACCAAGGATAATGAAGCCAAGTAAGAACTTGGGACTTCTAACTTAGGGCAATAACAAGATGGTGCCTTCCCTTCCCCCTGGAACAGTATCAGAGGAGGCCTGCTAAAACAGAAGATTTAAGTAATAAATAAGCTCTATGGGCTCATAACACAATACCTAAAATGCCCGAGTTTCAAATGAAAACCACTAACAACCTAAGAACAAAGAAAATCTCAACTTGAATGAGAAAATCAACAAATAATAACACAGATATGACATAAATGTTAGAGTAATCTATCAAGGATTTTAATGCAACCATCTTATGCTTTAATGAGCAATTGTGAACATGCTTGAAAAAAATGAATACACCAGAAAGTCACAACAAAGAAACAGAAGATATAGAGAAGAATTGAAATGGGAATTTTAGAACTGAGAAATACAATAACTAAAATAAAAAACTCAGAGATGGGTTCAGCAGCTAAGGGAAAGAAGAAAGAAGCAATAAACTGGAAGATAGAATAATAAAGTTATCCAATCTGGACAACAAAGAGAAAACAGACTAGGAAAAAAAAAAAAAAGAACAGCCTCAGAGACCTGTGGGACTATAATAAAAGACCTATATCCATATAATCAGAGTCCTGGAATGAAAGAAAAAAAGTGGGGCTTAAAGTATTTGAAGAAATAATGGCTAAAATTTCCCCAACCTTGGCAAAAGATATAAAACCTACAGATTCAAAAAGCTGAGTGAACATCAAACAGGATGAGCTCAAAGAAATCCACTCCAAGACATAAAGACAAACTTCTGAAAACTAAAGACAAAGAAAAAAATCTTGAAAGCAGCAAGAGAGAAACACCACCTTACCTATGGAAAACAATTCACATGACAGCAGATTTTTCATCAGAAACCATGAGGTCAGAAGGAAGTGGCACATTTTTCAAATGCTGAAAAAAAAGAGCTGTCAACCCAAATTCTATATCCAGTGAAAATATTCTCCAGGAACAAAAACGCAAAATCAAGACATCTGTTGCCAGCAGACCTACCCTAAAAGAATGGCTCAGGAAAGTTCTCTAAACAGAAAGGAAATGATGAAAGAAGAAATCTCAGAATATCAGGAAGAAAGGACAATGAAAAGAGTAAAAATGTCAGTAAATAATAGACTCTTTTCTTGAGTTTTGACCTCTGAAGCAAAAATTACAATATTGTTGTCTACAGTCATGCTACTCTGAACAACCCAGATCTCGTCTGATCTCAGAAGCAGGGTCGGGCCTGGTTAGTACTTGGATAGGAGATCACCTAGGAAGACCAGGTGCTATAGGTGTAAAAAATAAAAAAAAATAAAAAAATACATAAGGGATTGTAAGCTGACAAGTTCCTTGCAATCTGTGAGGTCAACCACGGGTTGCTTCGCCTTAAAAAAAAATTACAATACTGTCTTGTGTGGGTCTCCACATATATACAGAGAAAATATTTAAAAGATAATCATAAACAAGAGGGTAGAAAGAGGTAAGGTTTATATGCTTCACTTGAATTGGTAAAATGTCAACACCAGTAGACCATGATAAGTTATGTATATACAATGTAATGCCTCCTAACCACTAAAAAGCTATACAAAGAAATATCCTTGAAAATACTATAGATGATCAAAATGGAATCCTAAAAAATGTTCAAGAAACCCACAAGAAGTCAGGAAAAAGAAAACAGAGAAATAGAATAAACAAATAAAAAGAGAAACTCTAAACCAGTCTTTATTCAAATTTAGCAAGGAAAAGTAGTTGCTCTGAGGAACCTGGCTGGCGATATACCACAAGGTTAGGCACATAAGCTCACGAGTCAGACTCATGCCAAGGCCCAGACAGCACCACCTTCTAGCAGTTTCATCTTCCACAAGTTATATAACCTTTACGTACTTCAAGTTCCTCACCTATTCCATGGAAATAACAGTACCTACTCACAGAAGCCTGTTGAGAGAATTACAATTAATATATATAAAACTCGTAGCACAATGCTTGATACATAATGAGTGTTCAAAAAACATCAGCAATTATTTGTGCCAGAGACAAGATAAATGTATTCCCAGACTCAGGACTTAAAGAGGAAAGCAGAGGTAAGTAAAATGAGAAGGGAATATAGAAGAATCAAGTTCAAGTCTGTATACAAAAGGACTCTGGTGTATCTCTCCTGCTAGCTTGACAACACTTGCAGTCAATGCTTACCCCTCAGAAAGGCAATTAGAGGATCTTTATAGAGAATGCGTACCTCAGAAAGAAGAGGCCTACAGATGCTATAACTTGAGGATTTGCAACAAAAAAAGCCAGTGGTCCACCCAATTTCAATGGATGATAGGAGGTTAAGAGGGTGAGCTAAAATTCACACACACTGTAACAAGAAGCTCATGCACAATTTCTGAAATTAACAGACCAAAAATTGGAATTACACCAAGAATGAGTCGATACTGGCTGTGGAGAGAAACAAGGGACAGCTTTTGCTGCTGTTCCTGTAAGCCTGTTAGCACAATTTTATTGCAGAACTGAATATTAGCTATGATTCCATTTTTTTCTTTAAACACTTTTGCACTTTTTTCTTTCACAGCATGATTGTACTTCTGTTATAACAGAGGGAAATCTAATTTCAAAAATTAATTTATAAACAGAGGTAAAACTTAAATGGAGTTCTCCCATTAAAAATAATAATTCTTCAATTCCAAATTCCATAACGTCAAGAATTAGAAATTATCATACTTTCTCACATCTGACAATTTTATTTCTTTCCAAATGACAAATGGGTCTTTATTTAGTCTAATGTGTTAGAGCAGAGGTTCCCAATCCCCAGGCTGTGGACGAGTACTGGTCAGTGGCCTGTTAGGAACCAGGCTGCACAGCAGGAGGTGAACAGCCGGTGAGCAAGCTAAGTTTTTTCTGTATTTGCAGCCACTCCCCAGTGCTAGCATCACCATCTCAGCTCATCAGGCATTAGATTCTCATAGGAGCACTGGTCCCTGGTGCCAAAACAGTTGGGAACCACTGTCACAGAGTATTAAAGATCATTCACTTCTACCTATGGCCCCCATCCAGAATTTCTTCTGTAGTATCCCCAGATGAGGGCAGGTCATCAGGGACAGTACCGCTGATAATTTCTTTCCTGCGTAGTCCACCCCATCCATAGGCACCTCTGCTTGGGAGCTTGTTTCTACTCTAACTTTTTTTTCTCTATTACCTACTAGTCTTGCTTATACTCCTTGGGCCAATTTTTCTGTCTTATCCATGTTAGCTCCTTAATAGGTGAAGAGCACTATTGTGCCAACCCAAAACTTCTCTTGGTGACACTTTCTTAGTACTTAATATGTTCAAATGTTACACAACGAATAAAATAACACATAAAGTTATATTCTAAACAAGGCAGAATCAAAGAAAAACAAAATTCGTGTAACTACCAGTTATAACTACAATATATAATTAAACTGATATATACTATAAATTAAGGAACTGTCTAGACAGTGTTAGGGAGGAAAAAAGCAAACTATAAAATAGAATAAAGTACAATTACAAACTCTGCTTTTTAAAAACTATATATATAGAAACATCACCATTTTTTATAGTAATTATTTGGGTGATTAAACTATGGGAGACATTATTTCTACTTTGCTATAATTTCTATAATTTTGTATATAAGTATATAATATTTCATAATTAAAAAATATATACTTTTAATAGGTAGGAGTTCTAAAATTAGATTGTCATGACAACCACACAACTCTGTGAATATATAAAAACCAGTAAATTGTACATTTAACTGGGTGAGTTTTTTAGTAAGCGAATTATATATATCTTAATAAAGCTGCTAAAAATATATGCATCAATTTAAATCTTTATTGCAAAAGCACAATGATAAAAAGAAATTAAATGAAAAGGAGTTGGAAAGGACCTAAAAGATCATCCAGGCTGGTGCTCTTATTTTAGGCATTAAAGAAAAGTTTTGGCCAAAGCCACCAATTCGTTAGTGGCCAAACCTTGGCAGGGATTCAGGCCTCCTCCCATCCCAGTGCTTTACAATACTGCTGCTGCTTCTATATAGACAAAAGGAGATATGTTAGTTTAATAAACTGAGATCTGGTTAGGTGCTTTATTTGGCCCCAGGTTCATTTAAAAGGAGTGCTATCCAAAAATAAAATTTTCTTCAAGTAAATATAGTCTCAGAAAGAAAGAAATCAATGGGAATTTATATTATACCAGAGCTCAACTTAATATATTTGATAGAAAGCCTTAATAACTATAGTTCAATGAAAGAATGGATGTGCCTGCAATCACTAAAATTGCTGAATTCAAGAACCTGGACAAGTCTAGCCTAGATAACTTCTAAGCTTCTCTCCTTACCAAGATTTTTTATTTTAAATGAAAGGTCATTACCACAAATATTACTAAAGCTACAATATGTAAATATCTCTTTTCAGTATTGAAATAGTCTCAGCAGAACCTGATATAGAACCATACTACACTTAATTTTTCATTACAAAGGAACTTCAAGGACAGCACGGGTTCAAGGTCGACATAAGCTATGAGCAACTCTATTACTAATGGCTGAAAATTTCAGACTCTAAGTATTAAAATATCTACAATGAGATTGGCAATTACACAGTCACCAATCACTCCTTTAATTTATCTCACATTAAACATATTAATATTGAGGGAAAAAATGGCATACATGATAGAGACTCTCTTCATCCCTCTGGAAACCAAATCAAAGTTGTGACGGAAACAAGGAGCAGCAGCAAGGAAAAATCACATGGGATCTAGAGGAACAAGCCATACAGCTAGGGAGAAATCCAAAAAATTACCCTACAATGGCAGAACGTAAGACAGGGCAAGGATGCAGGGCTGCTCGGTCTCTAGTAGCTGAGATGGAGGCTGCGGCAGCGGCAGATGCCTCCTAAAGAGGCTGTGTCTGCAAGCGGATTTTCATGGTGACGGACCTGCTCGCTCTGAGTAGCAGTGCCAATTCAGCTGTGCACAGGGAGCACCAGGGACTTATAGGGAGACATTGTCAGAGTGAGGGCCGAGGCAAGACTCCCTGTGTACAGAAGTGCCAGGGGTATCTACTGTTTCCTGTTGAGCCCTCCCCCCACCAACACACCGGACACAGCGCCACTATAGCCGTGATGTCATCAAACTGGAAAACAGAGGTCGCTCCACCCAGATTCCCAAGCCACATCCAATTCCCCCAATTCCCAAGCCACGTCCAGGTATATTCTCAGCGAGTCAGGTGCTCCTTGCTGAGCAGCACCTAGACTTACACTGGAGGCAGCTGGCCTCGGTTTCTGGTGTGGCCTTTTGAGGCAACTATAAGCACAGCATGTGTGGATTGCTTACTGAATCTTAACAGGTGGCCCCAGAGGGGTGGAAGCTTGAGCTAAATTTGGCTTGCAGCTGAACCTCTCTCAAGACTGTCCACTGGACACCTACTTCACAAATCCATACTAATAAGACCAGGAGACTTAGGAGCTTTGCTCATTACATAGAAACAGACACGTAAAGGCAGCCAAAATGGAAAGACAAAGAAGCAGAAACCATATGACAGAACAGAACAGAGATCCAGATAGAATGGAGTCAAGTAATCTAACAGATGCAGAGTTCAAAACACTGGTTATAAAGATGCTCAATGAACTTTTGGGAAGTGTAGATAAATTCAGTTAGAACTTCAACAAAGAGAGAAAAAACATAAAAAATGGAAATGGAAATTAAAAAAGGGAACCAGTCTGAAATGAAGAACACATTATCTGAGATGAGAAGTATATTAAATGGAATAAACAAAAGAATAAACAACATGAATAAAGAAAAGGATCAAATGCCCTATCTAGAAGATGGGAAAGCCAAGGACACGTAAGCAGAATGGCAAGAGATGAGATGCCAAGACTACAAAAATAATTTAAAGAGTATATGGGACATTATTAAGGGTCTCAATATCCAAGAAAATCAAGATGTTGAACAGCTGTTTGAAGAAATAATGATGGAAAACTTCCCTAACCTGGTGAAGGAAATGGACGTAAAACCCCAGGAAGCTCAGAGAATTCTAAAAATCAGGGATCCAAAGAGGCCCACACCAAGACACATCATAATGAAGATGGCAAAGGTTAAATACAAAGAAAGAATATTAAAAGCAGCAAGAGAAAAACAGACAGTTACTTAAAAGAGAAAACCCATAAGACTGGCAGCTGACTTCTCAAAAGAAACTATGCAAGACAGAAGGGCCTGGCACAAAATATTCAACAGGATGAAGACCCAGGATCTACAACTAAGAATAATTTATCCAGCAAAGCTATCATTTAGAGTGGAAGGACAGATAAAGAGCTTCCCAGACAAAAATACACTAAAGGAATTTATCGCCACCAAGCCAGTATTAAAGGAAATGTTGGAGAAATGTTGGAGGAACTTCTTTAAGAAGAAAAAACATGTATCATAAACAGGAATAAAGAGTGGTAACAACTACATTCCTATCAATAAGTACCTCAAATGGAAAAGAATTAAGTGCTCCAACTAAAAGAGTGGATGAATGGAAAGGAAAACAAGACCCCTTTGATGGACCTAGAAGGTATTTAAGTCAGACAGAAAAAGATAAACACTATATGATTTCACTTATTTGCGGAATCTAAGGAATAAAAAGAACTAGTCAAAAACAGATTCACAAATATAGTGGACAATTTGGTGATGGATAGAGGAGGGGGGTTTGGGGGGCTGGGAGAATGGGGTGAAGGGTTAAAAAAGTACAAATTAGTAGCTGATGGATGGTCACGGGGATGGGGAGCATGGCATAGGGAATGAAGTCAGCATTAATACATTGGCTAGGTGGAGGGTCAGGGGAGGGAGGGAGCAATTGCGAGGATCATTTTACAAACTATATAGATGTCTAACCAATGTACTATATACCTGAAACTAATTAAAACAAATAAATTAAAAAAATATATATTAATATTAAAATCCCTTACCATAAAGAACAAACTGGATGGATGTGTGCACTGATTATTTTAGCAATGCCTCTTGTCAAGAAATCCCAGATGACAATTCGGCCATCATTACAACCAACGGCAAGCAGTGTGCCCCACCTGTTGAAGGTGCAAGTGAGGGCCATGCTGATACAATCCAGAGTTCCATCAGCTTCCTAAAACAAAGAGAACACAAAAATACAGATAATACCACCTAGGTATCCAAATTATTTTTTAAGGTGCTCTACCATCTATGACACTTTTCTTGAATATAAATTAGATTTACCAAAATAATCTCTATGTGTGTTCTGATACCTATTAAACTAGCCAAAATGAAGAAATACTTTTAAAAGCTAACAGAGAATTTTTGGAAAAAGATATGTCAGTCTCTTATATTACCACTGTAACTTTGTATATACACCCTAACGGGCAATTAGGCAAAATATACGAGATTCATTAAGAGTTATCTTATTAACCAAGTAGTCATAGTTTTTGGAATTTATTCCAAGGAAAATAATTTAAAACAAAAACCCTAAACAGCCCATATGTGTAACATTAAGAAAGTTAAATATTTTATATTAATATCAAGCAATTTAGAATAAGCATGACTACATTGAAACATATTCCCAGTATTACATAATATTTTTACATTTAAAAAAGCACACTTAAAGCATACATATTGATTATTACTATGTAAAATCATTGACGAAACTAAAAAAGCACACAGGATAAAAATCTAAGTACTACTGAAGGTACTGTTTATGATCCTTCAAAATAATTTTTAATTTAAAGGGAAATTAACTGTAAGACATACAATAATATGGTTCGATTTCCAGACAGTATTGCCTACTATCCCCACTGCTTATTTTTATTTTTATTTTGGTTGACCTTACAGATTGTAAGGACCTTGTCAGTTTACAATCCCTTATTTTTTTTTTATTTTTTACGCCTATAGCACCTGGTCTTCCTAGGTGGCCTCCCATCCAAGAACTAACCAGGCCTAACTCTGCTTAGCTTCTGAGATCAGACATTTAGTTCCTTGTCATAGCAAAAGATTTATCATCACACTTAATGCTTCTGTTGTCAAAAAGAAAAAAAAGGATTAAAATGCATTTTCCACTCAAACACAAAAGCTTGTGAGGATTAAAATGCATTTTCCAGTCAAACACAAAAGCTAGTGAGTTACCACGTTCCTATAACTGCAATACCATATACTCTTACCTCTGGATAATTCTGCCCAAAGGACTCTGCAACAAAGCAAAGAAAGAGAGTTGATGAAACATGTACAACATACCAGGGGCCCTACAGCTCATGAACTGTGTAGAGCACTGGTCCGCAAAGTCTGGATGCAGAACTGAGCCCTTTCAGGGACTTTATGAGGTCACACTGATTTTCATTATCATACCAAGATGGTACTTGCCTTTATACTCCCATTATCTCAAAAATTTAGAGATGAGTTCTTCTATATGACCTGTGATGTTATAACAAGTGAAGAATGTAGAAGCAAATGTGAGAATTCTGCCAACTTCTATTTAGGCAAACATTAGAGATTTGTAAAACTGCAAAATAATGCCACTATTTTCTCACTATTTTTTGTTTTAGAAAATAATTTTTCACCCCAAAAAAACTTAATAAAATAAAGAAAATAATATTTCATAAAAATGTTATTTATATAAACATGTAATGGGGTTACTAAGGCTATTTTTAAATAATAAACTTTTAAAAATCAAACCAGTCAAATTATCTTAAGTCCAAACTACTCCCTAAACACCTTTATTAACAGCTGCCAACCAGTGGCCATCATTCTCCTTACTAATAATAGAGTTTAAGTTGTAACATATTCTGGTAGTTGGTTAAACACACAATTTTCCATATAAATTCCTTAACCAAATATTTTGGTACAAACATCCCTGAATGTTTTTCCGATATTAAACTTGGTATTTATACATTAGTAGTAATAAACACTTCAAGCTATAGATGATGGTATAATGATACTGCCTGCTTATCTGATACTGCCTGCTTATCAGAAGTTTAATTTCAGCAGCAGCACCATCTTTGTCAGTATTTATTTATGTAACTACCTAAAGATTTTATTACAATGGTTTTTAAACTATGCTCTGAGAATTACAGGCCCAAGAAAGTCGTTTTACCTATATAGTATCTAAATAAGATTTCATTTTAAAAAGAAGTCTCCTGCTTTAAAATGTCTGAAAACCATTTTATTATCTTGTCCTTTATAAAAATTAATGGAAAATTGAAGAGTGAAAACATTCAAACTTA
>CM053517.1:18126480-18202447 GCA_028627145.1 Eidolon dupreanum | reverse complement strand
TACTATAAATATCACTGATATATGACAGAAGTGGCATTTCAATTTAGTGGGACGTTTACAGGGATGGACAACTAATTATCCATCTAGAAAAAAGTTACAATTTCTCTCTCATGTCATGAAATCAATTGCAGGTAAATTGATGTTTGTTTGTTTTTTAATGTAGTCAAGTTTATTCCCCTTAAATCATAAAATAGAATCTTTGGTTGTTAAATTTATGTTTTTAAAAAACAAAATCTTAAGGAGAAAATCCAGGAGACCACATGTATAATCTAGGGTGGGTAAAACCTTAGCCAAGTAAAGAAAACCAAAAGAAAAGTGAAATATATTTGATTACATAAAAATTTGAACATTTTGCATATAGTTGAGATTGAGAAAAAAATATGCAATGCAGATAACTGATAAGAGTTGATATCTATATTTTAAAGTATGTTTATAACAATAAGAAAAATTTTTAAAAGGCAGCAAATATGAACAACACAGAGAAGAACAAAATCAGATGGCCTCTAAACAAAGGAAAACAAAATCAAACCCAGCTGTAGTCAGAGAAATGTAAATCAAATTTAAAATGATGCCACTTTTATCCATCAAACAGAACATTTAGGGAACACCAACTGCTGGTAGGGAATGTGGGCGAGGGGTATCTTCACATGTTGCCTATAAAAATGGGAATCATTATATAGCCTGTTGGAAAAAGAATGACAGCATCTATTAAAAACAAAAAAATATAGTCTTAATCCCAGCATTCTAGAATGAGAAATCTCATCTCCATAGATGTAAACACATCTATGCATAACAACATATGCATAAAGATATTTAAAGTACTGTTCTTAGCTGCAAAAAAAAAAAAAAAAAAAAAAAAGGAAAAATGAAAACTCCCAAAACTGGAAAAAAGGTTTTTGTTTCCAGTTTTAGTGGAATAGTGGTTTTTAGTTTTGTGGAATTAATACTGGAATTTAGTGGAATTAATAGCCCATTAATAGTGGAATGGATAAACTGTGTTGTATTCAAATGTGAATAAATTATACTAATTCTCTTAGAGAAATTTTTATTGGTCTTACTAAATAAAAAAGCAAGACAGAAAGTATACTTAATATAATCTCATTTTTTTGTTAATGTGTGTACATACACACACAAGTATAGTCACAGAGAAAAATATGGAAGGAGATACATGGGATTATCAACAAAAAGGAGGAAAGGAAAAAAAACACTCAAAAGCATTTATAGGTAAGTTAAAATAATATCATAAATGTGTATCATGAGTGTATTAAAAATCATTGGCTGTATTATCTCCTAACATGTAGAAATAGTATCTTACAGTGTTAAGTGAAGAAAACAAATTGTAAATAATAATATATATATACATATATATATGTGTATATATATATATATATATATATAAATAAAGGTTCTATATCTGGAAAAAGCAAAAACAAAGCCCTTACATATTTTTTAAATGTATTTATATGAGCAGGGAAAAGAGTATGAAAGGATAAACTCCAGACAGCTACCATTTGGAGAAGAGGAGAAAAACTATTTTCTCTGTATGCATATTTGTATTGTTTCCAGTGTTGTGATAAACATGTATCGCATTTATTAACTTAAAACAAATGGAATTAAACAACCTCAATGAACTTTCCAGACTTAAACTCTCACTGGCTCATCATTTCTTTGAAGAGCTCAAAACTGCATTTATCGTTAGCAGGTACCACTTATTGCATGCTTATGTGCCAGACTCTGTACTAAGGCCTTCTTTATATTTTCTCACTCAATCCTCTCAGTTCACTAGTAAGCAAGTAGCACTATTATACTACATTTCATTGAAGAAAGTTAGGCTTAAAGGTTAAGTCCCTTCCCAAGTTCACATAGACCCAGAAACCATACAATTTTGCCTAAATTTGACTTCAAGGTTACCAGTCTTTGATTTGCAAAATACACCTGCCTTTTATTGAGGCAAAATTTGCCCATCTCCATTTCTTTCAGCGTGTCTTCCTTTCTCTCCCCAAATCTCAAGTATCACCAACAGTTACTTTCCATGTAAGCTCCCTAGGGTCAAGAAATGTAATTGAACCAAGGGAAGTGAGCTAAGTGATCTATCTAAACTTTATCGATTAAGGGCTTTTCTTGGCAACAACCAAGTGTACTTTTTATTTGTTTCAAAAAAAAATCACCCTTTTTCCCAGAGAAGACAGAAGAAAAAGAAATCAAGCATTCTACATGCCATTTGCGTATAAAGCCCACAGAAGAAGGCACACAAGATATCTGCTGAGAACTGGATAAGTAATTTTGGATATATACCATCCAGCCCAACCAAGCAGAAAATTTCTCTATTTCTTCACAGTCCACATAATGTTAAACCCTTTCTAGTTGCCTCAGTTTTTACAATCTAGGCCTTCAATCACATTAGATTTCTTGACACTATTCTTAAGACTGTGCCACCTTCACTTGTTCACCTTTGGCTATGTGCCCTTCCTTTGTACAGCAGATCCTCGAATAACGTTTCATTCAATGTTGTTATAAAGTTGATGAGATTCTGCAGGAACTTAACTGATTTATATCAATCAGCCCATGGTAAAATTGGTTTCATTATTACTACACTGTTTTGCCTAAAGTCAGAGAATCTATCAATGACATTAAGTGAGGACTCAGTGTACACGCTTTTTCAGAATCTGAGTTTAGACTGCTTTCAGTGCAATCACTCCTGTTTCTTCAGGGGCCTCTCCTTTATTTCCTATTAGGATCCTTTCTCCAAACTGATTTTTAGCTTTCCAGGCATTTCAGGTCTTCTCCCATCCAGTGTCATCACATGGAATAATGTCTATTCTCTAAATTGCTCTATATCCCCCTCCTTAAAGATTTGATCATCATGACCTCTAAAATTTCATGGACCTTTTCTCCCAATGATCCTATTATTTTCTACTTGCCAAACAATTCCTATTATAACAGGTCCAGAGTAGCAGTTTCCATTATGCTTCCTCAATCTAACAAGTGATGACACAGTTGGTGAAATTTCTTTTAGAGAAATGCAACTTGCAGGTGTCTAGATAACCAATCCCACCCCACCCTAATCCAATGCCATCACTACCCTAATTACTACATTTCCTAGGCTCCAGTCTTGCCTCACTCTTCAACCTTTCACAAAGCTGCCACGGCCCACATTCTAAGCCCAAATCTCATCATGTCACTTACCTGCTAAAAAATCTCTTGCTGAACAATATACTAAACTTGTAAGTATAATTTTTAAAAAGCATTTTCAATCTGGCCTCAACCACTATTTTCCAATTTATCTTTGGCTCACTGCCCATCAGCACCTTGCATGACCAACCCTAAGCACCAGCTGTAGACTACTACTATTGCTTGAACATACCACATATGTTCATGCCCTCAGAACATTTGCCCTACTGTACTCTCCACTGGTAATTACCTAACTTACCCGCTAGAAAAATTCTACTGGGTTAAATGGCATATCCTTTGTAAAATCAGCCCCAAATTCTACTGCCAACCAAACCAATACAAAATTGCTCTTTCAGCTAGATTCCCATAATGCATTAATTTATATGGCTCCATATTATACAGTTATTTGTTTCTCTCCTCCTAGTTCTATGTATGTATCTAGGGCAAAGGCTGCGTCTTATTTCAATGTTTTTCAAAAAGTATGACCCGATCAACCATAAATGGATGATTAATTTAGTGAGCTACATATTTTTATGAGGAGATATCAGAGAACACTTAGCATAACAAAGATTAAGTGTTATTTTGAGAAACTTGGTTATATGTGTAGGTATATTAATGGGTTGTGATAGAAAAAAATATTTTTATTGTGAGTTGTGGGGAAAATAAGTTTAAAAAAATTTTTTAACTTTGTATCTCCAGTGCATACTGCCTGATACACAGCAAGGGCTCAAAATTTGGTTGCAGAAGTAAATTAATATCTTGAGTAGCCACATTAAGAACACATTATCATTGATTTCCTTTATCTGGTCAAATATCCTTTAGTATAGGGGTTCCCAACACCCGGGCCGCTGACCAGTACCAGTTCCTATTAGGAACCAGGCCATGCAGCAGGAGGTGAATGGTAGGTGAGTGAGCAAAGCTTCATTTGTATTTGCAGCCGCTCCCTACTGCTAGCATCACTGCCTCAGATCATCATGCTCATAGTAGTACGCGTCCCTGGTCGGGGACCACTGCTTTAGTATACTCGTACAATCACACCACTTCTGTTCCCTTCTCCATTTTCTCTGCAATCACTAACTTTCCCGCTTTAAAACTCCACGTTATTTCCATAGAGATTTATATCTTATGGATCCAGCCTTCCTTTAAATTGTCTAACCCTCCTAAGTTTCACCCTCATTAATCTTCTGTATAATTAAAAAAACTTTCCTATGACTGCTATCCCTTTGACGGTACCACCCTCTCACCTTTCCTCCACCCTTTAGTTTTTAAATAAAGGGTCAACCCTTTCCTTCCATTTTGTCTCCCCTGCCTTCCTAAAATCATTGTAATATGGCTTCCACTCAACTTGCTGAGGGGTCCAAAGCTGTGTAAGGACTAAACAGAGCAGCCCTATTTCAGCTCTCAACATCGACTGCTCTACAACTGGCTTCTATGGAAGACACAACACCAACCTGTATATTCTCTTCTCCCACTACATGGGTAAATATGTGGAAAGCACTCAAAAAAATATGCCTAGGTCATAGTAAGTACTATATAACTGTTATTTACTATCATTTATTCCTCCTCTTATCCCCTAAATATAGGTAATTATCGAAGATTCTGTCTTCAGCCATTTTTTCTGTCCCACCCCCTTTCTCCCTTGATCTTGTCAATATACTCACGAGTTTCAATTAGCTCACCTGCAAGAGGATAACAAAACTCTTTCATAAACCCAAACCTCTCCTGAACCCCAGATCCACACCCAACACAGCTAATGTTGTCCTTTACCAATGTCCTTAAATGTTTATCAGTAATACTACTATTGGTTCCCATTATTTTTCACTTCACTCACCACCACCACCACCACCACATGCAATTCTCAAATTCTGTCAACTTTATCTCCTCGATGCCATTTCTATTTTCTAGCTCAGGCCTTATCACTCATCTACTCCCGCCCTCCAAACTGGTTTCATACCCTCCAAGATTCAACTAAACAATATTGTCAGAAAAACCTTTTTAAAAAAATCATAGCTCAGACTTGAGTTACTTGCCACATCAAAACCCTTCAATAGATCTGCCCTAGCTTCCTTAAATAGCACAAACTTACAACTGGGCATTCAAGAGCCTCCACAAAATTGATGGTATCAACCCCATCTCTTTGCCTTCTCTTTATTCACAGTACCCACAACCTGGCCAAGCAGGAAAATTCTTTAGGTCTTCTCTCACTGACTGATGTCCTAAATCAAACACATTTCTAATAAGCACTCCTCTCCATATCTTCATACAGTCTGTCAATATTTTACTAATCTTAAATGTCCACTCAAAACTCTAACTCCCCTACAGGCTTTCTGTTCTCAATTACCTTCCTTCCTCAGATCCAAAGATATTCATTCCACCTTCTAAATGTTCTTAGCACTTGATAATGGTTCTTAAAGTTCTGCCTAAGTTCTGCAATACCTTATAGCTATTTACATAATCATCTTCATCTCCCTGCATAACAAAAAAGCTTCTTAAAAGTAAAGACCACTTCTTAAATATTTTTGTAGCCATTTGGACAGCTATGTTAGTAGTCTGGTTTAAAAAAAGAAAGAAAGAAAAGAAACATAACCATTAAAAACAGTGAGTCCTTTAGGCATTCTAGGAAACCTCAGACATCCTTAGGCTACCATGCTAAACACCTAATGAATACCTTAGAAGAAAGAACCGAATGTTTTTAAACAACTTGTGTAAGGAGTAGAAAGGAAATGACTGAAAGAGATGGTAAGGAAAGGATGCCTCTGTAGTTCACACCTCAGTATTTTACACACCGTTCCTGGTAGTTCAGGAGCTTAAAATAGGAAGTCAAGATAACTAGAGACCAGTGCCAACTATGCTATTTACTTGTTTAGTGCCTTTAAGTCACTGTCCTCTGAGTCTTTCTTCATCTATTCAAAAGGAACTTCAAATTAGAAGATCTGCAAGTTACCCTCCTTACGCAGCCTGTATTTCTACATAAAGATTTAACCTATCCAGACACCCAATACCCCGACAAATCTTCAAAGCTTCACTTCAAGTCTCATTTCCTCAGATCCTTCTTCTCCAGTAACTCTGGTCCTGCCTGCTCTGCGCTACTTCAGCATCAGTGATCCTTGTCATCTAAGCTAATTCACAAACTGTCCCTATTGCTCCACGATTATCAGAAAGTGGCCTCGGAAAAGGCAATGCATTCTGCCTGGGCAGAAGCTGAGCGTCCTCCTCTTGCTGGTGCTGCATATCAGGAGCGCCCAAAGATCTACAGCAGAACTAGGAACTAGGTACCTAAGGTTGCAGCCTGAGTCCCCTCCAGCCCGGATTCCCATTTTCCAAGACCAAAGGGTTCGCTAAGACGCAGCCACAGCCTTCCTTACCCAGCAATTCGAGGTTCATCCCTGAGGACTCTGGCCGCCCGGTCTCAGCTCCAGCGACGATACCTTTCCCCCCGCTCGCTTCTAAGACTGCGTCTGAATGGGGGCGGGGGACGCCGCAAATAGCCTGGAGCTAGGTCCGGAGACTTTCTGGTTTAGAAGACCCCGCGGCTTCCGCTTTCTTCCCCCGTATTCCCCGTTCGTTTCAAGTGGGCTGTCCATATATATGCCTAACCAAAAAGAAGTACAAACTCCCTCGAAATCACTTGACTATGAAATTGATTAAGGGATAATAATGTTATCGTCACTTTGTACTTTAAAAAGTGCAAGAATTTGAGGCCATTTTCTCCCAGGTCATGAAAGTGAGCTAGAAATTCTAGGCATATAATTAGACTACTAGTAGCTAACTAGTAGCTGCTATGTTGTGTGTTTAGCGGCGTTGTCTCGGCAGGCTGCATCAGAATCCGCAAGAAAGGTTCCGGGCAAATACGACTGACAGGAAAGCGGGAAAGGTTAGACCCCAGTGCTAGGCGTGAAGCCGAACTGTCGTCGTCAAGGCGCATACTCACCTGTATGTAGCTAGTTACCGTGTATCTATCTGTCTGAGTCTCGTGGAAATTACTTCACATTTATAAAGATATGCCACTGATCCCACAGAAATGTACAATAGCTTTTGCTAGTGTTGACCTCCTAGGACAGTGAAAATGAATTGGAGTAAGAGATGTGCTGAGTCCTCTGGAGCTCAGTCACGCAGGATTGTGATGAGATACACAAAGCAGTTAGAGAAGGCCAGTTGATCTTAACTAACGAAGGAGCAAATTCTGTATAAACAAGCTTCAGTTACAGAAACTGTGGGCTATCAAAGAAAGCAAGCAAGCGTAGGCTCCTGCAAAAAATAGAACTGGAGTTTTAGATATCCCCATGTAGATTTTATTGCAGTAATTCCAGCTCTACCCTTTGGGCAATATTTTATCCTCTGTGCTTCAATTTTCCTATATGTAGAATGGGAAGAGATAATAGTACTTACAAAATTATTGTAAAGGTTAAATGAGTTAACACATATGAAGCACTTAGAATAGCAAGCGTCCAGTAAATGTTAGCTAGTATTATTTACAAATCACTTTCCTTTAAATTATCTTACTTCCTTGAGGCCATTAGGGTAGATATCAGCCCCATTTGACCAACTACAGTAATTGCGGCTCAGAGATATTAGGCACTTTGTGTTCCTTCACATATCTAAAACATTGCCAAAATGTCATCCGAAATATTGTACAGTGGTAAGTCAGAGTATTTCTGAACACTCTTGTAATCATTCGTTATCAGTTCTCTCAAACGCTGCCAGTTGGATAGGTGAAAAAATGTTATTGCTACATTTATTTTGCAAAGAAGATGAACACTGCTTTACATGTATAAATGTGTATTTTTCTCTTCTGTGAAGTGGCCTGTTCATGTCCTTTGCCTATTTTTTGGATGAAGTATTCATCTTGTAGGATCTAAAACAAGGAATAATATGATCAGATTGAAGAAAACATGGGCACTGTGGAGTAAGGATTGATGAGAGGAGTGGAAAACAAGTAGGAGATTACTACTGTAATCCTGTGGGGAGATGGGGGAGACCTGGTTCAAAGCCACAATAGAGGGAAGAGAAGACAATGCCTTCAAGAAAGATGTATGAGACAACTGATAGAACGAGAAAGACTGTTTGTATTTGGAAAGTAATAGAGGATCAGGAGTCTGATATGATTTCCATGTTTCTGGCTTGGGCGGCTCCACTCGCCAGGACAGGGAATGCAGGAAAAGGAACAGTTTTGGCAAGGTACATGAATATTGGGACATGTTAGGTTTAAGGAGCCTGTGAGAAATTCAAGTGATCATGCAGACTCGGAGTCCAAAGAAGAGGTCTAAACTAAGTATCTATTGTATTTTTGTCAATTCTTTTATCTACACTTCCACATTTTAAAATCTCTGAAATAGATATATATCTTACATTTGATTATATTTAATGATTACTTAGCAGTGGCTTTTTTTCTTTTTTTAGTGCTACATACTGTGTGTGTCTTATAACTCGTGGTATCTTTGATTCGATGAAAAATAATATAATTAGTGAACTCTACAGGTGTTAGTTGGAGCTTATTAATACTACCAACTACAAAGGAAGGTACCCAGTTTTGTGTGTTGAAGGGGAGAAAAGGAAATTTAACATTCCTTCTTGACCTGAGCAACTTGTACCTGTCATTCAGACTCTATATGAGAAAGAACTTACTTCTTAGCTAGGCAGTACTTCCATCTCATTAAAGGCTTTTACAAATCCTCCCTAAATTAGGCCACCTGGTCTTTACCTTGCCTCAAGGAAAAATCAGGTAGCCAGGTCCACCTTTTCTTTTAACATCACAAACAAACTTTTTACTTGTAATTATTATAATCTTATGGGACCACTGTTGTATATGTAGTTCATTGTTGACCAAAACTTCATTGTGGGCCATATGACTGTAGATCTATCAGAAGTGGGGTCAAAGGGCAAACCATTGCCCCAAAATTGTAGAGATAGGACAATACCAGGAATCACAACATACCAGAGCAGAAACCTCTGCAGGAACCAGTGTCAGTCTTGAGAACATGAACTGTAATTGACAAACTGCTGGAGGCTCAACATAGACATGTCTAAGAGAGGGGCCACGACACTTTTGTGAGTTTTAGCTCCAAGAGCTAAACCAGTTCTCACAGTTTACCTGGGAGAAAAATCCCCTTGTGCTTCTACCAGAGGGAGGGGAAAAGGAACCATTTTGAAGTATGCCTGAACAATCTGTTCTTCTTAACAAAGTTTTCCCTCCAGAGAAGTTGTTTTACCAGAGCCTAAGCTATTGGAGGTTTTTCAGAGCCTAACCAACCTGTGGGAAGAGAATACCCAACTCCAACCCACTACAGCTTTCTCTGTTGGAGAAGGGAAATAATCCAAGTCAAGCCCACTCTAGCCGTCATGCCATACCTAAAGAAAGTGAGAGAGAGGATAAGAAGTACTTTGTGAAGTTTGCAGTCCAGAGGCACAGGCTCATTAAAAGACTGAGTCCCAGTCTTTCCCAGAAGATAAAAGGAGAGGGACTACTTCCTAACTCTACCAGGGCAGCATTTCCCTAATACCAAAACTAAACAAAGATATTACAAGAAAACTACAGACCAGTATTTCTTAAGAATAGAGATACTAAAACTCTCAACAAAATACTAGCAAATTAAATCCAACAATGTATAAAAAGAATTATATACCACTATCAAGTGGGATTTACCCCAGATATTCAAGGCTGGTTCAACATTTGAAAATCAATTAATGTAATCTATCACATCAATAGGCTAAAGAAGAAAAATCACATGATCATATCAGTAGATGCAGAAAAGGCATTTGACATAAATTCAACACTCATTTATGGTAAAAACTCTCAGCAAACTAGGAATAGAGAGGAACTTCCTCAACTTGATACAGAATATCTAGAAAAAACCTACAGCTAACATCATTCTTATTGATGAGAAACTAGAAGCTTCCCTGTTAAGATCAGGGACAAGGCAACATTGTCCCCTCTCACCATTCCTTTCAACATTGAACTGGAAATCAAAGCAGAGCTAAATAAATAGAGATAGTCCATGTTGATGGGTAGGAAGAATCAATATTGTCAAGATTTCAGTTCCTTCCAACTTGCTCTATGGTTTCAGTACATTCTCAGTCAAAATCTTAGAGAATTATTTTGTGGATATCAACAAATCAAATCTAAAGTTCATATGGAGATACAAAACACCCAGAATATCCAACACAGTGTTGAAGGAAAAGAACAAAGTCAAAGGATTGACACTACCTGACATCAAGATTACTATAAAGCTAGACTAATTAAGACAGTGGTATTAGTGAATAATTAAACAGACCCACATCAATAGTCAACTAATCTTTGAGAAAGGAGCAAAGACAATATAATGGAGAAAAGATACTCTTTTCAACAAATGGTACTGGAACAACTGGACATCCACATGCAAAAAAATAAATCTAGACACAAACTTTATACCCTTCACAAAAATTATCTGAAAATGGATCACAGAACTAAACATAAAATATTAAACTATAAAATTCCTAGAAGACAACAGGAGAAAATCTAGATTACCTTGGGTATGATGATGACTTTTAAATACAACACCGAAAGCATGTTACCTGAAAGAAAGAACTGATGAACTGAACTTCATCAAAATTGAAATGTTCTGCTCTATGAAAGACTCTGTCAAGAGAATGAAAAGACAAGCCACAGAATGGGAGGAAATATTTGCAAAAAAAAAGACATATCTGATAAAGGATTGTTATCCAAAATATATAAAGAACTCTTAAAATGCAACAGTGAGGAAACAAACAACCTGATTTTAAAAATGGGCAAAATATTTGAATAGACATCTCAAAAATGAAGATATACAGATGACAAATAAGCATATGAAAAGAATGCTCCACATTGTATGTCATCAGGGACATGCAAATTAAAACAATAAGAGATACCACTACACATTTTTTGAATGGCCAAAATCCAGAAAACTGACAACACCAAATGATGACAAGAATGTAGAACAACAGGAACTCTCATTCATTGCTAGTGGGAATGCAAAATGGTACATCACTTTGGAAGACAGTTTTGTGGTTTCTTAGGAAACTAAACATATCATACAAACTAGTAATCATGATCCTTGGTACTTATCCAAAGGAATTGAAAACTATGTCCAAACAAAAATCAGCACATGGGTGTTTATAACAGTTTAATTCATAATTCCCAAGACTTGGAAACAACCAAGATGTCTTTCAGTAGGTGAATGACAATTGAATATTATTTAGTGCTAAAAAAAATGAGCTATCAAGCCACAAAAAGATGTGGAAGTTTCCAGGAGAAAAGGATTTTATTCTACCCTTTTAGGTTCTTCTGGCTTGTCTAATAATTAGATTAACATGAGACAGATCAGCAGGAGAAAAATCAAACAAAAGTATAATAAAATGTATGCCTCCTGTATACTGTATTGATTTTTCAGTTCAGTGTTTTACCTATTGAAAGGACAAAGTGGTGACCTCTAAGCAACTTATATGCCAAACTGGAAACCAGAAAACTTTTCTTCTTCAAATTTGTTCCTTTCCACCGTCTCTCATCTCAGTAAATGGCACCATCAGGGCCCCAATTGCTCATGCCAAGACCTAGGAGTCATTCTCAATGCTCCCTTCCCTCAGTACTCCTTCATCCAAAACATGCCCTGAATCCATCTGTTCTGCTCCATCTCTGCTAGTATCACCACTACCTTTAGCCCATCTCTCAGCTTCTTCTATGGCTCCTCTATGACCCATTCTCTACCCAGTAGGCAGTGACCTTTAAAAAATATAAATTAGATGTATCATGCCTCAGCTCCAGTGGCTTTTCAACTAAGAATAAAATCTAAAATCTTCACCCTGACTGTCACAGCCATTATAGACTGATCCTACTTTCCTTTCCTATCTCACCCTCAGACTGCTCTCTCTCTTGCTCACTGGGCTTCAGCCACCTTGACTTTCTTGCTTCACATGCCAAGTTTATTCTCATTTAGGGTTTTTATTGCTCCTATTGCCTAGAACATCCAGTTCCCTTGCCCTCTTTAGCCCTCCAACTTTGTATAGCTTGTTAAATTTTATTATTCATTATCAGCTCAAATGTCACTTCTTCATCGAGTCGTTTCCTTACCATCTAATTTAAAATAACACCTTTTGTTTTATTGCCCTCCATCTTGTTTTATTTTCTTCCATACATTTCTGGGATTAACTTGTCCTCTGATGTGTTTAGATGTTATTTTATGTAAACCGCCATTGAAAAATAAGTTCCAAGAGAGGCTTCTTCTGCAGTGTACCCCCAGTATCAAGAACAAAGCCTGACATGTAGTAGTAACTCACTAATATGGGAGAAAAGATGAAAAGAAGGAAAGATGAAGGAAGAAAGTAAGGAGAAAGGGCAGGAAGAAAGGAGGAGAGGTTACATTAAAATTTCAACTGTGAAGATGGTGTAGAAACCTGGAAATCTGTTAATAATATGACGTTAAGCCAAAAAATAAAAATTTTAAGCCACAACACATACATAAATAAAATAAATGAAAAAGAATCCAAATTACAAATAAGCCCAATGTGGGCAAAATTTTGAGAGAGACTACAGACACACTTTGGAACAAAGCTGCTAGCTTTCAGTGTCCCAACCAATGTCCATGGCTGTAGCCAGCCTTGAGACTGTCCCTCAGCTTACCACTTCCTTGAGCTGCTATAGCTGTTTTAGCCTGCAGGCCTTTTCTGGCTCTTTCTGCAGCTCCAGCTCCCCTTCAGTTACCTGGAAGTGAGAAGCCTTGCTCCAGGGATTCGGATCGATGGGGAGCAGGGAAGCCTATTTTTACCTCCTTCTTCTCCATACTGCCCTCTGCCCCTCCTCCTTTTTCTTCTGCTGTCCTCGTGGGCTTCCTGCAGCCCTGCCCCACTATTTCACTGATACCCATGTTCTGTATAAAACTGACATCTCATGGGGAAGGGTGGGACTGAAGAGGAGGCGCCTTTACCCCTCATGAGTAACTACTCTTCAGCCTCCAGAACTCGGCGGTGGGCCCAGGCCACACAGCATGAGGGACAGAGACCTCCTTGGGAAGCCTGCCATCCCCCAGCAGAAATAGTCCTCAAATCCGCTTGAAAGGGACCTGACACATTCTTTGCTTGACCAAACTTTAGTCAAGTTCCAGAATCTTCTCCCAGACCCATCTGCACACTTCTTTGTAAAATCTAGTTTTAGTAAGACCCCTGCTAAGTTTTGATCAGGTTCCCTCAGTATTTATTAGGTTCCTCTGCCACCATCCCCCAGGTGATGTATGAGTGCCCTGGCCTGTCTTCAGCAAGAATCCTGTTGCGTTGGTTTATCCAGAGTCCTTCTTACTCCCTTGTTTCCTTTGAGTAATTTTCAGTTCGTTGACCCCCACCTTGCTCTTTGGCTATAAATTCACACTTGCCCATGCTGTATCTAGAGTTGAGCCCTATTTTTCTCTCCACTGTAAAATCCCACAACAGTGGTCCCTGTACTTACATGATGAATCAGAATAATGTCTGCCTTACCTTTTTAACAACTGTCATTGAATATTTTATTTTCTTTAACAAGCTCATCGTAGCAGTGGCTTCTGCTCCTTAGAGCCAGCCCCTCCTTGGGTGTAGTCATTGAAATGCAGCAGATTATGGAAGTTACCCTTCAGGGAAACCCGGACCCAGATGGTTCCCGCTCCCTCAACCCCACAACTTGTGAGCACTTAGCAGCATCCTCAGGCTGCCTCCCCCTTCACCTGCCCTGGCCTGCGTCACTCACCTCAGCTCTGGTTCAGCAAGCTCTTCTTTCAAAGCTATTTTTGCATCCCAGGGCCACGGGATTGATGACACCAGCTGTTTAGTACCTGACATTGGATGGGGGCCCCATAAATGAGGCTTTGCCAGACTCCACAACTGGAAGAGAGATGAGGAGCCCATCTGCCAGCCTCCTCAACTTAGAGGATGAATGGGAGCCACAATTAAGGAAGGAAAACTGGCCTGGGAATCAGGGGGCATGGGTGTTATTCTTGCCCTAGCCTCCAGCTAGCTGTGAGACATACTTTTCTTTCTGGATATGTGTCCTCTGCTATAAGAGATGAGCTTAAAAGAGATGCTTTAAAACACTGGTCCTCAACCTTTTTGGCACCAGGGACCGGTGCTACTATGAGAATCTAATGCCTGATTATCTGAAGTGGAGCTGAGGCAATGATGCTAGCATTGGAGAGCGGCTGCAAATACAGATGAAAGCTTCACTCACTGCTTGCTCACTGCTCACCTCCTGCTGTGTGGCCCAGTTCCTAACAGACTACGGATGGGTACTGATCCACAGCCTGGGGATTGAGGACCCCCACTTTAAAGGGTCTTTCAAACTCCAATTCTGTTTCTGAAAGCCTTCTGAGTGGCTGCCCGGGGATCACCTCTCTCTGGAGAGAAAAGAGGAAACAGTGAGGATCTTTGTTCCAGCTTCTCATTCCACTTACTAGGTCTTCATGATGCCAAGTGATGAAGCATGCCCAGAGTTGGTTATGGCTTTAGAAGCTGGAGGGAAAAGTGTGACTATGGGGCTGAAGAACACAGGCTCTAAGATCTGCCAGCTCTGACTCCAGCCTTGGGCAAAAAACATGGGCTGTGCCTTGTCCTGAATGCTATGCAACATTAAAATGGCAGAGACCTTGGACTTCTTCCCTGCAGCCTAAAGGTGGGACAATTTTGAAACGTTATATCAGGTCCACCCTCCCCATGAGATCGGCTGAGGCCTACTTTGCAACCGCATTGCACTTCAGATTCTCCTCTGCTCATTCATGCTTTCTTCACCAGCTGAAGGTGTTGATCCTAAAGGTCTAGCGGTCTCCCCAGTAAACTTCCTACATATAAATATCTCAGAGTCTGTTTCTCAGGGAGCTAGACCTATAGGAACATGACACATGGCCCACAGGGTCCTTCATGATCTGGGCCTGCCAATCTTTCCAGTCTTATTTCTCTCCGGTGCCCCCCTGCCTCTACTCTTCAGCCTCATTGAACACTCAGTTCCCCAAACACCAGGTTTTCTTTCACTCTGTGCAAATTTGTGCATGTTTTCCCATAATTTGTTCAACGAATATTCATTATGCTGCTGTATCAATTATAGTCCTGTCAGGACAGAGATAGCATACACAAAAGGGGGAACTGAAGGAGGTTTAATGAAGGAGCTATTTAAAAGATGTAAGCAGGGTTATGGGAGACCAACAAAGCATCCTTAGGGCTAGTAGCAGTGGGAGGCTCTAATGGTGGGAGGAGGCAAGAGAATTAAAAATGTTAATCAGGCCATCCATAATCAGAGACTGCAATATGTTGATCAGCCTTGCAGCCAGGCCAGGAGGACACCTTCAGAACGAAGGAAGATTTCTGCCAGGATTGCTAGCAACGCATTCCCCACACCTGTGAAAGAGAAACAGGAACCAAGAGTCATTCTCTATGGCTAAAACCATGGGGAACCTAAGGATTAAAGTCTAGGAACCGCCAGCAGGCCTTTCACGATACATATTCTTACCTTTTCTCAACATACTATTCCCCTTCCTTACTGTATGTCCATATCAAAGGAAATGGGTTAACAAAGTCTTTTAAACTATAACTCACAGGTTCTAAAGAATGATGTATAAACTGAATTCCCTGAACACTTAGCCCTTACTCACTGTCTTTCCACATCTCTCTTGGTCTCTCTCACCCTCTGCTTCTGAGAGGAGACCACCCTCTGTGGAGTGTGACCCCTTTTCTAATAAACTTTCCTTTTGACTCTAACTCTGGTGTGTGTGTTGAATTCTTTCTATACTCTCTGCCAAAGGACCCTCTTCTCCCTGCCACTTGAGGAATTTGCACTGTCCTGCATCAGCTCCTCAGCTTTGACGTGCTCAAGGGAAGAGAGGTTAATGGAGCCTGTGCCACGAGAGCTGTAGCTATAGGAGAAAGCCACAGATAGGAGTCGTGACCTTTAGGGAGAAGGCAGCCATTACCAACTCCGCCCAGCTGGAAGTGTAAAAAATCCCCCAACTTCTCTCTCCCATCACCATCCAGACTCCAACTTGTGCAGCTGAACCTAACTGGGAGCCCCAGAGCAAAAGAGGCCAGCGTGCTGGGGCACGGAGCTAGGCAGAGCGGTGAAAAGTGGACTTGGAGGGGCAAAAGGAGAGCATTTGGCATAATCCCCTGTTGTGTGCCAGACACCAAACAAAGCAGGAGAGCATTTGCCCTCATGTTGTTTACAGTCTCACAGAGTAAAATGGATTTTCATCAGTAAATCATAAAATATAATGAAAGTACCCATTATTTTCATGTATACATAATACATAAAAATTCACCAGGAGCTAGTCCATAAAGCAAGTTCCAACAGATTTTTAACAACTGGCATCATACAGAGACCATGTTCTCTGCCCACAATGTAATTGTTATAAATCATTAACCAAAACATAAAGAAATTTATCCTCCCACTTGGAAATTTAAAAACATAACTGTGTAAAACAGCGCAAAGAAGAAATCACAATGACAATTAGAAAACACTTAAAACAACAATAACAAAAACGTAACATATTTAAAACTTACAGGATGCAGTTTAATTTAAAGGGAAATTCTGAACTTAAATATTTATGTTAGAAAAGAAAGATTGAAAACACATGAGCTAAGCATCCAACTTAAGAAGATGGTAGTTGTGGGGAGAATGGACAATGGAATAGCCCTAAAAAGGAGAGCAAAGAAAATAATTAAGAGCAGAAATTAAGGAAATAGAAAACAGAAGTACAATGAGAAACAGCCAAACCAAAAGTTGGTTCCGTGAGAAAAAAGAGAATGGCTAAATTGCAGTACGTTCACACATTAGAATACTACACTGTAGTGAAACCAAATGTACTACAGTGATGACAAACTAGGTTGGATAAAAGTCAGAGACATAATGAGTAAAAAGAAATAAACTTTTTTAAGCATGAGAACGATAAACACAACAGTAACCTTGGGGTGGGAAAGAGGAAGAGGGCTGGCATCTAGGCGGAGCACACAGGGCTTCAAAACCAGGGAATGTTAAATATATATGCAATGTTTTATAGCTTATAATGTTGCAAAAATCAGACCAAACAGCACTCAGAGAGTTGGAGAACTCCCCAGCGGTCCCAGAGGGGCTAGTGCTCTGAAGATCTGGCTGGGAGCTCAGTTACAATTTTGCTTAAACAGGGCTCATTTGGCATGGGCTGATTGGTTAATTTGTCCTCAGAGGGTTACAAAGTGCAGGAGTTTCTATGGGGTACATTTGTTATTTAGGCAGAACAAGAAAAAGGGAGGATGAGTCTTTAGTTAATTTTGAGGTCACCCTGCCCTATGGCCTATGCAGCAAGCAGAGCTACAGAAGCAGAACAAAGAGCTGATTAGCCTTTTGAGTGAAAATTCCTCTTCAGTAAGGATGTTACAGATGCTTTTTTGTAGGTATCAAATAGTAAATAACTTTTAAAAATCGAAAGCAAATCCTGCTCAGTAAAAGATCTCAAAAAACTTCATTTCTCCATGTTACAGCTTGAAACATGGAAGCTCCTCTTATTTTCAGAGCCTGTGGCTTCATGTTGCACTGGGAGTTTCCCCATCCATTTGCCTTTTCAACTCCTGGATTCCACACATAGAAAGGCTCTGATTTAACATATTTTTAGATGCTTGAACATCCTTAGGATTCATTTCATTGGAGAGCCATACTGAAAGAACAAGGAAAAAGAAAAGAAATAGAAGCCAAGTGCATCTTCTTAAATAAAAAACAAAACAAAATGAAACAAAAAACTCCAGGGGTATAAAAATGTCCTGACAAGAGACCCACTTGTGCCCCTTCCCATGCACTGCCTCCAATCTATATATCTACTTTCATGACCTCATCTCCCCGCAGAGCCAAAAAAGGTGGACATGATGTCGAGCAGCCCAAGCAGTGAACTGTAGTGGACATCTGTCCACCTGAGGCCAGTCCTGAATATAGGTCCCTTTTCCAACTGCTCTTTGATTACCTTTTAGGAATTATATCTCCTCCACTGAATGCAGTTTTACTGAGCAAGGAAATCTAGGTTCCGCCTTTTACCATGGAATTTGAAGTTGGACAGAGCCTTCCAGTTCTGAAACAACACAGCTAGGAGATGGCCTAGGACCTATATTGGGCCAGTCAAGAAAATTATCCTTGGTGGCCAACTTATGAGGGAGTGAAGATGGGTCTTCACAGCCATAGTGAGGCCTTCGTAGTAGCCTACAGATCTACCCTGGTTCCCACCCACTGATTCTGTGAGCCTGATCTTTGTTTTCTGTTGATTTTGTGAGCCCCTAATATCTTTCCAATATATACTTTTTTCCTAAATTAGCCATTTCATTTTCTTAAATTATGAGAAAAATAGTTGTTCATAACAGATGCACAATGCAATAACAGAAATTCAATAAACCAAAAGTTGGAAGTTCTCTCCCTAGGAATACCACTATCATCAGTTTGATATATATCCTTACAAACTTTTTTATGTGCATACATAAAGAGATAGACTAGATCTTGATAATTTGGGGTTATGGGGAATGGAACAGATTTTTTACAAAAAAAAAAAAAAGGTCATACTAAATATATTACTATATAAATTATTTTTTCTCCCAATTATATAGTATAAATATCTTTCTACATAGAGATCTGAAATTCCTTTTAATGGCTGCATAGTATTCCATGGCAAGCTCTATAATTTAATCTTCCCTTGTTGTCAGACATTAACATTGCCTGCAACTTTTCTTAGTATTACAAATAATGATGCAGTAAACACCCTTATACTTATCTAGATTTGCACACCTGTGCAAATATTTCTGTAGGTGAGGACTGCCTAGAAATTTCTGGAGCAAAAGAAACAGACACTTAAAATGTTTATAATAGGTATTGCCAAACTGTCCTTTTGCAGCTATATCCACTTCCCAACAACATAGGAAAATGCTCATCCCCCACAGTTATAGTTTATTATTTATTTTCTGTAATCTGATGGAAATATTTTTGGTTTTCATGCATTTCCCTGATTACTATGAGGATAAATATCTTTTTCAAATATTTAATAACCAATTTGCTTTTAGAATTTGATTTCTTCATTTATTAGCAATATAAACCCCTTATCAGTTACATATTGCAATTATTCTCTCCAAATTAGTGATGTCTTAATTTTTCTTTTGGTGTCTTTGGCTGTATACATGTTCTTTATAACTTCTATTACTTTTTTTTTTTTGTGGCTTCTGGATTCCTGATCACACTCAAGAAAGTTCCAAACTATGAACGAACACATTTACACACATTTTTCCCCAGAGGCGGCATGGTATCCTGGTTAGTTGTAGAACCAGTGGTTCTGGAGCTGGACTTCTTAGATTCAAATCCCAGTTCTGGCATTTATCAGTTGCATGACCCTGGTACTTAATTTTCTCATCAGTAAAATGGGGTACTTGTGAGGGTTAAGTGAGAAATACATGCGAAGCATTTGTAATAGTGCCTAGTATATAGTAAATATTCAACGTGTGTATAATTACCTTGTTCCTGATTTTTTTCTTTAGCTAAGACAGTATAAGAGGTGATTTATTGTACACATTACATTCAGCCAAAACTAAGAACAGAATTAATCCAAAATATCACAGGTCCAGAGCAAAGGACCATAAAGGACTGTTGTTTTTGTATGAGCAAGGTAGGTCTCAAAAGGTGGTTGCAGCAATCAGATGGTGATGATGTCCTAGATCCATTAAATTTTATACAGCAGGCATACAGTCCAACAATTTGTACCAGCGTCTCTGGCCTGTGGCTTTCCTTGTATCTTCTACGGATTCCACGGGTGCACAAGCCAGCAGTTTACCTGGACCTCTGCCTCATGTTTTTTCTTTTGCTCTTCTGCCTGTGTGTTTGCTTCTTCCTGCACTTCACTTCATGGTGTGGCAGTTTCTAAGAAAACAGTGCTAAGGCTGAGAGAGGACCTTTATTATAGTTTTTTTTTTTTTACATTTGACCTTCAGTATTTTTTTTTTCTTTTTTGCATTATTCAAGTCTATTTTCCCCTTAGTTGAATAGCCAGTTTTATAAAATTGTGTATTTTTCCACTAATTTGAAATGCCACCTTCATAATATACCAAGGAACAGGCCATCCACAGAAGGGCCCCAAGAGACCTACCAGTGCATGGCTACCCATGGTAACTGCCCTTGAAAGGCTATTCAATTAACCATTCATGGACTCTCTGGGATCCTACTAAGGGAGAAATTTCAAAGTTGAATTTAACAGTGTTTAGTAGGCCCTTCCCCTTTCAGCACCATCCCAACATGGGACCAGGAAGTCTACTCCAGTTGCTTTACTCAAAAGACAAGCCTGCCGAGGGATGTGTTCTTGGAAAAGCATGCCCAATCTAAAAATGTGTATACTACAAGCTATTTTCTCCAAAGTAATAATGGTTAGAGAGAAGTTAAGAGAACTCAGTCATGGTGAACTTTATACTAGAAGATGGGGTTTATGCATATACGATGGGAGATATTTAGCTGTAAATGTGGCTGGAGTTAGTGGAGAGTTCACAAGTGTAAGAGGCTCATCTGCATGAAATGACTTGTGTGGGGCAGGCAGAGAACCACAGAGATTCACCTTTAGCTTTTCCTTTAAGACTTAATCACAAACTCATCAACTGTTTAAGGTATGCTGCCATCTCCTGGCCAAACTTGTGTTGCAGTCAAATCGCAAGCAGTTTATAGCTGAGTGGTACAGCCTTACAAGCATGTTATGGTAACCCAAAACAAAACATACTCTTCTGCAGAAGGTGGCATACTGCTGCTGACATTCCCGGGAGACTACAGATAGTGTCACTCTGCTGGTAGTAGCCTATGATGGTGCCTGCCTAACAAGGAAATCTGAAAGTGGAGTGAGCCTACATACAAAATTCAAATATTCCAAACGCAGATAGACTGGTATAGATTCCATCTCCAGATTCTCTCATGGTGTAATAATAAAGAATAGCTAGGCTCATGCATGAGTTCGGAAGGCTGCAAGTTCTTGCTGAAAAGAAGCTGAAGAAAAGGGTGTGAACCCAGGAAAGCCTCCAAAAAATAAACTGTTTATCACCATACCTTGCCCTGCCTTCTCAACTGTCCCACCTCCCACTCCTTTGCCCCACCCTCCAGTAGTGGCAATGTTAATTATCTGAAAACCAAGAGCAATCTATGGGGGAGTGACATGTTCCATCAATCTCTAAGGCAAACTGAAAGACATCTGAAAGACAGGGAAAAGAATAGGAAGCATCATGTTCACAGAGTGTGGTAAGGGGAAACAAATGCCAAACACACAAACCTAAAACGTTAATGTGATCTTTATTATACAGCACATCTGGTATTTTGTGCATCCCAACAAGTATACAGAATACTCTATAAAACCAAACCCCAAAACACCTTCAAAAATACACTAAATGAAGACTTAGCCCATAGTTGCATCTTTTAAACACACACACACAGTTAACACGGTCCTGCTGTAACAGTGTGGAAATATAACAAATGGAAAGAGACAGCACAAGGGAGAGAATGTTAGAACTGAAGTTTATGCCAAAGTAATTTCTCTTGTTATTGCACTTTTATTCTACACACTTAGTATGTTACATTTTTACTTAACACTGTAATAAACATTAGCGCTTTAAAACAAAACCATTACATAAAGATAAAAGACAACAAGCTGTCCAGACCAATTTTCTTTTCAACCCTTTAGGGAAGATGGCCTTCCCAGTGTTCACACAGTCTCTGCCATTATCTCAATTGGACTGGATGTTAACAAAGCAGATGCAGTTAAAAATAAAACCCTTTTTAAAACAGTAGTGCCACTTGAAATCCCCAAGGGAGTTTACAATATAAGTTTCTTAAGGTTACTCCTTCCTTACCCACCTTAGCATCCACACTAGAGAAAGTGGGTTATTTGGTCCAGCAAATCCAAAAATCAAGCTCTGAACACTCAAAGCAACTCCTCTTTTGGCAATAAATTCTTGGAGGACCGCTTAGCCCGCTCTGATGCAGTGTGGACTTTGGAGGTTCCCTATTAGCCAGATGGAACACCAAACAGGCCTATTTGCCAAAGCAAGGCCAGAGGGAGTCTCTATTCCCCCAAGAGCTACTGTAACCACCAGTCCCCTTGGCTCTCAGTGCTGAATAATAAACCAAAGTATAAAGTGTCATTCAGTGCAATTATCAGGTTGCAGCTCTGCTACCCCAAACCACTTCACCTGTAAGAAAAATACTTCTACAACACATTTGGCAGCTCAAGCAAAGACGAAAAAAAAAATAATGCATTGGAGAGCTAGCAGGTACCGCTTGAAAGTTGTACCATTCACCTGCTTCTATCTGTGGTAGTAATGCATCCTCTCCTTCACTGTTTCCTTGAATTTTAGTGTTAAAAATTAGGAGAAGTTGCTGCCTAGGCTCTGTCCCCCTGAAATTGATGGAGTCACAAGTGACTCTCTTTGGTCTGGGAAGAACCCACACAGCCCTCCTTCCCAAGGCTTGCTCAATCAACGAGCTTCTCTCTGCAGAGGATCAAGGGAACTTGGGCATGCCTGTGGAAACTCACCCAAAAGAGCATTCTTTAACCCTACTGTTGGCTCCCTAGGCACAGGGTCAGCCCCTCCTGGCTGCAGACTCCATCATTTCTTTCAACTCCTCTGCAGGAAGGTCCCTCACTCAGTTCTGAAGGAACATAAGTGATCAGACTTCAAGTGCATTAAAAATGACCAGGTGATCATTTTCAGATTGGGGTAAATTGCCCTAATTAAGTTGATTAGAAGGACAGAACATAGTAATTCTTTCATCCCATCCTTCTTCCTCCCCCAGACACAACCTTACCTCACCACTTGGAAGCACATACAGCTAAAGCCAGAAGGTAAAATCTTCAGACTTTGGTCTTTCTGAGCTTCTGAGAGCCCAAGTGCCACCAGACTTCTTTGAAAACCTAGTGTCTTCCCAAGTAATATACAGTACAGTACATTTAATGGCATTCCATCACTTTACTAATAATGGGTGCCAAGGAATAAAGAATCCAAAATTAGCTGATAATGTTATAAAACAAAAGCAAAGTACACACTTGTTATATATATGTATTCTTGCACTCAGCCTGCTGAGTGTTTAAATACACTTCCAAATACCTACACGTCGCTTTGGCTGGCCTGGAGGAGACTCCCAGAAATATTTTGCACCTTTTCTTGGAATATTTTCTTTAATGAACTATAACACAATGACTTATCTTTCAGCCCTTTGTCCCTCCCTACTCAATAAAAAAATGTGGGAAAACTGCTAGAAAACTGGTGTCTGAGCAGACTAAGCCACAGAGGACAAACTGCAAAGGGACTCTGGATGGAGAAAAACCTACCATCCTATCTGTGAGTGGGGGTATGAGCTAAGACTTCCAAAGAATATTAGGAACGTGGCCTTCGTGACGGGGGCGGGGCACAGACTCCTGATAACAGCTAGCTAGCTAAAGGAAGGCAGTCTAGAAAAGGGAACACTATAAAATCTTTCTTGAAATGTCATACAGAAATAGACTTACACTGATTTTTCAGCAAGTAGAGACTACTCACCTCTTCTTTTGTAACTTGAAACTTGGCTTCTTGGAATGCCCATCGCAGTCCCCGCAAGGGCAAGAATGGTGACTTGACGTAAAGTTAAATGAGTGTTAAAAAGTCTAAGACATATACTGAACATTCTAGCCCAAGGAGGCTGGAGCCTACAGAACCCAAAGACACTGGGTCAGTTACTTTATCATTTGCAAGTAAAAAGGTTTTGAGCACTATGTTGAGTTTTTGAAGGGCTACAAGTGCTTAGGAGGCTACTATGCTCAAACATATCATAATCAGAGCCACAAATCCAGAGTTAAAAACTGAACTTTAAAAGTTAAGAGAAATATTTCTTGTAGACTCCATTCATACCCTGTTAATGTTCAAGAGATGGTCATTCTGTCACAAATAACCCTAGAAAATTCCAGTAACAAATCTGCACATTATCTTAAACATCTGCTCAGGGTCCTGTTTCACACAGTTTGGGGCCAGGCACTGAGGAACAACCGCAGTGCCTGGGGACTGGGTAGTTGGGAGGAAGCTACTCTCCTCCACTATTTATTCCTTTGTCTATGTTTTTCTAACTCTAATGGACCATTTTTATTGAGGGAGGCTTGAAGTCAACATCTAAGACGCACCAATGTTTAAATTGTTTCAGAACCTTCCTTTGACTGGCATCAGAATTTCTTTTCTGATCTATATTCCATGACAAACTCCAGAAGACCACCACCCAACCTCCCAACTGCAAGGGAGGGGACCCTTCCAAGACCCTGACACACAGGGAAGGGGGGCACACACAGAACTACAAAGAATTTTCTTCTCTTTCAGCTAGTTCATTCCTTCTAACATTATATTTAAAATAAGGTAAAAAGAAGGGACAAGTTGCAGAAGAAACCTTGGTTAAAAAGCTCATTGATCAAGTTTAAAAATATTAGTGTGTTAGATTCAAACACAAAAAGAAGAGTTTCTGATTTTTTTTTTAAGTTTTAAAAAACAAGCTGGTATTCTTCTAGTGGGTTTGTATGGAGGCCCATGGCCTCCAGATCATTGCCCACTTCTCAGGCTCACCAAATATTTCACGCTGGATCAGTTTTACTCAGACACTAACCACTAAGTACCATGTTAACTGGAGCTTCCTCATCTTGAGCACAAAAAGAAAAAAAATCAAGACCCAAGGGCAGGAGAGATTCTGTTCCAGGGGCTGCAGTAACTTGAAATCCATTAGCCTATATGTGCGAGCCCACATGCGCGTGCACGCACGCATATGCGCACGCGCGCGCGCGCACACACACACACACACACACACACACCTTTTCTTTTTGTAGCCTTTTGGTGATGTAACCATGAAACACTCCCGCAGAAGCCAGGGCTATGCGGTCCTATAAATGTAAACACTGGCACTGTAAGGAACAGATAGCTTTGTTTCTAGCTTCATCACTACGGCCTCTCGCTGTTGCAACCTGAGTATAGATAGCAGGGACCAGGTAGCCACAAGTTAATCTTTGCTCCTATGTTTTCACAATCCCAGAACTAAACTCAAGTTTTCTAAGGGTCTTGACGACTAGCTAGAACCACATTATTCTTAGTTAAAGCCAAAATTATGAAAATTACAGTTTTTAATACTATTGCCACTATAGTGTCCCATTTGTATTAAAAAACATACAGTGAACAGACAATGGTAACATTTGCCTCCTTTTCAGTTCTGAGGCCAGAACATTGCCTTCTCCAGCTTTTACCAATGTCCTAGACAATCTTTTGCTAAAGGGACAGCTTGGGGCACCAGTGAACTGCTGAATATGGTCAGCCATTTGATTGCACTATCCAGGAGTCATCTCTGCCTGGGGAGGTCTCAAGCTGCCTAGCAAGCATCAATTCCCTAGGGAGCTCTCTGTAAGGAACAACTGTCAAATTCTTCCCATAGCCAAAAGGTGAGGGGAAGGAAGGAAATAAAGAATGGAAGAGAAAAGTCTTTGCTTTCAAGTAGAATCATCCAGTCCTCTGTTTGGCTGCTCAGAATTTGACTTGCACAGCCGATCCATGATGCCCTGGAGCATGGGCTGGACAATGCCCAAGAGAGGTCTCTGAGAGGGGTCACCATCCCAACAGGCTTCCATCAGCTGCCAGCACTCTTCATCAAACACAGAAAGACGCTCTGGGCGGGCCCCTAGAGAAAGGAGCACGGTAATAAGACCACAGTCAGTGAGAGGGAGACCAATACACTCAAGAGGCATGATCAGCTCACAGGCTGATGACTCAGATGGTGCTCAGGATGCTAATGGTTGCAATAATCTTTGTCTTGAATGGCAAATGTCTAGGTTAGAACCTAAGAGTAACAGTGATGAAGAACTGTAATACACTGGCATAGGAAGTTGAAGAACTGGAAATTTTAAAGAAAAATGCCTACTTGAGACAGTTCAGTACAATGCCAGCTGGAATCAAAGGTTGGACTTCAGTGGCCTTTCCGGATTCCATGTCGATTTAAATGTGTACATGGTGAGAAGAGGAACCTGCCTGGTCTGCTCTCAACAAGGGGAATCAAGACAAAGTAGGGCTTGTGGCTCTTACCTCTCCGCACATTGTTCCAGAGATGGTCTTTGCTGGCACACCTCTCAAATGCCTCAGGGAGCTTGACAGAGCCTGAGCAGATATACCAGAAAAGAATGCCAAAAGCGTAGACATCCACTGAATTATCATACTTCCCTAGAGCAAGAAGAGGTGTTAACAAGCAGTGAGCCAGGGAGAAGAATCAACAGTATTACCACTAATTTGCATCTGTTTACACACTTTTCCCTAAAGCCTTTAATATCTATTATCTCCTGTAACAATCCTGTTACGCAAGACACATTCATAATGCCTGTTTTATAAGACAAAAAACTATGGCACTGAAAGTCAAAGCTAGAGTTTAAGAAAGCCAAGACTAGAACTTGACAAAGGAGAAGGAAAACAGGCCTTTTAATTCAATGGAAGAGTCAAAAAGATTAATCCTGAAAGGTCGTATTACAGAAATAAAGTTGGGAAATACAGGTAGATGGGTAGGTTGGAACCAGAATATAAATGTTTTTAAAGTCAGAAGAGTAGATTCAGTGGACAGCAGGAAGTTATTTATGTTTTAGAGTAAGAGGTGACATGAAAGTATTTTAGAAAGACTATTCTGACAGCAATAAGATGGACTGTAGTAGAAACAATGAAAGGAATCTAAATATAAAGTAGCCAAAATAAAATAATAGCACTGGGAACAGAAATTTAAAAAAAAAAAAAAGTAAATCTAGAGAAAGAAAAATGACTGCGTACTTCGTTCTTACGTGGGTAGGACTATAGCTCTCCAGCTAATTCCTAATTCTTATGAGTATCACTCAGTGAAGGGTTAGGGGAAGACTTGTGCATGAGGCGAATGACAGAAATCCAAATATACTGCTAATTTAACTCTTACCAATACTGTGGTTACCTTTTCATCTTCCACAATAATAATACAAGCCTCCTCATCCACTCAGGCTTAAAACCTTGGAGTCATCGCTGGGTCATTCTTTTCTGTTCATCATCTGAATCAAGTTAATAACAGTATCTTGCCTGTTCTTCCTCTGAATTATCTCAAATATGTCATTTTTTGTTTGTTTCAGCACTACCACCAACCTAATCCTGGAGACAACCCCCACTATTTCCCTACCTTGGTTCTTGCCATGCAAGTCCCCTTTCCCTACTGCTGTAAGCAGATCTTCCACAAACATTTTTCATTCCTTACCTGCTCAAAAGCTCAATAGCATCTTAATTCTTCCACATTAAGCCTTCACTCCTCTGCATGAATTTCAAGCTCAATGTATTTTATCTCCAACCTGGTTTGCCTATTATTCCCCAAATGGATTTCCTTCCTGTCATACTTATTTCTATTCTGCAATTTTCCTCACATTTCCTATTCTCCAGCTTCCAGAATTTTCTTTCCTTCATGGTTAAACTGTAGAGACAAAAAGAGCTAGATTCCAATCCCAGCTCCATGACTTCTGGATCAGTGTTCTGAGGTAGTTTCTTCAGCAATCTGGCCTTGACTTAACTTTATGCATGGTAGTGAAGATTAAATGGAATAAAATATATGGAAAAACATACACTACCTAGCTCAAAGAATATATTTAATAAATGAATTCCCTTCCCACCAATTTTTCCAGATCTGACTCAAGTTCTACCTAAAAGCTCACCCGTACCAGAAAACTATCAATCATTCAACTTTCGTTTATCCCTTCTTTGAATGCCAATATTACATTATGTAGCATTTAATTAGCACTTAATTATATATACTGTCTTATACTACTTCCTAGTTATTTTACCTCTATTAATAACTGTAACTTCTTTAATGATAAGGACAACTCCTAAGATGTAGGAACTATTCAATCAATACTTTATGATTAAATAATTGGTTGATTATGGCAATTACTACACTAATAGCCCAGAGAGACAACCAAAAGAATAGTTGCTGACTCCTATTTGCACTTTTCTTTCTGACCCCTTTACTTCTTCACTTTTCCTCCTACTTGTCTTAGGTTTCCCATCGTTTTCTCCCTTGCCTGTGCCAGATCTGCCAGTAGTATTTGTAGATATAACTCTTAGCTCAAGCGTTAGCACTCAGGGTTATGGCACAGAGCCCTGCCCAAGCCCACTCCATGCCCCCCAGCTTACCTGTGAAAAGTTCAGGGGCCATATGGATTGGTGTCCCCACAATGCTGCCTGACATCATGGCCTCTGGCTTGCAGAATCCTAAGTCAGTGATCTTGGCACGGTTCTGCTTGTCCAACTGCCAACAAAGCAGGGCAAGAGTCACTCTGTGTCTAGTCCTGCAGAGAGTTGCATCCCCAAACTCACAAGTAGGTATCTACCTCACAGTAGTAGTTAATCTTGCCTCCAGATTCATTCCTACCACCGTCTTCTGCCCAGACAGATTGCAAGCCTGATGGCAGGGACTGCCTTTTTTCATCTTTGGATTCCCAGCACTTACCACAGTGCCTGAAACTATCAGGAACTCAACATATCTTGAAAGAACGAATAAGTTAAGAACACTGAGGAAAGTATCTTAGTTCCTGATTATTCTCCTCTGACCTCAGACTCCAGGTCAGAAAGCTACTATGAAAGTTGCTAAGAAAGCTGCTAAGAAAGTCCTTTGCTCAGCTGAGGCGAGTTTCTTAAATTACCTGAGGTTTCCTTTCCTAAAGGTTCAAGAGGATATATCTGTGTCTTATTTGGTTATTAATAAGCCTCTTAGGTTTCAGCCTATATATTTAGGAAGACCTTTCCTTTCCCCAAATTGTTGCATCTTTATACATCATTTAAGTATTGCCAGGAACACCTCAGTGATAATCATATATTTTCGAAAGGAGTATGTCAAAAGATCGTTTGTAATTTAGATAATAGGACTGGTGGGTTCCTGACTATCTTCTCTTTTAAGGTGCATTTATCCATCTCGGCCCTCATTCAGGACCTCTGATCAAACTCTAAACAATAATAAGACCTGGAATCTTTAAAATATCAATGTCACAAAAGCAAAAAAAAGGCAGGACAATTCTAGATTAAAGGAGGCTAAAGAAACATGTCAACAGAATGTACTACATGATCCTTGCGTTGGATCTTGGATCAAACAAATAATCTGACCACATCTGGGAAAACTGGACATATTTGGGACAATTGGAAAATGTTGATACAGACAGCATATTAACTAATAGTATTGTATCAATGTTAAATTTCTTGGGTGTGATAATGGCATTTTAGAAGAACGTCCTTTTTCTTAGATGATACAAGCTGAAGCACAGGCAGACCTCAGAGATGTTGCAGGTTCAGTCCCAGACTACTACTATAAAGTCCATATTGCACTAAAGTGGGTTGCATGGATTTTTTTGGTTTTCCAGTGCATATAAAAGTTATGTTTATACTACAGTCCATTAAGTATAATGCAACAGCATTATATCGTAGCAAATAATGTGTATACCTTAATTAAAAAGTACAACATTGCTAAAAAAATGCTAATCATTATCTGAGACTTCAGTAAGTCATAATTTTTTGCTGGTGGAGGGTCTTGCCTTGATGTTGATGGCTGCTGACTGATCAGGATGGGAGCAGTTGAAGACTGAGGTGACTGTGGCAAAATTTCTTAAGATAAGACAACAATGAACTTTGCCACATCAATTGACTCTTCCTTTAGCCAATGATTTCTCAGTAGCATGTGATGCTGTTTGTAGCATTTTACTCACAGGAGAACTTTTTTCAAAACTGGAGTCAATCCTCTCAAATCCTGCTGCTACTTTAACAATTAAGTTTATGTAATATTCTAAATCCTTTGTGGTCATTTCAACAATCTTCACAGCTGCTTCATCAGAAGTAGATTCCATTACAAGAAACCACTTTCTTTGCTCATCCATAAGAAGCAACTCCTCACCCATTAAAATTTTATTATGAGATGGCAGCAATTCAGTCACATCTTCAAGCTCTAATTCTAATTTCTCCACTGAAGTTTGAACCCTCAAAGTTATCCATAAAAGTTGGAATCAACTTCTTTTACACTCCTGTTAGTGTTGCTATTTTAACTCTTCCATTAATCACAAATGTTCTTAATTGCATCTAGAATGGTGAATTCTTTTCAGGTTTTCAATTTACTTTGCTCAGATAATCAGAGGAATCACTATCTATGGCAGCTATTGCCTTACGAAATGTATATCTTAAATAATAAGACTTTGAAATTACTCCTTGGTCCATGGGCTGTAGAATGGATATTGTGTTGGCAGACATGAAAACTACAATAATCTCATTGTACATCTCCGTCAGAGCTCTTGGGTGGTCAGGTGCATTGCCAGTGAGCTATAATATTTTGAAAGAATCTTTTTTCTGAGCAGTAGATCCTGACAGCGGGCTTAAAATACTCAGCAAATCATGCTGTAAACAGATGTTGCAAACAAGGCTTTCTTGTTCCACTTGTAGAGCACAAGCAGAGTATATTTAGCATAATTCTTTTTTTTAATTTTAGGTGAGGCAACCCTTGATTGACCTCACAGATTGCAAGGACCCTGTCAGCTTGCAATTCCTTATTTTTTATTTTTTATGCCTCCAGCACCTGCTCTTCCTAGGTGGTCTCCCATCCAAGTACTGACCAGGCCCGACCCTGCTTAGCTTCCAAGATCAGACGGGATCGGGCCTGTTCAGGGTGGCATGGCCATAGACTATTTAGCATAATTCTTAAGGGCCCTAGGATTTCAGAATGGTAAATGAACACTGACTTCAACTTAAAAGTCACCAGCTGCATTAGCCCCTAACAAGAGAGTCAGCCTGTCCTTTGAAGTTTTGGAACCAGGCATGACTTTTCCTAACAATAAAAATTCTAGATGACATCTTCCAATAGAAGGATGTTTTATCCACACTGAAAATTTGTTGTTTAGTGCAGCCACCTTCATTAATTATCTTCTGGATGACGTCCTGCAGCTTCTACATCAGCACTGGCTTCTTTACCTTACACTTTGATGTTATGGGGATAGCTTCTTTCCTTCAAACTTATGAATCTTTGCTAGCTTCAAAATTTCTTCTGCAGCTTCCTCACCTCTCCTAGCTTTCACAGAACTGAAGAAAGTTAGGGCCTTGCTCTGGATTAGGCTTTGGCTTAAGGGAATGTTGTGGCTGATTTGATCGTCTATCCAGACCACTAAAACTTTCTCCATATCAGCAATAAGGCTGCTTTGCCTTCTTATCATTCATGTGTTCACTGGAGTAGTACTTTTAATTTCCTTCAAGAACTTTTCCTTTGCATTCACAACTTGGCTAATTGCTTGGTGCAAGATGCCTAGCTTTTGGCCTATCTTGGCTTTCAATGTGTCTTCCTCACTAAGTTTAAGCATTTCCAGCTTTTGATTTAGAGTGAGAGATGTGCGACTCTTCCTTTCACTTGAATACTTTGAGGCCATTGTGAGGTTATTAATTGGCCTAATTTCAATATTGTTGTGTCTCAGGAAATTGGGAGGCCGAGGAGAGGGAGAGAAAGAGAAAATGGCTGGTCAATAAAGCTGTCAGAACACACAATTATATATCAAGTTTGCCATCTTATATGGGCATAGTTTGTGGTGCCCCAAAACAATTATAGGAGTAACATCAAAGATCACTGATCACCATAACAAATATAAAAAAATGAAAAAGTTTGAAATATTGCAAGAATTACCAAAATGTAAAAAAAAAAAAAAAAATTACCAAAATGTGACCCAGAGACACAAAGTGAGCAGATGCTGTTGGAAAAAAGGCACCAACAAACTTGGTCAACGCAGGGTTGCCACAAACCTTCAATTTGCAAAAAACACAGTATCTGTAAAGTGTATTAAGCAATGTGAAATAAAACGAGGTATGTCTGCATTTAGGAGAGACATGCTACCTCCAACTCTTGTACAGTTCAGTAAAAAAGTGTGTGTGTGTGTGGAGAGGGAGAGGGAGAGGGGTAGGGAGAGAGGGAGAGATAGAGATACAGATATGGATACAGAGACTACACTAGGAAAAAGACTATGAGTCTAGGTGAACAGTATATGGGCTTTCATTGTACCACTCTATTAACTTTTCTGTAAGTTTAAATTTTTTCAAGTGTTGGGAGAAAAAAACCTTAAGCAATATAAACTGGGTCTGTGATGCCAGTCCTCCCTAAGCTTTACTATCCATCCACTCTGCTGTGAACTGTACTACTTGCTCGCCAGTCTTTTCCTGTGGCTGGACTGACATGTACCTTCCAAATGCCACTTAACCCGCAGAGGTGCTGTGTTGTTTTGGGGAAATGGCTCTTACTCACCAGCACGTTTTTCAGTTTGATATCACGGTGGACAAGTCCCTGGCTGTGCAAGAAGCGGATTCCTTCCACCACATCTAGTGCTATCTGCAAACGTGTCTCCAGGGTCAGCCCAGCCTTTGGGAGACAAAAGAGCTTGCTTGTCACTAACAAGACAACTTCTCAACCCACCTTGCTTACACCAACTAAGAGCTCCGCATGGAGTACTGAAAGACTGACTGCACTAGGGTACACAAGACAGAAAAGTGGATGGAAAAAAAGGGAAGAGGAAAGCAGTTAGGAGAGGGAAGTACAGGAAAAGCAAGGAATGGTGAGCTATACAGGCCAGATAAAATCCCATGGAGGCTGCACTTAGGCCAGCTGGAGAATCCCCAAATGTAACTAGGAGAGATGCAACCCCACGAATAAAGGCAGGAGCTAATTCTAACCCATAAACAAACTCTGGAACTGTCCTTGAGGCTCAAAGTAAATATTTCTAGGTCCCTCAGCCAGATCTATTGCTTTGTAGGCCCAGTTTGGCCAGTTTGAATTTTATGGATTTAAATGCCAAAGTCACTCATCTTACTTCTAGCAAGCCTCCAATTAAGGGTCTCCTGAAGTCTGGAGAATGTTACATCACTCAGCAAAAAGCTCAGATATGGTTCTCTAGCCCACCTGAGGGGGAAGCATCAGAGAAATGGAGCTTAATTTCTCTGAAATGAAGAGGGAAAACCACTTGGTATCATTTTCCTCATCCTACTGATTTCTCATGACTCTTGCAAGCATTTCTAAGACTTCCTTTGTTCTACTTCTAGAAGCTTCCATATAAACTGGTATAAGAGAAATCTGTGAGAAATAATCTACCTAGATGCTGTGGAGTTAGCTTTTCCCCAATTCTACTCAACTCCAGCATAGAGAACAAAAAGTAACCGTTCTATTTCCTTTTTGGTGGTTATTTTGGATGAGGGAAACTCTACATCCAACTGAAGGTATTTCACCTTCACTCAAATAAAATCTTTCAATAACTTCTCATAGTCTGTAACAGAATTTGAATTCTATGGAAAATCTTAATATTTTATCCTCTATAATTTGTCTGCAACATTTCTTTACACATTATGCCATCCTCCCCAACAATTCCCCAAATGAACCAGCTGCTCCAACACAACAAGTGTCCTTATTGGCCTTCCAACGCTATTGCCATTATGTTATTTCCTCCCCCTGGAATGGCCTCTTCTTTCCAGTTGCCCAAATTTTATCCATCAAGATGTACTTATCAAACTCAAACACTACATCTTCATGAAACATTCACTGACTATAATTTCCTTAAAAGCTTCTGGTAATTACACTCTTGACACCCCTTTATGGTGCTCAATATAGGGCCTTATCCAAAGTTGTCACTAATAAATATGTGTAGACTAAAAAACAAAAACTGGCTTTATCCATTGACAGGAAAAAAAAGAGAACAGCGGAGTTGCAGGAAGCTTTTCCAGCTCTTTCTCACTACACAGGAGGTAAAAGTACTCTAGATGTGAACTGAGCCAAAAAATAGATTGAAAAATTTTTAAGGTTTTTTGGAAACAAAAGTAATAGAGCATGATTACCCCAACTATGTCTATAAAAGCTAGAAGCTCTGAACAAACAAGAAAGGATGAAGCGCCAGAAAGAAACCTGCAGCTGCCAGCTGGCTCTCACTCTGTCCTCGCCTGGCCTCACCTTCAGCCCAGTGTAGAGGTCCCGGTGCAGCCGCTCCATAATGAGCAGCACGGCAATGCTGGAGCCACCACCGTAGTTGTAGTCGATGACAGAGCCATGGAGATCTACCAATCGCTCATGCTTTGGCAGAGACCTGGTAGGAAGGAGAGAGGTCTAGGCTACAATGCACAGCATGCGACACATGGGAAGGAACCACCTTGAGACCAAGCTTAGTCCAGGTCCACAGGTGATGGCCCTCAGTACAGAGAGAGGGCAAAGAGAATAGCCTCTCGAGCAAGGATGAAGAATTATGGAATCTAAAAATGGATAGGCCTTAAGGACTAAGGAAGAAAGTCAAATGGTAGGATGAGTTTGAGAAATTAGGATGGTGGGGAAAGGGTAAGCAGACACAGAAAGGGCCGTGAAGATAGCACAGTTCTGAGCCAGCGCAGAAATACTGGTCTTAAACATCTGAGACCTAGGTGAGACAGGCATGCTTATAGCTCTTGGTACAGAATTTATGCCAGGCTTTGGCTTCTCTGGATTTTTCACAAAGGTGAAGGAGACCTGACCCACCTCATGTAGTGAAACTCCAAGGCCAGGTCATTCCAGTGCTTCTCATCTGGAGGAACAACTGACTTCAGCGCACAGGGGAAGTGTCCCCCCCAGTTGTCACATAGGTATACCACACCATACTGGCCCCGGCCTAGTTCCTGTCCCAGTTTAGGTTTACCTACAAGGTACAGAGATAGACATAAGGTAGGCGGGATAGGAACTTGCTGGGCAACCTCCTTAAAATTCTTAGTCATGGACCTGCCTAGAGGCAGGAAGTCTTAATTTCATGGGGAGATGGGTGGAAATCTGATGTTATTCTAAACCAGCAAAAAGTAACCTAACTGGTCTGATTTAAACAAACTTTGGTCCTGTTATTTGAACTTTATAAATAGCAGGACCAAACACACTTTAGGAATTCAAAAACACATCAGGGGTGATTAGGCAGCTTCACAAGGAAGCAGCTTTGGACACTTGGATGCTCTAGGCTGAACACAAGAATGTCAGGTATTCAGGAGGCTCTTCTAATTTACTTGCGAAAAAATAAGGACTCACGATGCAGCAAGACATCCTGTAAAGAACGGCTCTCCAGAGAAAGGCGGGCCAAGCGTGGGGCGTGATCTTTCCGAACCTTCAGCCATAGATCTTCAGTTTTCTCCAACCGGCCTGAGTGGCCAGCTTCCAGCTGACAGGACACAGAAAAAAGACATGACGATATCAAGTCCCTGGCTCTGGCTTCCTCCTCTGTTATACAGGGATAATAATATCTGCCTCATAAGGATAACTGTGAGAATAAGATGTACATAACATATTTAGCTCAGAGATTGGTCATAGTGGGCTCTCAGCAAGTAATAATTTTTCCTCCTGATGTGTATCACATCAACCCACCCTCCCCAATACAAACGCAAATACATGCACGTACACACATACACAGGCATGTATACACACACCCCAAAGGGACATGCAGACATCACATAACTGCAAACTGGGATTGTCAATCAGTCCTAAAATACTACATAAACTTATATAAAATTCCTGCCCCTCAATTTTCATTCTTCAATGAAATGGGGAGAAATTAACTGACTCCCCGAATTTTCCCTATAGTTAGAATAGAAAAATTACCATGTGAAAAATTCATTTATGAAATTTCCTGTGACATATTATCCTTTTAACAGAATAGAAAGAAAATATACTGATAATTTTTAAAAATTATGTGGAAAGCAGAGAGTGAAATATTCTTCAATATATGAGGTTCTTCTTTGCTTGATCCAGCTGTATCTACTTTCCCACATACCCACCTGCCGCAAGGAGGCTGCAAAAGCCTCATGAGAACTATTAAGCCGAGTCCGGAACTGGCTGCAAATGCTTTTGGCCAACTTGGAGGCACTAAGGCTCTCAATGGCTTCCTGGGCCACCTTCCTCTTCCATTCTAGTGTGATGGCAGGTGGGCTCACCCATGTGATACGCTGGATGATCTGCCAGGACGAGGACAGTGAGAACATTAAGGGATGGAAGACAGAAATCAGTAGAAAGAACCAATGCCCTTCCCTCTCCGGGTTATCCACTGTTAAGACAGGAGCCATATGAAGGCCGAGACTCCTCTCCAATTCCATCTACCTCAAAATCAGGGCTCAGCCCAAATGAAAGCATTAAAGAACACTAGGCCTAATCTGTGTGCTTACAAACTCTCAATATGTTACATCTAGTGCCAGGAAATACCTGATAAATCCCTTAGTTAAGTCAGTAAATAACTCTGCATAAGAGCTGGATCAAACTCCAGAAAAGGAACCATACTCATGGCCTCTGGCAACAAAGCCTGGTTCTTAGAAAACATTTAGGTTGAGACAAAGAAATATGAAGAAGCTAGTGAAGCAGTCTTATGGCTCCATAAAATATCACTGAAACACACCACTTTTGGGAGTTAAAGGGGGTACTATTAACAATCACTTCAGAATAGGCATAAACCAGAATTCTCCCAGGCAAGCAAACTAGGGCAAATGACTATCCCACACTAACATAAGATCCTAAATACTCACTATCTATCAGAGTGACTATAATTCACTTGAGCCAACTGAGGGCTGAAACTTTTTTCTCTAAATAACCTCTACCTGTTTGATTTGCTCCCATAGCATCCTTGTAACTGAGGACCCAGAGTGGAATGTGACTTCAACATGATAGGCGGCATTTAAGATCTGAAAGAGAACATATGAAAGAAAATCAATATGCCCTGAGTAGAGTGGCTATTTAAAAAAATGCCATGAATGATATTTAAGAACATAGTCTGGTTCATGGTTCTCAAATTTATCCCTCAATATATGTGCAGAGTCAATGCAACCTGATCATCTGTTTTGTGACTATTTTGGGTCCCTTCATCTTCTCCTTGCTCGTCAATGCAACTGAAATTGTACAGTTCACAAGCACCTTTCATATGCAGTGGTCAAGTAATAGGAAAACAAAATAAAATTCTAACTGGATCAACAGAAAGTTGAAAACTGTTGGCTATCTTGAAGTTGGGCTTATGTGTAGATTCTGTTTCATGTGTTATCTCTGACGTGGCATCCTAAACATTCTTTGAGTACCTGTTTGAGATTATTACTGGTGATGTGAACTGAGACATCCTGAGACTTCTCCAGGCTCTGCAGACACCGCTCCAGGGTTCCCACGAAGCTCTCACGTAGGTAATCCACTGAGCTGATCAGCTTGTTAGCCACCGCCTGATTCAGCCGGGAGATGATGAGTTCCTGGATCTGTCGGATGCAGCATTTGATCTCTTTGGTGCCCACTGGTTCTCCATTCTCAGGAACAATGACATCTATGGAGGCAGAGAAATTAAGTAGTTGGCTGTGAGGAAAAGTGGCAGGCACACTGAATAAAGCCATCCCCAAGGGACTACCATGATGACAGCTATAAAACACATGGCTGGCTGACCAACTATGCCCCTCAGGATGGTCGGGAGCCATGGAATGCTCATCAACTTAAGGAAGCTAAGAATCTGAGAAGGAGCAACTGTGTCTAGAATGAGTCTATTGATTTCATTAGCTTTTTGGTCACATTTTTAGGAGAGGAAGAACATTTATTGAGTACAGACTATTTGAAACACTATAGTATTTTACATATGTTGTCTAATTTAATCTTCACAATAACTTTGTATTATTGGTTATATTTTATAGATCAGGAAATAGCCTCCAAGAGAGGACAAAGTAGGTAGGGATGGTACAGTTAGGAATTAATTTGGTTTTGAACCCAAAGCTCATGGATTCCAAAACCTCTGATCTTTGTAATGTTTCACACTAACTAGTATATTGAAAAAAATCCCAGAGCCAGAAATTCAATTCTAATCAATTATTAGAGAAATAAAAAGTAAAACTGAAATGTTGTCCCCATCATGCCACTACCTCTTAGGATAAGAAACTCTTTTTTGCAAGCCAGAGGACAGAAAAAGTTAAGAAAAGACAAATTACCTGCAAAAACACCACTCCTAAACACCACTCATGTCTACTGGTGGAAATTTAAATTAGTGCTACCTCTTTGGAGGAAATGTGGCAATATCTGCCAAAATTCTAAACTAGCCAACCAAAAAAAAAATCTATATACCCTCTAACCTAACTATTTTGCTTCTAGAAATTAATTTTCTAGAAATATATCCTTATATATCCCAAAGATATGTATCTACAATGATGTTCAATGCAGTAGTTTGTAATAGTAGAAAAAGAAAAGCAACAGCCTAAATGTCCATCGGTAGGGGAGTAGTTACATAAACAAAGGTCTAACCATTAGAAGACAAATTTGTATGCACATTTATAAAAGATCCCTAATATATGAATTAAGTAAAAAAGCAAGAACAGAAGAACATAGAGAGGAAAACTTGATGACCAGGGGATAGTATCTTTCTATCTTTGAGTTAAGTATGATATACATAAGCATTATCTTTTTAAAAAATTAAATATTTTATAAAGTACATATGTCATGATACCCAGCATTACCTTTATTTAGTAACAAACAAAACCAATGATAGAAATCTGAATATGTGGTAACTCTCTTCTAAATCTATTTATCGAGAACACCCAGAAAGGACTTAGAACAAAGTAAGAAGCAGACATGTAAGTCGTGTCTAACATAGAGCCAACTATGTACGTAGATCTACGAAGGCATGATGTAGTTAAGAGAGCCAGATATCTGATCTACTAGTTCCCAATTACACCACGTCTGTTGAACTAACCACTATATCCCAGACACCAAACATGGTATGCCTGGCACAAAACAGACAATCAAATATTTCACTGTCTGCCCAATCTACCTGCTCTGAACCTCTTTTATCATGTGCACTGTGAGGCCTGCACCGCTGTTCCAGGGTCTTCGTATTATACAAAGAAGACTTCCTAGATTTCCACTGCAAGTGACCATTTTTTGGCAACTCCTTCCTTCCATAGGAGTTTACAAAAGAGGTATTTTTGTTCATCTTTAGAAAGACCTAAACGAGAGTGACATCAGAAACATGGCAGAGTGAAAGATGTCCCTAGATCTCTCTCCTTGAAACAATAAGCTGAACATCTAAAACTCAACAAAAAACACCGAACTGCACATCAGCATGTCTGAGTGTGGAATCTGCGCATAAGAACTACCACAGTGCACACGGAACATTCTCAAGGACTGACCACATACTGGGACACAGAGATAGCCTCGGCAAATAAAAGAGGGTTGAAATCATATCAACCACATTCTCTGATCATAATGCTTTGAAACTAGAGATCAATTGTAAAAAGAAAGTAAGAAGAACCACAAATATATGGAGATTAAATAACATGCTACTTAAGAATGACTGGGTCAGAGGAGAAATAAAAAGAGAAATCGAGAGATACGGAGAAACAAATGACAATTATAGTACGACATATCAAAACTTTTGGGACATGGCAAAGCGGTAATCAGAGGAAGTTCGTATCATTATAGGTCTATCTGAAAAAAACAAGAACAAGACCAAAGAAAGAGCCTAACGCTTCATCTTAAAAAACTAAAAGAGGAAGAACAAATGAAGCCTAAAGTCAGCAGAAGGAAATAATCAAAATTAGAGCAGAATTAAATGAAATTGAAAACAAAAATACAACAGAAAAAATAAATGGAACGAAGAGCTGGTTCTTTGAGATGGTTAATAGAATTGACATACCCCTGGCTAGACTCAGTAAAGAAAAAAAGAGAAAGGACACAAATAAACAAAATCAGGGATGAAAGAGGAGAAATTACAACAGACACCACAGAAATACAAAGGATCATACAAGAATACTATTAAAAAAGCATATAACACCAAATTGAATAACCTAGAAGAAATGGACAAGTACTTAGAAAGATCATCAAAAACCTACCAAAAAGTAAAAGTCCAGGACCAGATGGCTTCACCAGTGAATTGTACCAAACATTCAAAGGAGATTTAATACCTATTTTCCTCGGACTCGTCCAAAAAATCGAAGAGGAGGCAATACTTCCCAACTCATTTTATGAGGCTAATATTACCCCAATACCAAAACCTGGTAAAGATAACACAAAAAAGAAAACTACAGATTGTTATCTCTCATGAACACAGATGCAAAATCCTAAGTAAGATACTAGCGAACCTAATACAGCAACATATTAAAAAGATTATACACCACGACCAAGTGGGCTTCATACCAGGGGCACAGGGATGGTTCAACATATGCAAATTGATTAATGTAATACACCACATAAACGATTAAAAAATAAGAGTCATATGATCATATCAATAGATGCAGAAAAAGCCTCTGACAAGATACAGCATCCATTTATGATTAAAACACTTCACAAAATCGGTATAGAAGGAAAGTACTTTAACATAATAAAAACCATATATGACAAACCCTCAGCCAACATTATACTTAATGTTGAAAAACTAAAAACCTTCCCTCTAAGATCAGGAATAAGACAATGCTGTCCACCATCGCCACTGCTATTCAATATAACATTGGAGGTCCTAGTGAGTGTAATTAGGCAAGAGAAAGATATAAAAGGCATCCAAATAAAAAATGAAGAAACTAAACTGTCACTATTTGTGGATATGATTCTCTATATAGAAAACCCTAAAGACTCCACAACTAGAAACATAAGCAAATACGATAAAGTTTCTGGATTCAAAATCAATGTTCAAAAATCCATAGCATTCCTATACTCTAATAATAAAGTGTCAGAAAAAGTGGAAAAATTAATTCCTTTTCCAATTGCAACAAAAAGAATAAAATATCTAGGAATAAATCTAATGAAACATGAAGGACTTATGTAATGAAAACTATAAGACCCTATTAAAAGAAATCGAAGATACAAAAAAATGAAAAGATATTCCATCTTCTTGGATTTGAATAATTAACGTACTTAAAATGACCTTATTACCTAAACCATTATACAGATTTAATGCAATCCTCATCAAAATCCCATCGGCATTTTGAAAGAAATAGAACAAAAAATCATTAGATTTGTATGGAAGCACAAAAAAAAAACAAAATTGCCAAAGCCATCCTGAGCAAAAAGAATGAGGCTGGAGGCATCACTCTGCCTGACTTCAAATTATACTACAAAGCGACTACAATCAAAACAGCATGATACTGGCAGAAGAACAGACACAAAGACCAGTGGAATAGAATCGAGAGTCCAGAAGTAAACCTATATTTACATGGGAAAATAATTTTCGACAAAAGAGCCAAAAACATACAATGGAGAAAGGAAAGCCTCTTCAATAAATGGTGCTGGGAAAACTAGAAAGCCACCTGCAAAATGAAACTAGACTGTTATCTATCAGCATACACCAAAATGAACTTGAAATGGATTAAGAAGCTAAATATAAGACTTGAAACAATAAATTGCATAGAAGAAAACATAGGAATTAAACTCATGGACCCTGGAGTTAAAGAGGATTTTATGAATTTGACCTCAAAGGTAAGGGAAGGAAAAGCAAAAATAAATGGATGGGACTACATCAAACTAAAAAGCTTCTGCACAGCAAAAGAAATCATCAACAAGATAAAGAGACAACCATCCAAATGGGAGAAGATATTTGCAAGCAATGCCTCCAATAAGGGCCTAATATCCAAAATATACAAAGAACTCATACGACTCAATAACAACAACAACAACAAAACCCGCTCCAATTTAAAAATGTGCAGAGGACCTAAACAGACACTTCTCCCTAGAGGACATACAAATGGCCAAAAAACATATCAAAAGATGTTCAACATGGCTAGCTATTAGGGAAATGCAAATCAAAACCACAATGAGATACCATCTTACACCTGTTAGAATGGGTATAATCAACAGGACAAGTAATAATAAATGTTGGAGAGGATGTGGAGAAAAAGGAACCCTCATACAATGATGGTGGGACTGCAAATTGGTACAGCCACTATGGAAAACAGTATGAAGGTGCTTCAGAAAAAATAAGAATTGATCTACCATACGATCCAGCAATTCCTCTACTTGGTATTTACCCCCAAAGACTTGAAAATCCATATCTGTAAATATATTTATTTGCACACCAATGTTCATGGCAGCATTATTCACAGTGGCTGGGACATGGAAGCGTCCAAAATGTCCTACGACAGATGACTGGATAAAGAAGCTGTGATACATATATACAATGGAATTTTACTCAGCCATAAGAAGGGATGAAATACTGCCATTTGCGACAACATGGATGGACCTCAAGATAATCATGCTAAGCAAAGTAAGCCCGACAGAAAAAGTTGCAAACCACATGATATCACCTATATGTGGGATATAAACCTAAAAGCAACAAATGAACAGGACAAATAAACAGAGATTCATGGACCTGGACAATAAACTAGTGGTTACTAGAGGGGAGGGGGAAGGTGGATAGAGTAAAAGGGTCAAATATGTAAAATTGGAAGCTATGTAAATTACATCAAGTGAATAAAAAAATAAAATAAAAAAATAAAAAATAGATCTGTAGGAAATAAAGCACCCTATGCTTGTTACATGCTTGTTAAAGCCACCACATTTCCTTTATATCTGTAAGTGTTAACAGAGCCATATGCCATCATTCACATACTTATTCATTCTCCAAAGAGATACTCTAACACTGTTATTTGCTGCAAGGGATATGATAATGAATAAAACCCGGATCATATTCTCCTTCACCTTTAGGTTTTTAGAAAGCACTTTCTAAACCATAATTATAACAAAAGATAAAAAGTGACATATGCCAGAAATTTCAATTACAAATGAAATGCTTTCGGAGTTCAGATGAATGCAATGGTTACCGGGTAAGAAAATTAAAGACAACTTCGTGAAAAATGGTACTTGGAAGAGGCCTTGAAGGGTGGGTAGCATTTGGAAATTCACAGACAATAAAAGACCTTTCAGGTTTAGGGCAGGGCCTGAGCAAAGAAAAAGTAAAAGACGCATTTAGAGGACAGCAAGCAGTTGAGACCAACTGAAACAGAAATTTAATACCAGGTGAAGGAGTCTAAACTTACTCTGCAAGAACAGGGAGCCAATAAAGATGAACTGGAGAAGGGAGAGAAAGATGTCAATGAGATCGATCAGCTAACAATAGTTCAGTTAGACTACAGAAGAGGGAATAGAAAAGCAAAGGTAAATAAAATATGGAAAAAGACTAATCAGAACTTGGCAAATGACTGGATGTGGGGATAAGAGAAAAAAAGTTAAAGACCATGCTGAAATTTTAAAGCTGGTTGCTAGGAAGATGGTGGCATCAAGTAACTGGGAACAGATTAAGAAGCAGAAAGCATGGGAAAAAATAAGAGTATGGGCTGAGGAATCAGACTATCTAGATTCAAATTCTGCTTCTACTATTTAGTGGTTGTGTGACCTTGAGCAAATTACTTAACCTGTCTAAGTCCCAGTTCCCTCATCTAGAAAATGGCAATAAGTAGACTCCACCATCCACCTAGGGAGGTTGTTTTTGGAAGGAAGAAAAAAAAAACAAAACCTGACACTAGGTCCCATGTCAGAAAATCTGATGAATTAATAGTTTCAAGTATATTTTTAGGCTCCCAGGTGATTTGGATGTATAGCATGACTGAGAACTTAAAGTGTAACTTGCTTGCAAACCAAGCCACTTTTATTAATGGGTAGTAGAGCTAATGTTCATGCAGGGAGGTTTACATAGCTGTCTATATACAAAGTCACCAGTATCTAAACATCAGACACCAAAGACCTGACCAACAACTTTGGCCCAATTTTGTTAATAGCCATTTGTGAAGAATGGGACCACCAGAAAAGCTAAAAACACTACTCTGGGAAATCCTCCTGAGCTGGGTTTCATGAGCAACCTGAAAAGAAAACGGAGACCATGACATACACACAAAAAGGACTACAAAAGAAGCATTAGTTCTGCCAAAGGAGTCAAGGTTAAAGCATGACTTAGTCATTCTTCAAGCAGCTCTTCTCCAGCTCCATTAGGGTCAAGAGGATGCACATACAAACTAGAGACTAAAGAGTGCTGTTAGGATGAATTCCCCAGAAGCTGGGCTAACAGTCCTGGAAAGGAATGACAGTGGTGTCTTCCAGGAAGGTCTCTGAGAACAAGGCCACCTTGGCTAAATGATTTAAGGTGGACTCCTGACGATGACAACGGTGTAAACAACATGACCCTGAGGTTCCTCCATTTCCAGCTGCAAAGGGGAGAGTCCCCTGTAGTCCCGGCACCCCATCAAGCTCTCAGGGACCTACCTTTAAATTCCATGTTGGCTGCATCATCCAGAAGTTCCTCCTTCATGGTGTTAAGTGTCTCAACAATCATATCCTTCATTTCCTCCTGCTTTCGGTTGGCAATATTCATCAGCGATTCATACAACTCGTTCTCCATTTTTCGCGTATATTCCAGACGTTTGGGAGTAATCTGCAGGTCGCGCTGCATGTCAAAGGCCTGGTTAATAAAGATGTCGAGGCAGCAGCAGTGCACCAGGTTCAGGGCTGCAGCTGCGTCCACCAGGCGAGCCTGTAGCACCTGGTGAGAAAATGTGCTCAAGAGTTTTAGCTTCTCACTTTGTTCCACCAACATGCTCTGAGCTTTAGTGTCCTGGCTGGGGGCCCCACAGTTACAGTGACCGATGCTCAGATAGCCCAGGTCAATTAGCTGGCGATGAAGCGATGATCTTTCATTCTCCATTCTTCTGGTGGAGGAGTCAATTATATCTGAGCCCAGCTTCGGCACTTTGAAAAAGAATATGGGAAAGGAGAAATACTTTCGGATTTCCTGAAGCTCTTGCTCATCTCTCTCAGAGAGTTCATCTTTATGGAGTGCATAGGTTATCACAGGCAAGAAATCATTCACCAAGTCACCCAGAACATCCACTGTGGGCCGGAGGCCTCGGCATGGTGCCACCACAATGTCCACTTCCTGGAAGGGGAAGGGGGTCATATCAGCACTTCACGGTCAGAAGCACTCCTGCCTCCCTAAAGCCCCAACTCAGACCAGAATCCAGATCTGTGATGAGACAACTGGACTATGATATGCCCCAATCACTTGTCCACCTCAGTTACCAACACTCCCTGGTGCAGCCCATGCAGGCAGGCACTCACCTAGAGAGAGTGAAAAACAAACAAGCAAAAATGGCAGTCCCTTCAGCCATTTCAAATAAAAAGAATATTTAGTCTTTGCCTTCCTTTGCTGCTTGGAAACTCCCACTGATTCTCTCTGATGAAGAAATAAGACAAATAATAGATGAACTACAATGGAAATTACCAGACTGAGAGTGAGTCTGCCTGGAACACTCCTCCTCCTCTTGCACTCCTCTCACACCCACCTTTCTAACCTGGCCTACTCCCACACGTCCTTTAAATCTCAATGTGTATGTCATGTTTACCTTTACAGTCTTTCCTACTGCACAACCCCGAGCACACTCTATTTCTTTTCTTAATGTTTAACACATTTGTAATTTATTTATTTAAAACCCATTTTTCCCCATTAGCCAGTAAACTCTTTTGGGGCAGGGACCAGGTGTGTCTTGTTCGTGACTGTAACTCCAGTGTCTAACAGTATAGCTGAGTCAATCAATCAATAGCAAACTAAAAGCCAGGTTTGCCAAATATTATTACTGTCTACTCCAAGAGTTTACAGGTATCCCTAAGTCTTAGCCACCAAAGCCTTGGCAATGCCTTTATTCTCATGATCACTTGGTATGGCAGAGACTAAGGTTTGTCTAGCCAATATTTAGCCTCTGCATTATTGGGAAGGCAATGTCCTCTACAGACATGGCTGGCCAATAAGTACACGAAGCTTCCAGGAAGGAATTTGAGTCTTCCAAGAAGTATGCCCTTTGACCTTGCCCTTCTTGCCTGGAGCAAAGATGTGACATCTAGAGCAGTAGTGGTCATCCAGCAACTCTAAAGGAAACCTCAGGGTGGAAGCCAGAGCTAAGGATGATGAAGCAAAAAGAAATAAGGACCCTGGAAACCTGATGACCCCAGGGCTGCCACACCAGCTCTCAAATGCCTAGCTTCAGATAACCTGCGTCTTGTTCAAATAAGCCTCTGCTTTCGATTGTCTTTTACATGTAATTGAACCCAATCACATGCAAGTTCCTAAAGTGAGTCCCAAGAATGATCTTTGGTTTAGAAACAAGTCTTTGACAGGTCCTTGTTCTTGTCAGTAGTTTCTGCTTTGTGTTTTACTACTTTCCTGAGGATCCTGTCACACTTAAGAGCATGTATTTCCATCCACTGCATATGCTGCTCCTCTACAGCTCAAACTCTACTGTGCCTGGTGTTCCACATCTAACGGTTGACCTGGAGACTCACGCCTCTACCACCATCATAGGCACACCAACTCCCAATGTTTTCAGGGGTCTGCAAATTCAAAAATCAATCCTCCACAAAATTCTAGCACATTTTACAGTTATAAAAGAACTCAACACAAGTCTCCTTAAATTTGTGTCCTTAATAGTTATCAGATGTTGAAATTTTACTTTATTTGAAATCTAAAAGGTACATAATTTGCTTATTTTCTTTCAGATTAATATTGTTTTCATTCCTTATCTTATTTGTGCAACACATATTTCTGAGGATAGATTTTAAAAAATCAAAATCTAGGACTTCTTCTCTATTGTTTCCGGTGGGGAGGGAGGGAGAGAGGGAGAGAGAGAGAGAGAGAGAGAGAGAGAGAGAGAGAGAGAGAGAGAATGTGTGTGTGTGTGTGTGTGTGTGGCGGGGGAGGGGGGAGGCGGCAGGGGAGCATCTTTCCCATTTCCAGCAAAGCACAAAGGTCTCACCTTCTTCCCCAACAAAGTGCTAATATTCTCAGGTAGGTCACATAAGTGTCATTTGGCTGCCCACTTTGAACTCCCTAAAGCAAATGCTGCATAAAATCCACCTATTTCCCATCCAAGCTAAAGCCAAGAAGAAATTTGCTGTTTCATCTGTGCCTCAAATTGCACCAAACTTTTTCTGATTGAAAGACTAGTCTGACACTCATCCTGCTGTTCAAAACAAACCCTCTTTCACTACCCTGAGTCACACTGCTAGAGTATGAATCACTTCATGCAGCATATTCAAAAAGTGGGTAAGAACTTCTAAGGTTTAGAGTAGAACATACAATTGCCTAAATGCTAACATTATAATTACATATAATAATAAGAAAAAGACTAGAAGAGGATCCCAAGAAATGAAAAGTTATAATATGGTAGAGAATTATAAATTAAAATGTTCTTAAAAATATTTACCTTAAAATAGCAAATCTGTTTTAAATACATATATTTAAAAAAATATATCCAAAGATATGTCAAACGTATTACAGGAATATTATGGGGAAAAAAAGACTTCAAAATCAAAGTAAGTGTTCTTTAGAAAATTTTAAGTAAGAATTTTTGTTGCTTATTTAGTTGATGGATTTTTTCTTAAAATTTTAAAATAAATATCCAGGTTTTCCTCAAGGATCATTTTGTGTGCAATGGAACTATCGGCCAAAGCTGCCAAGTCCATCTGTATAACCAATACCCTTTCTAAGACACAGGTGACCTTATCTGCTCAAAAGTGCAAATTCATTTTTTAAAAAAATGGATTCAGGGATTTCTAATGGTAGATATTTCCTGATATATGGCATCTAGAAAGAAGTTATCCACTCCTAAATATATCTTGTATTAAACAAAAATGTATAGAAAACAAGTACTGTGCTCTCTCCATTCCCCAATTCATTAACTTGTGCAGACAGTCTCACTGTTCTATCATGACTTCTAGAAGACAGGCAAAAAGAGCTGCTGGCTGAGCCTCTGGCAGCAATATAAATTAGACTGGAATGTAATATGTGACTCTGCAATACTTACAGTGAAGAGATGACTCATGCTCGACAGATATAAACGAAAAGGGAAGAGAGCACTGTTGCATGGAGACAGGGAGTAAAAAAAATAATCATTGATAGGGGATGAGCCAGACCTGTTCTGGGGCCTATTATGGCCATTTGAGGAAAGTGTGAGCGCAGACTATATTCCTTCCCAGCTCAGAGAACAGTGCCTGGCACTTAAGTGAGCATCTAATAAGTAAATGTGAAATGAATGGATGAATAAATGATGCTTTTAACACTTGCTCGAAACCGCTTTCAATAATCACATGTAAAGTTTTCTGTCTTTTAACCCACAGTCCACACATTTATCTAGAATTGCTATCTGCCTCTATTCCAAGAATGAAGCTATGAGTAATCAAGCATGTTGCTCCTAATTCAATCAAGGAATAAGAATCTCAGGGAATCATGAGAGCATCCTATAATCTCCCTTCTTAATAAAATTATCAGTGTTATAACTCAGAGGCTGATATAAACTCATTTCCCTACTTAGTTAAAGTATCAGTATGGTAACTCAGAGGCCAGAAACAGGACTTGGAAAAAGCACAATCCCAGCCAAAGTCCTAAGCTGCAGAAAGCATGAGACCATCATGCTAAAAGTTAAAACATATTTACAATCCTCAACATCCCCCAAAAAAGGCTCTACATCTCAACTCAAAAGCATGAAGCCAAGGCAACAAGTTGACAAGAATGTACTGAGTAGATTCTATGCATTCTATGTGTAGATGTTGAAATACCCAGATACCCACAGATACAGATAAAAGTAGAAATCTGAAGCTTTAGTCTCTTGCCACTTACTAGATCTGAGAGAGAGAAGAATGAAAAGACTTTACCTTTTAACTTCAGGATTTTAACTTTTGTGTTACCTTTTTATAACATCTTTCATTTTATTACAAAAGTACTTTCTAATGAATTATGAAGAACTTTGCTTCTAAATGGAGCAGAATAACTGTAAGTAAAAATGGAACCAGGGAGACTTAAGTTTGACAAAAGGAAGCAACGGGGATGGTTGTCAGGGAAGGGATGGGTGACTGAGAGAGAAGGAAATCCTTTCTCAAGAACAATGATTGATTCATACAAAGAAAAGAGGGAACTGGCTATGTGCCAGACACTATACTAGGTGCTTTACACATACCCTCTCATTTAAGCCTCACACCAGTACTAAAAGGTATGGATTACTAACCCCATCTTACAAATGAGGGAACTGAACACCAGTTAAGTGACAAAGCCAGGATGCAAATCCAGGCCAGCTTGACTACAAAGACCATGTTTACACAGTAACTGGAGGCCCACTGTGTGTCAGGAACTATGTTAGGAAAGTTCTGAAAGAAGAATAAAGGTTGGACATGATGATTTCAGGGATCCTAACAATCCTTGTGCTCTATGTTAAAAAGTATATGTTGGCTACAAAGCAAAGGCCCTGCTATGAAATTATCCTGCAAAGGCTGGGTGAGAGACCATTAAAGAAATCAAAAGAAAATATTTTCATAGCCGCAACACCAGTGTTTGCCTGTTGACAGGACTTTCAACCGCTGAGTCTCTGAACTGGGGAAGATTTCCTACCTCCACCATCTTCTACTCGGAGGGAAATGCCAACAGATCTGAGACAGTGAAAACAGAGAGGGAAGCCATTTGGTGCAGAAAAGAGGTAGAATCCCAAGACAAAAGAGGAAGATTAAGACTACAATCTCTGCCAGATTTTCTGCCAAAGAGCTAACCTTGGAAGGCCTAAAATTAATTAATGTGGTGAATTGAGAAAATACAGCCTCAGTTTCAAGCTGTTCTTACGAGATATCAAGGCTTCTCTAGTGAGTATAGGGATTTGATTTTTTTAATCTTGCCTCTAAACTATACACATACTTAATAGGTAAATCAACCTATAGCAGATATTCCCAGGTTTCTTGGAAAAGAGCAATGTACACGGGATGGTTATAGTTCACTATGTATGTTAGTGTGTTAGGGGAAAGGCAAGAGAGATGTAAAATTCAAAGAATACAGAATTACTGCTTAGAAAAAATGTATAATTTAGCATTTGCCTGAACCTCTCATATCCTTTTTTAACATATCACTTTAGTTCCCTTTCCTTTTTGCCCCATAAAATCATGGTTTCCTTATTTTAATATCTCTAGAATATCACTCTTTTTCTCTTATACATGTTACTCAACTTTGTTTCTTTTCCCTTGGAATAGCCATTTTGGGCCAAATTCCACTTACCCTCTCCCCTAAACAGTATCGTCTTGCCCTGAGGACCCTCACCCAGACTTTTTTCCTACTTTTTCTAATCAAACATTATCTCTCAATCTAGATACATTCAAGAGAAGATACGATATCTAACTAAAAGTAACACATCACACAATAGAATATACAAATGTTAAATTATAATGTATACCTTAAAATTATATAACTGTATTAACCAATGATACCCAATAAACTTAATTTGAAAAAAAAACTTAATAAAAAATAAAAATAAAAGTAATGCATAACAAATTTAATTTTATAAGGTGCCATAATAAATGCCAATAACTAGACAAAAGTTGAGAAAGCTAGTCTCTAGGAACAAACAACGTTTAATAGATTTTGAGGTTAAAATCTGCATAACCTTTTGTCATTTTAAGTAGGATCCTTTATCATGATTTTGGCTTGTGAAAATATTAACTGCTGAGAAATTAAGAATATCAATGTCAGAATGACATTTAAAATGAATTATTTCCATTGAAAGCTATTGATTGAGGGTTATAAATAGAAAACTTTACTACTCCAACTGGTTAGAGTTAAAAATGGTAAAAAAAAAAAAAAAAATTTATTTGCAAGTCATTAGACCTTGCCTGGAAACATTAGTTGACCTCAGTTCCCTGAAATATGTATCTACCATACATTATCATGAGCCAAAAACCATGCCAGCAGGCGGCAGTCTGGCTACCAGGTGACATGTACATTTTGTCCAAAGGGCCTGGTGGGGACAAATAGGCTACTGATAAGAGCAGAACAACTGAGAGCTATGGAATGGCCACAGTCAATAAAATGCCACTACTGGGACATAGGAATCCCAGCTCAAACAGAGGAAGTTTAATCATCCCTGCTTTCTATTCCTTTTCTTACAGGTAATTATAGGAAAAATACAGATATGTACACACACACCACACAACTCAGACTGGACAACTAACTCTGAGGCAGACAATTGTGTTTCACTGGACTTCTAAGAAGAAAAGATGGACAGGGTAAAAGGGGTCAAATACAGAGGAGTAGGGGGAGGGTGAAGGGGGTAAAGAGGATCAAATATATGGTAGCTGAAGGAAACTGGACTTTGGGTGGTAAACACACGAGAATATACAGATGTCAAATGACAATGTACACCTGAAAATTATATAACTGTATTAACCAAAGTTACCCCAATAAACTTAATTTAAAAAAAAAAGAAAAGAAAGAGAAAAGGAGGTGGTAGATGTTACGTACCAGAAAGGGGGTGAGGGTGGGGAAGTACATCTGTACATGAAGACAGAATTAGCAAATGAGGTGAATGGTGAAATGTGTTGCCAACTGGAAAATGTCTATGTTTTAACCCTATATGACGTTTCAGAAACTAACAGCTTAACAGAATTCCTCTACTTTGAATTATAAACCCGGAATCTCAGGGGACCCAGAACTAAAAAGCTGAGAATACCAAGCACTATGGGTTCACATGTATTGGCTTATTGTGGGAAAATCTGACAGTTGAAAATGAACATCTCTCATTTCCCCTAATTCAATCTTGGTTTCCTTTAGCTAAATGTTTCCTTTCTTTACCATCCCTTTTACATACCAAATGGAAGGGCTGTTTAGACTAACTCACTGGTCCTAAATATAACAGAGCTAAACAAAAAAATCTTTCTCACTGGCACGAAAAATCTTCAAGGTAGCTGTGAAATGTTCCTGGCCGTGAGCTGAGCAGTTAATGTAGTAATGGAGACAGGAGCCTAACTGCAGTGGCAGAACTAGGCCTCTGTTCCACAAAGACTAAGGCCCCTCTCAGGCTCAGCATCAAAGCGTTCTAAACTTTGAACCGCTGGGGTTCGTTGCTATTTCTACATCAAAACCATTGGAGAATAAAGCAGATCCAGAGAAACAGTGGCTAAGGAAACCTCGGAAACCACATGAAATACAAACAAGAGGCTACAAAATTCCTCAGGAGAAAAATATTACTCAAGAAAGAGAATATATATTTCAACTGTGTGGAGAGAAGGCTGATTTGGTAGCACAACTTTCCAACCGGGTAGCCCCAATTGTTACCTCTGCTTGAGTGCTACCTCTGCTTGAGTGCTGAGCATGCCTCGGGGCACGCACCGGGAACTCTCAGAGATGTGCAAAGAGATGCACTTGGGGAAAGGCTCTCACTTTCCTTCCTTGTATCACCACAATTTAAGGAACAAAAGTAAATGAGCATCAAATATTAAAAACCAATAAAATGAAGAGATACAGAGAAATCAAATAAATAATTTGCCTCTCCTGCAAATGGTTTAGTTCACATTTTGAGATTGTTTTTAAAGGCAAGAACAGGAAAAATCACCACCCAACTTATAGCAGTCATTTCATTTATTTAACAGTGTTTTTTGAGCTGTAGGTCACAATGTTTATAGCATCAATATAGTTGCTACCACCATTTTTAAAAAATTAAGTCAAACAGAATAAACATATCAGTATGTTTTGCAAGAAGTAAAAGAATTGTTTCATGAAACTTTATTTTAAATGTATATGTGCATTATGTACTGGGTTCTGTTATAAAATGTTTTTCTTAAAGTGATTTAAAATCTAAAAGTTTGAAAACCACTGAGCTACTGAAAACTTGAAGGAACTAGACCAAGGCAGTATGCCACAGCCAGATTGTGTATGGATCAAATACTCATGACTATGAAGAAGCTCATGGGTCAACTGAGGAGCCTCAGTCAATATAAAAAGATTACTGTCAGTTACCGAAAAATTCTCACAGCATCCTGGAACCAAGCTGTGCATCCTCTAGGTCTAAAAACAGAGGAAAGCCATCACTAAAACTGAGCTGAGAAAAAATGCTGATTTATATACATAGCCCCCTCTAGCTTTTATCAAAATAAAAGAAATCTGGACACTGGAAGGAAATGACAGTTTCTGCTTCTAGAATATCACGGACCATGGCCACAACCAAAGGACTTATTCACTATCTGGGAGACTAAGCCTTTTAGAACAAGGGTAGGTGAAGAGGTTGTAAGAAAAAAGAAACCACTCTCCTGGTCCTGCCAAACTAGCTCTTCCTTCCCGGCACAGCAAACCAAGGTGATGGACTTGTCTGCATTTTTTACTCCTACCCACTCCTGTCCCCTGGCATAGTTGCACCCTTTGCCAATCCCCACGCAGCCTAATCGAATAGCCCAGCCCTATCTATACAGCAGGAAAGGAAGCCCAACACAAGAGGTGAGTCCTCCCTAAGTGGAGACAGGAATACCAGACAAACAATATAAACTCTTTGGACATGCCATAAGACCTGTGCTCTTTGGGAATTTACTTCAAGGGAGAAGCAAAGATATTCCTCATGAGCTGAGATTTCCTTATCTTGTAACATTGTCTCAGACCTGTTCTCAACATTCCCAAGTTCCTTAGAAAGTAAGAAACCTGATCTGTCCCACTTAGCAAGTAATAGCTAGGTCTAAGGAAATCCTCATGAAATTCTTCACTTGGCCCTAACTCTAATAATACCATTAATTAGCCAACATCTTATTGTTCTTTTTAGAAGGAGATGGCTAGAGGCAATTCCAGCAACACCTTCCTGTTAAGAAAGGTAAAAAGATTTCTAATCTTGTTCATAATTACTCTGTAAAAGCAAGTCGAGATGCCAGGATCACAGTCCTTTATTTTTGAAAGGGAGACAGGAGGCAAGGAACAAGCCAACTGCTCAGGGCCCCCCAGGACAGTAGCAGAGGCAGGGATGGGCGCTGCTACAACCTTGTCTGTTTTCAAGTTCCTGGATTATGTTCCTTTGAGTCCATCAGCTGATGCTCAGAGGGTATGTATTGCCAAATTACTTTCTGAAAACCTCAAATGCAAGAAATGCTGGTAAATGTGTGTACAACCATATAAGTATGAGATTGGTACCTGTAAGAGAGCATGGTGCATCGTCACTTCCAGTTCGGCTAAAACATGGGCAGCATCCTCACTGTCCTCTTGGACCTCCAAGTCCTCCTCAGGGATGGTCTCCCAGGTCCCCTGGTGAGCAACCAGCGTGGGGACTGGTTCATACTGGCCGGGGAGCGCCAGGCTGACCCGAGTCTGAGTCCCATAGGTGAAGCGGAGGCGCCGAAGCTTACAGCTCTCCTCATTGCCCAGCTTGGTGGTAGGAAGTACCTGTACCCCCAATAGCAGGTTCAATAGCTGGCACTTGACATTACAATCCTGGCCGAGGATCAAGATGCAGGGGAGGCAGTCCACAATCTGCTGAAGGTACTTCTCTTCCTTAGGTGGGAAGGAAATGCAGCTCAGCTGGCCTGGTTGGGGAGGGGAGGGTAGAGACGGAGAAAGGAGGACAGAAAGAAGAGTGAGGAGGGGTAGAGACAGACTCACACAGAGACCCCATTAGAATGTCAGGGTCCTAGAGAAGAAATTTCTAGGAAGTTCTTGGTTAAAGGAGTTATCAGGAAAACATCCCAGTCAGAAAAGACTCCTCAAATACCAAAAAGAATTCCCCTCCTTGGCTCATCCCCATAGCAGCTGTTTCTATCCAGAAAGGTGGCAGTGACCTAATCTACCCTCCCCACTCCTCTTTGATCCAGTGGAGGGACAGCCTAAGGAGTTTATGAGGACTAAATCACAATCACAAGATCATTAAACTGACAAAGCCAGAAAAGGATACACTAACTGGGACACGAATCCAAGACGAAACTATACCTGAATATGTCAAAAAAAAAACACCTTCCTTGTAACAAAAGGCCTTCTTAAATGTCACTACCAAATGAAGTTTTAGCTTGTTATTTTCCTCATTTATGACATTTTATAACTAAATATATGAGCTAATCTTTAAATACACACATATCTAAATAAAAAGTTATTCAAGTTTGCATAAGCTCTAGAATCTTTTCTGGTCCATCTCTCTGATAGCCAATGACAGCATCTCAGCTGCCGAGTCATCCGTTTTTTCTTAAAGCACTGGGTGCTCAATTAGGATCAATATCACCTCATCAAATCACATCCTTCAGTATATGGATGACAAGACCCTGAATAAGAGAAAGGGGAAAAACTGACTGTTAGGATAAAATCCAGGAAGTCTAGGAAGAGATGTGATCTAGCTCAAGAACACTACTTCAGGACAACCGCACTCCTAAATGAATGGCTAGCTTCCCCGAACATGTCCAATAATATTCAGAGAACAAGAGGCTTCCTAAAGTATGAGAACCTATGTTTGGGAAGAGGAACCAGAAATTAGTTGACTGAAACTCTCAAGATTCTGAACTTGATTATTCTACATGTTCAGTGTCAGTGCCTGCCCATGTCCATGACGCAGGCAACCCTTGAGTTTGTTCAGAAAGGCACAGACACATGGTTCTTAGGCTGTACACAGATCTTACATACACCTTAACTGAAATGTGGGATGGCACCAATTAAAATGGTATTAGCTTTAGTCACTTAACCATGAGTTGCATTAAACCATTCATGAGCTGTTTATTTTGTTCCTATAAATGAAGCAAGAGAGGCCTGACTCATTTAAGAGGTTGCTCTACTTCAGACTGTACCTATCCTACCACAAACCTACTATTTCAAATCCTCAAACCCTTCTCTTCCACAAATGAAATGGCACCACCAAAAGGTTTAAAGTAGTCTGCTTTCACCCAGACCCCTCAATGCACTTCATGAAGCCCTTCCTTTCAGGTCCGTCTCTAAGTACATCGCCTGGCCTGCACATGCACACCAGCAACAACAGACCCTAGAACAAGAAAATCTACTCTCCTGGGGAAGAGATGGATTCCTTTGAAAAAACAGAGAACATTAACTGAGTGCCTAATTCTGTGCAAGGTATTGACGAAGCACAAGAGTAAAATGCCAGACCACAGATCTAATCTTTGACCTATAATCAAAAGGAATGGGACATAGCCAATTTCTTGTGTGACCACTTAGCAAGCAGCATTGGGCTAGTCCTGAGTTCCTTCATATCTTGTTCACAACTAAACAACACCGGTCAACTCTAGTTATAACTATCAAAACTCCCAACACAATAACTAAAACATAGTAAGTACTTTATGTTAATTACACACTTGTTTGCTCTGTGTAAGAATCCTTTTATTGTGGAAAACTGTCTACAGAAAGCTCTAAGTGTTTCCAAAAGTACTCAGAATAGTCCAGTACCATGATGAATCATTTAGAAACTGTCATTCCTAAAAACCTCCTTCATCTCAACCTGGAGAGTAGATGTGGACGACAGAACAGAACTTCCGCAATCACCTTGCAGAATTTAACCACCATCGTCTCAGCCTGAGCAGTGAGAAGTCCCATTAGATTCACTCTCATCTGCACTTCCTTTCCTCTTTTCCCGGTTTGTACAAACTTCTATAACAAAAGTTTGTATATAATAAAAACAAAAAATCTAAATGAGCTTTCTTAGTGCTGCTGCTAGGAGAGTAGATAATAGATAATTAAAACCAACTAACCATTTTGCAGGACCAGAGGGAGAGATCTCAACATCTCCGAGACAGTGTCAACTATAGGAAAGTCAGAACATGCTCTGCATGAGCCAAAACCACAGCAGACACACCCATTATTCATCTGACCACACAACCCTATTTCTGCAGTGACCGAAACAATCACTACAAGTAAACCCACTAGCATCAAACCACCACAGACCAGTGCAATGGGAGAGGGGGTTGACACGGAGCCCAGTCTTAGTTTTTGTTTCCGTGCACTGTTAGGGTTCTACGTGCAACCTGCTGCACCAAAGAAAGGCCTTCGATATGGATAACGCCATCTGGTTTTGCAATACCTCATTATCTAGGCCCTTTGCTTTACCCATTAATTTTTAGCTTTATAACTGATCTCCAACATGCCTACAGGATTTGAACAAGGGCATAAAGAGAAACGAAGGTGAAACTGGACCGTTTCACTCCTTGCTTCTCTCGTCAGATGGGTCATGGTTCGGTGAGGGGAGGACTGCAGCTTCGAAGTGCAAGTAGCACCAGGGAGGAGAGAGATACTCTGAGCCCAGGCTTCACTGCAGACAAGCCCTGTGACTTTAGCAATTCACTTGATTTTTTTCAGCCTTGGATTTCTCGTCTGTGAACTAAGGGAGTTGAATTAGATCATCTTTAACATCTTTTCCAGTTCTAAAATTCCAGGATTCCATCAGGTTTCAACTGTTGAAGGAAAAATAATCGAGGGGAATGAGTGGTTGGTCTGGTTGTTTTTATCTTAAATTACATGTGAATTTAATTATGCGAGCTCTCCCTGGCCAACTATAACTGCAGATCAAAAAGGTGACTGAACCAGCCAGGGGCTGAGGACCTACAGCGCAGTGTTAGCAGTTCTCTAAAAAGATGAAAAACTGTAGACTGACAGGAGGAGGAATGAAGAAAACCTGTCCCAGCGCTGGAGCAGCTGTCTAGCTGACAGTTAAAGGACTTCTGAGTTAATCAGGTTTTCTTTTGTAATTAATATAACAGCATCTGCATATGGGGCTGCCAGAAGGTAACAGCAAGGCTTCTCAGCTGGAGCACGTTAGCCCTTCCAAATGTGGCTGCAGGAAAAGTCACCTCAAATTGTCTAAAGAGCAAGCCAAGGCTTTTTTTCCCTACTAGATGTTTCTTAAATACAGATTATCCTGACTACAGTTACAGTCGACCCTTGAACAAATATGGGGGTTAAGGGCTCCAACCACCCACGCAGTTGAAAATCCACATATAGTTTAAGTCAGCCCTCTGCATACACAGATTCCCAACTACCATCTGACCCTTGAACAATGTGGGTTCAAACTGAACTTTGGGAGTCAAATGAACCGTGTGGGTCAACTGAAAAAAATTGCATATAGGTGGAGCAACTGCATATAGGTGGAGCGTTCAAACCCACTTATTCAAGGCTCAACTGTACTTCTAAATAAAGGTATCAAATTACAAGAACAGTAACTAAAGCAGCAACCTATTTGCTTCATTTTAGATAATGAAGAGGAGCAAAATATACCACCCCAATAACCTTTTGTAAGAAACATTTATAAAAGAAATCTCCATTTGTGTTTCCTCTCACTAGGAAGAAAAGGATGACTCAGTGATCTCTAGAAACTCTGCTCAATGCAGAAGGGAGACTTAAATCTGCATAACAACTTTACCCTTGTTTATGGGTGCTTTTTTCCCTGGTAACCTCCCATAATTGCTCCCCCTTCCCTAACAGCTGTCTTTAACGAGATGATATGTAAAGTTACTCAGTTTTCCTGGGTCTCTCCCACGTATACAGGACAGTGTGCACGTTATTAAATTTCTGTTTGTTTCTCTCTGTTAATGTCTTTTTATTATGGAGTGAGGGGAGAGCTCAGCCAAGAACCTAGAAAGGTAGAGGAAAATTATGTTTCCTCCCACGATAAGATTTACTGAACCCCTTCTAAGCACATCACCTGATTTGTCTATATCATTTAATGTTCACAATCCTACCAGACAAGATTATTTCCATTTCCAGATGAGGAAACAGTAGCTTAACAAACAAAACAAAAAAGAACTCAGGTTTTTTCATGTATCTAGACAAACAAAAGGTGGAACAAAGGGTGGTGCAGAAGCTATAGGTCTGGGGGGGCAGTGCAGGGGAGGATAACTTTTACTTCTTCTAGGTTCTAATAATCAAATTGGCATAAGACAGATTAACATGAGAAAAACAAACAATTGCATACTGTACAGGGGCCCTGTAAGAATGTGAGAATGACAGGCAGTCAGGCAACTGAGGCTTATATGCCATCTGAGATGAAGAGAAGGGGGTAAAGGCTTGAGACTTCAAAGGGGAGGAAGACAATTTACAGAAGATGGGAAGAGCAAAAGTTTGCTAAACACATGATTGCCATGTCACGCAAAGACCATGGGACACAGAGAGGACTCTGATCTCCAGGCCCTGCCAAACTGCCCCCAGCCCACTACACCTAGCCCATGCTCTTTGTGGTTATCAGTAGTGAGTTCTCTTCCAGGACCAGGCCTCCTATCTAAATTCTTTTAGGCAGTTAAGGGGAAGGTCAAAAAAAAAATCTCTGAGTCTTTTGGGCCCTGATTGTCTTTGGCTCAAAACAGTCCACATGCTAAAGTGACATTCTAGGGAGACTTGTTCTGAACCCCTTCACCAGGTAAGAGACAATGCCCCCTGAAGGGTGGCAGAATATGCCATCCCAAAAGATGCCTCTTTGGCTTAAGGATTATTTTTAGCTCTAGGCACTTGACACATAACAGGTATAAGAAGGGCCTTCTGACCTCTCCTTTTACTTCCTGAATGCAGGAGATAAAACCCCCAACTGGAAGATGTCCTCCCTATTCCAGAAGCAAAGCAACATTCTTATCACCAGAGACCAGGAGTCAAGGCCAAGAAAACAAGCCTCGTTAAACTAACCTCTATCTTCCTAGCTACTTTGCCACTATTAACTGCCTTAGCGCAAACCCCTGTATCTTGGCATGTTTTCATAATTTACTTTCCTTTGTCTAATTTAGTATATATATGTTCAACTCTGTTTCTTTGGGTCTTCATTTTCTTGTAAGGACTTCCATGTACAAGGAAAACTAATAAAATGCACATATTATTCTACTGTTAAGCTGTCTTATGTCAGTTTAGATCTTAGGTCCAGCTGGATACCCTAACAGAATAAAGACTTTTTCCTCCCCTGAACCCCCTACCACATTTTTTCCCAGTCTGGGCCAAAACAAAACTTAATAATTGTAGGGAGCAGACTGACAGAGTCACTATGAAAATTGTTCCAAACCAGGAATAAAGCCTGGGGAAGGAACACAATATTACTATTAGCTGGTGCATTTTTTTAAAAAGTTATTGTTATTCTAAAATCTCTAGAATCCTTTTTTCTAAAAGAGACAGTAATTACTTTTCAGAGAAATTTTTAACCCTCCTCTTAGCAGTCAATGTATATTACCTTTTTGGTTTGAGGCTAAGACTATTCTAAAAAGAACTAGAGGGAAGGAACGCTAATGACATTTTGATGTTTCTAGTGACCCATTAGGATAGATATTTTATTTAAATTGTTTCTGGAATAATGGCAATAGATTTATATCTCTTTTGTGCCTGTTTTCCATCTCAATCAATAACATACACTCAAGAGGTGAGTGAAGACCAAGGTAAGGTGCAGTCCATGGCCAAGGTAGGGAAGGCACTAAATGGAGTAAGTGAAAGTAAGTATCTTTGCCTTGTTATACAACTGCAACTCAGAAAGTTGAAATGGTTTCAGAGTTCATTCATATTTCAACAGACTTACCACTGCAATTCTTGCTTTCAAGATTTCCCTCCTTTCCTCAAGTTTTTTTTTTCCTCACACTTTTAACAATAACTTGTAGTCCTCTATGACAGTAAATAAAAATATGAAGGATTTTATAATTCACTGAAGTAATTAGTGACCTAAATATGTATTTCCACAAATAAGTAGTGATATTTTCTTATTAACTACATATGCCAAGAGTAGAGAAAAGGATAAATCCTAAGTTGAGAAATGAATGTTAGTCTATTATGATCAATTCTACTACAACCTTCAAAGTATTGAGCTACAAAAGTCCCAAAAGCTGAGAAATAATTCTACCAAATAAGCTCTCTGACCTTTAGCTGAATACAAAGGATTCTGAATTGAAGGAAGCACTCTCATTTAAGGAAAACACATGCTTAAGTAGTCTGGGTTTCAGAAACTTCAGGACCAAGCAGTAACAAGGCATTCTGGTTGAAGGGGATGGTTTTTGGAAATTAGAGATTGAAATGTACTCAAGTAGCTAAAGCTTTTGTTGAAAGCTGAAAAGTCAAGCTGGCAGAAATGTCACTGAAGTTACTCTACTTGGTGGCCATGTTAAAATTGCTAACAGTTTTAAAGCAGATTTTCCCGGTGCCTGGGAAGAGAGAGATAACCTCCACTCCCAGGGTTATACCCTCTGGAAGCCATGCGAAATGACGAGACTGCACTCAGCAGCCTGCTGACAAGCTCCTTTCTGGGTGAAACTGCTCCTGAGGCTAGTCACACTGTAGAGGGAACAGAAAGGCAGCTGGCACCTGAGGCTGTGATTTATAGGATGCAGAGATAAAAGCCGTTCCTCAAAGGACGCCAACCCCATGCTCCACAGAGGGCTTAGTTTCTGTCATTTGGAAGGTGGCATCTTACCATTAAGAATGATCGAATGGTGGGACTGTGGCAAAAGGACACAGGAACAAACTCAAAGGGGGGGCTCACTGACCAAACTAGGAATAATTTAAGCATAAAAAATTTTTAAATGATAATAAGAGATTATAATCCATTGAAAAAATTCACAAATCCATGCTAATATAAATAAAAACAAAGGAAAAGGAAAGCCCTTCCTTACCACTGAGAATACCTACTAAGAAAGAGAAATGAATGAATATAAAAACCACCACTGAGGCAGGTGGGAGTTGTCTAATAGACCAAGACCACGTAGATGCTATGTCAGGTGGAGGGAAATATTTCAGGAATGGATTATCAGTGAAATCTTAGAACACCTCCCCACAAAACACTTATCAACTGAAAGGGAAAAATGGTGACTTCAGGGTGGAGAATCTGGAGGACACCAATATGACCAGTGATCACGTGTAACATCTTCAGGAGTGGGGTGGGTTGACACAATGTAACCCTGATGCAATACACGTCCCATTATTTCTGTGCCTAGTCCTTCTAAGAGCTCAGGACTTGAGTTTGGTCATGGAAAAACAACAGACAGATCCAGGTTGAGTGTCATCCTACGGAATGTAAAGTCTACTCTTTAAACCTGTCAAAGATGTAGTAAATGCCAGGGGAAGGCGGAGGAACTGTTCCATATTAAGGGTGTCTGAAAAGACATGGCAATTAAAAGCAACACGTGTTCCTGGATAGGACCCTGAGTCAAAAAGGAAAAGGAGATGAGGGTGGGGAGAGTGGGGAATAGATTACTAGGACAGCCCAGCAAACCTGAATGGGGTCTGTGGATCGCATGGTGGTACAGAATCAATGTTAATTTCCTGATTTAGGGAGTTGTATGCTGGTATGTGAAAGCATGTACTGGTTGGGGAGAAATGTGCACTGGAGTGTTTACAAGAGATAAGACAACCTATCTAGAGCTTACTTTTAAACCATTCAGAAAAAGAATAGACATAAGAGAGAGAGAGATTGGGTGATGGAGCAAATGCAATAAAATATTAATAACTGGGGAATCTGCATGAAATAGGTATGAGAACTCTTTGTACTGTCCTGGCAATATTTATGTTAATATAAAATTATTTCAAAATTTTTTTTAAATGAGCCAAAGGATACCTAGCACAGTATATCCAGTTCCGGATCTCACAGAAGAAAGAGATCGAGATAGAATTTTACTTGACAAAAAAATAACAATAAAAAATACAGTAAATACAGCAATAATAGAATTTAAACAATAAGTTTCTTCACTGTCCCCGCTTCTGTGCTGACCTCTGTCTCCCCAGTCTTCTTATGAGAGTTGACTGCTGCCAGTTCAGAGTTTGGGGGGGTTCAAGGAACTAATCTAAGTAAGTAGTTCAGGATCAGATTTATAACCCAAATCCTCAAGGCTAAGCAGTACAGACAAACATCATGATCCCGGTTAGGACACTGATCAAAGTCACCTATAACCACCCAGTTCACGAGCAAGAAACCACCAGAAGAAGCTTGAACCTTGCACTGCCCGCAGTGGCCCCCTCTGATTACTCAGAGGTAGGGAACACATCTTTACCTCTTCTGGAGTTCAGGCCTCCTCTTTATTATACACTAGCAAACTACTTTTATCCTACAGTAAAAACCCACTTTTATCCTATACTAACAAGTTGGAGCAGCACTATGTGGAATTTCTCTACATGGAATGACAGCCAGCAGAGCAGGCAATTGTTCAATCAGGAGAAAATGAAATAGGTTTCCCCAGTGGGGTTCTTGCATGCCAAAAGGGTAAGAATGACTTTTCTCTTACTTGCTCTACCCGCCACCCCTACCCACACTCTACCTCCCCGCCATTCTCCTTGCACCTACATAGCTCCATAATGTTAAAAGTTAAATCGAGGGCATGCAGTACAGAATATTACATAAAAGTAAACCCCATATTGGTTCAGTCATCACCTGTTAATTTAAATAGAGAGCTTTTATTTAAATTTGTCTTGGAATCTAGCTACATTTATGGCAGGGCCTTAGTCCTGGCTCTGGAAAGTTTGGCTTGATTTACAAAATCCTGAGGAATGTAATTCTCTCCTCATTATACAGACTGGAAAGGGTAAAAAACACTAAACTAAAATCTGTCTACTATAAATAGGGTACTAAAACTCCTAATCTGATGAAGCTAAAGTTAGACCTTTTTACATCTGAGTTTAAGAAAAGGGATAAAAGTATTTTTTTAAGACATGTCAAGTTTTTATTTTAAAAATCAAAGGCTTTAATGACTGCATAACCTATCATAATTCTTTGGAATAGTTTTGATGCATTATTAGTTAGACATGTGAAAAGAAAAACAACCCTCAAGTCCTACTTCCCAGCTTCCTGCCCAAAGAACACCACAACAGAGAACGGAAGTACATTATAGAGTGCCACTCCAAAGAAAATTGTGCTCAAAAGGTTCCCACATTTGTGGGGTACAAGGCTGGGGAATGCATTCAAATCACTCACACTGCCTGCTAAAGAAAAGAGAAAAAGGCACTGCACTTGATTGATGGGCATGTCAAACAGGGGCCCACAGGGGTCACTGATGGGTCCCCAGGCACTGACCAACTTTTCTTCAGAGAGTTTTGGTTTGGACTTTGGAGGAATGTTATATATAAGGAGACCCCAATAAAGTTAATTTAAAAAAAATAAAATAAAAATAAGCTTATGAAAAAAAAAATATATATATAGACTTTCTCAGGCTGATTTATAGCTTTTAAGCAAGGGGACATACATATATCTCAACCACTGCTACATCTATTCTCCTTTGTTAAAATGTCAAGTTCCAGGATCCCCACGATTACCAGACTCCCCATTTGGCAAAGAACTGTACTGATTTTCAAGCATGGGGTGGACTACATTCAGAATGGAACTCCTACAGGGAACTCCAGTCAGATCTTTGAGAGTCAAGAATGAAAAATTGCATCTTCCACATAGGCTCACCCTCTATACTCCTGTTATGACACCATGCAGATTCCCTGGACCATGTAGGAAGCAAAACGCATCATCCCTAGAGATGAATTATTTTCCTGCAAGTAAGGAGAAATTTTCACTTTAGGTATTAAAACCGTTAGAAAAAAACACATGCATCCACATACCTTATACTGCTCATACTGGCTTCCTTGTGAGTAATCTCTAAGAAAGATATGAAGATGATAGACGCTCTAACAATAATCTTCATGAATGTTTTCTGCTTTTCAACCATACAAACAATTATAATTGCTCCGTAAAAGACAGAGGGATAATTTTCCTGTATTCTATCAGAAAACAAGCAAAGCTCTTATTTTATCAATGCCATTTAATTTCACAACTTCCCATATGCCTTATCCCCACAACCTCTATGATAGCTAAAGGTTAAGTAGGTAACCAATTTGTAGAAAAGCCACTAGAGGGAACACAACAAAACACTAATCCTTCCTCCTTTCTTTCATAACATCAGCTTGGAATTAATAATATCAATTACTTGAACAGTGGTTCACCATTTTGTGTCCTGTGCCCAGTACAGAGTCAGGCATTAATAAAGGTTTGTTGAGGGAATGAATATTAATGATTTACTTCCCATATCATGGTGAAACTCTATTATATGGGCATTGCATTCGATTCATTCTCTGAGACATGAAAATCATTCTCTGGGATACTGGCATAGAATGCAACTCCAGTCTAGTCAGTCATCTATCAAATGCATACCATTGTTCTTTTTTAAGGACTCAGATAGTAGAATATGGGCAAATCTACAAAAAAGCCTTATCTTTTGGGTGGCAGACAGGGGAGAAATGTCCTTCTGAGGTAGAAAAACATCATTCCACTATCTACTAGGCATGGAAATAATTTAACAGATATATATTTGCCTGTTATGAACAAAGCACTAAGGTAGGGATTGCAGGGGATACAAAGATGAGCCCTTAGAGGCTCATAGTCTAGAAAGCAGTATAGGTCAAATACATCCAGAACTATCAGATGAATAAGTAAATAAATAAAAGCACGATCTGTATGTCCAGAGCCTATAGGAATTGAGCAGTAGGTTTAAGGTGGAATTCATATTCCCCTTTGATAACATTATTTTTTGAGGGTTTTTTTTTTTTTTTGAGAAGTACATGTACTGCAGGAAGACTGTTTGTCCCCTTAACCTAGTGAGACAAAGAACAGAAGTATGAAGAAATAAAGAAGATGCCAGGAAAGTGGACAAAGCAAAACAAAATTTAAAGACCAGAATGGAATTTTATTTAAATCTATGCTTTCTTTAAAAAACTACTTGTAAAGCTGAAGAACTTATCATATTGAAATCAGTAATGACTTTTTAGACCAAACTAAACATTGCAAATGATAACAATGTTAAGGTAATAACATCTTTTAAGGCAGAATTATCCAAGCCTTTTTAATAGTGGGAAACAGATTATCCCTGGAAAGGAAGATTAGGAAGGGGAAAGGCAGTAAAGGGAAAGGGCAAAGAGTCATTGTGTTTGGGGAGGCCTTTTCCTCCTTTCTTCCCAGGGAGCTGGAAGTAGTAGCAAGATCAGCAAAGAAGGGTCTGTTACCCTAAATGTCAGGGACTGGAAATGGGAATAAGAGGCTTGAGTAGGTAGTGTCACATTATACTCATTAAATCAGATAAAGTCTCCCATTGAAATAAATTATGGTTCCACAGTAAGCTATGAAGCCCTGGGTTATGACTCATTTGTAACAAAATCTCCCCACTGCCAGGGCGCATTTTATATTCCTATGGCCAGGTCAGAAAAGATCAAGGGAGAATTCACAGAAACAGAACTGGACTGGAAGCTTAGAGACCTAGGCCTAAATCTGGTTCCCATTCAAAACCATTCTGTCCTGCATTCTTTCTGCTCCTATTAATCTTCCTCCAACCCGTCATGTTCCAACTTCCTAAGCTCATGTTCGACGAGCCACACATACATATATTTGGATCAACTACATACTTGTACTAAGTAATTTGATGTGTGTTATCTTTAAACATCACAACTTTGTGAGATAGACATTCTTCCTCCCATTTATTTAGATAATTCACCTACCATAAAATTCACTCTTTTAAAGTATACAATTAAGTGGTTTTTCGTATATTCACTAACTTGTGCAACCAGCACCACTACCTAATCTCAGAGCATTTTCATTCTTCCAAAAGAAGTCCTATACCCCAGCAGTCCTCGACCTATTTGGCACTAGGGACCAGTGCTACAAGAGAACCTAATGGCTGATGATCTGAGGTGGAGCTGAGGCGGTGATGCTAGCGCTGGGGAGCAGCTACAAATACAGATGAAGCTTCGCTTGCTTGCCCACCACTCACCTCCTGCTGTGTCGCCTGGTTCTTATCAGCACACTGACAGGTACCAGGGATTGGAGACCCCTGCTATACTCATTAGCAGTCACTCATTTTCCTCTGTCCCCATCCCCTGGCAATCATTAATCTCGAATTTCTATCTTTATTATTTGCCTATGGACATTTCATATAAATGGAATAATAAAATACATGGCATTTTGTATTACTCCCATTATACATATGAAAAAAAACAAGATTCAAATAGGTTAACTACCTTGCCTCAAGTCACACAGTTAATAAGAGGCTGAACCAGAACAGGAACCCAGGTCTGATGTAAATGCTTGTGCTTGCTTTTGACCATTGTATGCTGCTTAGACACAGAAAGAAAATTGAGAAAGTGAAAGTTGTACATATACTTGAGAAAATGAGGTTTTATTCATCCAAGGTAATAAAATAAAAACCACAATTATAGCACTATCTCTGCTGCGCTTATATTGAAATGCTGAGGCAGCTCTTCTAAACAGATCATGGCAAACTACTAGAAGGCACACCTACTCCAGTTATCTTGCTGGCCCGCCCACAACCCCAATTTCTCCCCACCCCTCAGTCCCATGAAGATGGCAGGCAGCTCTATGATACCAGGCTGTAAAGAATTTCCTCTCTCCCAACTTTCTGTCCCCTCCCCAGATGTCACTCAGCCACTTAAACTTTATTATCCACAAAACTTTCTGTCTGAGTCCAAGAAAAATGTCTGCTTTAAATAAGTGCACTAGTGCTTTTCCTCTTCTTTTTATTTCTGCCAACCAGTTTATACAAGCTGTGACAAATAGAGGGTGAAGAATGTTGGAGAAACCAAGCTGTTGGCTAACCAAAAGCAAAGAGCTCTGAAAACCTAAGAATTATAATTCACATAAAATGCCTGCAATCTAGCCATACCTTAGCTTTCTGCCATTCTTCTGTTTTATGTACTGAATACATACATGGTTAAGATCAGAGTATATCTAAGGGACCGAGTTCAGGTCTTCCTGGTCCTTTTAATCAAATTTCATCTGACACAAACAAAGAGGTACACTGTAATGTTGATATTTATATATATTTTTTTTCTTAGCAGAAAAGTATAAAAGGAAGAGACTGAGTTCCACCAACCCAAGGTCAAGGCCAGTGTCTTTGTTTGTTTATTGAATAATAATAGCAGTACCAGGAACTATTTTAAACACATATATTAACTCCCAAAAATCCTAGAGGCACATACTATTATCATAATCTCCATTTGCAGACAAGGAAACTGTGACCCTGCACAGCTGTGACTTGCCCAAAGTCATTCAGTCAGTAAGGAGTGGAACCAGGACTGAAAGAATGCAGCACAGACTAGAGCATTCCAACAAGGGACAGAAGAGTCACTCCGATTTCTTAAAATTTAGGTTTATGATACACTGCAATAAGGAGGAACTCAAGAAAAATACTTTTTGTTCCCTCTGCTACTTTGTTAATACTACATTCTGCTCTTCTTCAGAAGTGCTCAAAGCCTTTATTTCATTACTTCTGAACCCTCTGACAGAGGAAAATCAACAGATAGAAGGGCTCTCGTGCCCTGCAGCTAAGTGAAAAGATGGTCAATGATTTGGGCAGCAAAAGATCTCAGTTTTGTTACAGATCTGCTACTCTCATTTTAGAGTTCTATTACACTTACTTTTTAACTTCTAAAGCATCACATACATTATATACTCTACATTGTCCCCCGTATGTTATATACTCTCTACATTGTATTTTGTGAATACGAAACTGTCAAAATTAAGAAGAAAGCATTATTTTGTGGTTAAAAGCGAAATAAAACTTAAGAGTTGATCCATAATCTTCAGTTACTCAAATACCATACTACATCCAATCCAGAAACACACTTCATCCTGATATGATAATTAAAACCTTCTAACGTTTGTTAGGTTAAAAATTGAGTGCCTCTTCTCATAACATTCCAAATTCCTACTAATCAGAAACCAACACTCACATAAGAAAGTTGAGATAGTCTCTGAATGAACTTGACCTTGCAAAGATAGCCTGTAAAGGGAGAGAACAAGAGCTAGTTGTCTTTTAAGGAGTGGTTTCTACTTTCTAACACAATTACCTAAGTAGCTAGAAAAATAGCTTCCCCACACAAATATATGTGTCACCTCATTCATTTTCACCTCTAAAGATAAAACTCTCCATAATGAAAGGAATGGAAGCATTTTATAGGACAAAATCAAATTTCTCCCAGTCCTGTCATCTGTACCATCCTCCTGGTTTTTACTTCAAGTGGAAGGTGAAGAGAGTTAAATACACTAAGATTAGTTCATAATGCAGTCAACCTGAAAAAACAATGAGGCAAAATACAAAAGTGCATTTGTATTTATTAAGTTGGCTTTTAAAGAATAAAAACAAGAGCCAATCTAGGTGCCCTAAAAACCTTCATCTCTGAAGTGAATCTACTCTTAATTTTTTTGTAATTCTAAAATAAATAGGTATTATGAAATCTCAGCAATAGTCTACTGCCGTGCCACCCTGAACGTGCCCGATCTCGTCTGATCTCAGAAGCTAAGCAGGGTCAGGCCTGGTTAGTACTTGGATGGGAGACCACCTAGGAATGCCAAGTGCTGTAGGTGTTAAAAAAATAAATAAAATAAAATAAAATAAAATATCAGCAATATAGGTTTTTTTGTTGTTGTTGTTTTGTTTTGTTTTAGATAAACTGTAAAAAAACCCCTGTGAGCAGGGAAGAGGACTAAGGAAGAGAGGGTGAAAGTACAGATTCTGGGGGTCATCTCTGTGAACATTAGCCCTTCCCAACAGTTTTCTGATAGCCTCACAGATATCAGGCCCCTCTATAAATCCATTTTCAGAACAGCAAATCTCTGGGCATAAGATATCAAAACTACGATTTCAGAAAAGCCAACGTCTGGGTCCAGGGCAGGCCATCCCAAGATATCCCACAATGGTATATTGGGTATTTTGAATTATAAAGTTACTTAAGAAACCACCTGTAGAAGAAGAAAACCCTGATCCTGCCTGTCCCTCCTACAAATCTCCCATGTGGTGGGTGCCTTCCCAGCTCCTGAGGGCTGAGACAACCTTATCACAAGAGTTAAAAGAATCCAGAGTCAAAAGCCTGTATAAACAAGCTTTGTAAGTCTTTACTAACTTACCACTCAAGCCCAAACTTTGTTTAGATTCCTCACCATGGAATACCCAAACCTTGCTTGGATTCTTTCCCTAATAAGCACTAACTTTCTTTGTCTTGTCAATTTGTCACAAATTTATTGTTTGTCTAAAAAGTATAAAAAGTGCCTGGCTGATCATTTCTTTGAGCCTCATTTTATGATCTGATAATATTATTCTCTCATATGCATGTATTAAATTGTTTTTTTTTTTTCTCCTATTAACCTAATCTTGTATCGATTTTACTATTTAATTATGAGTTAAAAAAGGCGGGGAGGGGAAATTCTCCTCTCTGGAACACTAGTCGTCCTTCTCCTCCCACTTAACCCATGAGGTAAAATAAAAGCTTTTTTTTTTTTTTTTTTTTTACATCTAGGCTAACTAAATGCAATAATATCATTTAAGACCACATCAGAATCTCACTGTCTTATTTTTATCACCATTTCTGGAGTCTCAGACAAATTTAGGATATTAAACATACAACTTTTGAAACATAAGACCCAACACACAAACTGCGAAGAGTCTAACAATTTTCTCCATTCTGAGTCCCATGTTCAAATTTGACATCAGCATCTACATGTTTCTGAAATGTGTCTGCAGACCACTGGCATGAGAATCCCGAGGTGTTTTTATGTTTAGATTCTTAGACCCCACCCACTAAACCTTAATCAATCTGTGGAATAGAGCCTGAGACATTTTTTATTTTAATTTGATTTTAATACATACTTAGGTTTGAGAATCACTAAATTAAACCACTGACTTCCTTACTACGTTGTCCCCAAGGTATCTGTCTATATAAGATGCCAGTCCCTAATTTATTTCCTAATTAGATACAGTAGTTCACAAATCCTCCAGTTCCCCACCAATAGCAAGCCATTTAAGAGGAAGCAAGAAATTAGGAAAGATCAAAAACCCTGCACGATTTTAAGCGCTTCAGGGCCTCTAACACATCCCAGAGAGAATCATGTCAAGAAGTCTCAGGACCAAAAATGACCCCTTCTTCACCATAAGGACATGCAACTTCTCTAGCAATTCCCTGCCACCCATCAGGTATCATTTCCTTTACGACCCCAGCCCTATTTCGAGTACATTCCTTACTTCTTCACAGAGTAGCCTCATGATTGGTGTAAAAGCATTTCACATACACAAACACACACGCACGCACAACACACACACACCCGATACACTACAGTTCCCTGGTCTTCTCAGGCTCCTGGGGAAATCTGCCTCCTCTCCTGCCCCTCCTCCATTCCTTCACCCCTAAACTGGGACTCTGAGCCACAACTGCCCAGCCCCCAACTCACGGCAATCCTCCCACTCCTCGGGTTAACCACCCGCTCTCGCCAAACACAGGCCTTCCGCGCTCCTGCCCGCAAACAGGGTCACCTGGATCCTGCTCCTGGAACTCCTGCCTCTGGGCGCCCCTTGCCCCCAGGTCCGCCGGCTGAGCCCTCGCGCTCTGCCCCTCACCCCCCACACATCCAGAGGGATGCCCTCCCAAGGCATCTTGGATTCCGCCGGCTGAGGCCCACGGGTGCGGCCACGCGGCCCTCCTCCCACTTACCGCCTTTTCCCGGGGTTTTGTTTTGCAGAGCAGGGGTGCGGTCCACCTTCCAATTTGCCTCCCCAGCCCTCTCTTCCTCGCGGCTGCCCTCCTTACCAGCCTGCAGCCCGGTCTCGGCGACATCGCCGGCAGGGCCGCGCTGGGCCCCGCCATCGCTCGTGGGGGAGGAGGGACAACTGTGGCTGTGGGAGCCCTTGATGTCGCGAAAGAACTTCTGGGTTTCGCGCAGGTTCTGCCGTAGCCGTGCCAGGTAGCGGCGGTAGCGGCCGAAGCCCCGGCACATGTCCCGGATCATTCCGCCGCCTCCAGGGCCGGGACCCGACACCGACTCGCTGCCCCACCGCACCCCGTCGCCCTCCATCTCGGCCCGCTGGGTCTTCGCGGCTCAGTCCCCAGCCCGCTGGCCCAGCTTCCCTCTTCCCCGCCCCCAGTGCTCGAGGGAGAATGAATCCGCCTCCTAACGCCCCCGCCTGCAGTCGGCCGGTCTCCCAACTCCGTCACCGCCGATGAAAACAACCGGCCCGCTGTGCCGCTGCGAACGGAACCTTTATCTCCACGACCCAGAAGAGTGAGGGAAGGGATTACTGGAGCGTGCCGTTGCTGTGGTGTCTCCTGGGACTTGTAGTCCCAACCCAGAGACTGTGAATGGGATTCATCCCCCTTTAGTATAAACCTCACCAGTTCTTGTAGCTACACTCTCTCGCTTAAAAACGTGTTCCTACTGCCTAAGTGTCCCTGAGCAGAGAGAGAGGAGCTGCAGAACCCGGATGCCAGCAAAAGTGTGGTCCCTTACTAAAATCGGAGTAAAAGATTTTAATAGCAAAGAAAGGGAAGGAAACAAGGCGGAGGCCGGTAATATCTCCATGGCTACCCTACATGCCTCTGACTTTCCGGGTACAGTAGATACTGGAATGCTGGCTGAAACTACCCTGGAAATAGGGAAATCACTCGTTTGTATTGCGTCCTCTTTTTCCGACTTTCCTTCTCCAGGTATGAAAAAGGGGGTGTAAAAGAGTCATTTAAGAGGGTCATTAAAGAGCTTTAAAATGAAAATTGGTTTCTCGAACTAGAGAGACCAAGCTGGATAAGGGGAAGTTGAGGTTTGTAGCCTTCCAAACCAGTTCTGATTATCTTAACTTGGTTTCTGTTAATATAGAGACTTTTATTCAAACAGTCTGTCACGGAGCCCTGAACACAATAACGAAGGAGACAAAAATCGATGACCACCTCGTTTTCGCCTCCTGCTCTCCCTCCTCTTTTCCAGGCACAGAGCCCCCTTGTCTTTCTTGCTGTGGAAAGACCCTATCTTTCACCCAGGCCAGACCTCTTCTCCAGCTGAATAGTATAATTCCTTAAGAAAAGACGAGTTTGAGTCTGAGCTCCCGCAATGCCTTGCTTGCCTAGGGACCTATGAAGGGATTGGATTAGTTGATCTTTAAGCCCTTTGGACTCTAAAATTTTGAGTCTTGCTTCGAAATCTTTGCTTCTGCTTCCCAATATCTCATCTCTTCAGTGCAAGTGCTCTTAGCTAAGTAATGTCATGATAATTAGATTAATACACTGTAAAAATGTGAAGGCTTTACCTTTTAACATTTTATAAAAAGGGGTCACTGGTTCATACAAATCTTTATTTGGTAAATGCCTTTGAAGGCTCCTGGAGCCTCGAGCTCCTTCTCATATACTTCCTTTTACTTGTTCACATATTCTTCACTGGCTATTCCTCATCTTTGCAAGACCCCAATGCAACCCATAAAAGTCTCAGTAAAACAGAAATGGAAATACAAAATGGAAAGTTTAATACAAGATAGTTGATACTGTTTTTTAAAAAAAGAGGAGCAGGAAAAGGAGGAGGAGGCGGAGGAGGAGGCAGAGGAGGAGGCGGAGGAGGCAAGGAAGAAGAGTAAGAAAACAATGTGTGATGACTTGGCCACACACAATAACTTCTAGCAAATGAGATTAGATGAGAGAGTACTTGGGCTAGAATTGTCCAGGAAAGGAATTGGGAATTAATATCTGTCTTGAAGACAGGAAAATTTGGATAGGTAGAAGTAATCAGGGAGGGCATTATGTCAGGTAAAGGTCATGGAACTCATTCCTTTAAAAATTCATTAGTACTTTATTTTTTAAATACTATAAGACTCTCGTATAAAATTCAAATGGTGCAAATGGTATACAAAGGAAAACTAAGTCTTCCTTCTACTCCCTGTCTCCCAGTCACCTAGTACCCTCCCAGGAGGTAATCACTGTTATAGATGTGGATACTATAGAGATAGCATTTTTAAACACAAATGATAGCATACTATACTAACTCTATTCTGCCATTATATACTTTCCACACCAAAACAAAGTTCTGCTTTGTTCTTTTTAATTGTGTAATTTACTACCATATGGATTGTGATGTTTCATTTAACAAGTCCTCTATTGCTGGACCATTAGGTTTTTGAAGTCTTTTGGTGTTACAAACAATACTGCAGTAACTAACCTATATACGTAATTTTTAATATGTATGAATATGTCTCACCCCCATTTTTGATCTGCTAAGGAAAGTGATCATTCGTTTCCTGCTATTTAAAATCTTAAAGGACATGAATGACAATTAATGCTTCTTAAATTACAATCACATACAAGTAAAAATATATATTTTATCCAAATATCCAATTTTAAGAATAAATAGGGGGAAATAAAGATTTGATGATAACAAGAGAGGATTTAAATTACTATAGGACACTATTTCCTGAAAGTAGTAAGAGTTAAACAGTTAATGAAGATGATCTACTTTTGTTCCCTCCTGGAACACCACTAAAATGTTAATCACTAGACTATGGCCATGCTACCCTGAACAAGCCCAATCGGTCTGATCTTGGAAGCTAAGCAGGGTCAGGCCTGGTTAGTACTTGGATGGGAGACCACCTAGGAAGACCAGGTACTGTAGGTGTAAAAAAAAAAATGTTAATCACTGGATTTTTAAAAGCATAAACCCACAATAATGAGAAGAGCCAGTAGCAAAACAAAAACAAAAAAAGTAGAAGTTGGAAAGCAAATAAAGTAAGTTACCAACCTGGAGAAACCTGGAGGTATAGGACAGCAGGGCTGGGATTAAAATGAGGATTTTGCAAACTGTTTAAGAGCTGTTAGGTTTCCAGGTCATCTCTCCCTTCTTTAACTGTCCTGCTTCCTTTCAAAAACAAACAAACAAAAAACAAACAAAAAAAGTGAAGTCTTTATTCTCCAGAGGGTTAAAAAGGAGGTCTCCTTATAAACAGGGAGATTAAGTGAAATTATGGATACTGGATGCTAAGATTCATAGCCCTCTTCCTCCATTCAGTTCCTAGATCGCTGGCTACCAGATGTTTACCCGTCAGAGAGGAAACTTGAAGCGTCTTCTTCAAGGGATTTGATCAGCCAAAGAGGAAAAGCCCAAAGATCCTGACATCAGAACAAGAGATTTTTGTCTGGCTCCTTCACTGCTGTATCTCCAGTACCTAAACAGTGCCTGTCCCTTAGTAGGTGCTCATTAGATATTTGCCAAATGAATGAATGTTTACTGTAGATTTTTGAATATTCAGGAAAGCATGAGAGAGAATATAAAAACCACTCATATTTCTACTATGAGAAAGAACAAGTAGGTTATATTTGTATCTATCAGTGTTGGTCCTCACTGGAGGAGAGAGAGATAGGTAAGAAATATATTAGCCTTTCTTACTTTACTTTCTATGACCAGTTCCTTTTGGTTAGATGATTTCTAGAGAGATCCTGAAGCCTTGGTCTTCATGTTCATGTAGGTGGGGATCAGGTGCTTTTTGTGGAACACCATTTAATTCTTCCATGTGAATTAGAGACAAGTTTACTAGTAGAAATATGACTATTCTCTATTATGCAATGCAAAATCACAATCACAAATCTAAGAATTAAGAAACGCATAAATTAAAGAAAAAATACAATAATTAAATACTTCCAAGTTTTCCATAGGGATTTCTTTACTACCATTCGATTGTTGTCTTCTAAAGTTATCACTAACAGACAAATGATACTAAGCTCCAAAGAAGAGAGGAAAAACTATGGGAAAAAAGGATGAGCTAATAGAATTTGTTAACTAATTTTTACTATGAACTGGGAAAAGTCACCATTATCAAGGTTAGCAGCAGAACACATCTTTCTCCAGATCAAAACTGATTTCCAAGGAAACATGTTTGAGAATCTCTTTCTAGACAATTTTGCTCTCTTCTCTGTGTTATTCTGCTTATTGCTGATGGTGTTGCAGTGCAGTGCTTCTCCAACTTAAGTGTGCACAAGAATCATGTGGGCATCTTGCTAAAATATACTTCTGATTCCATAGGTCTGGGGCAGAGCTTGGGATTCCAATTTATAACAAGCTCCCAGGTGATGCCAGTGCTGCTGGACCGCACTTTGGGAAGCAAGTGTGTATGGAGACAGAACAGGAGTCAGCAAAGCCTCATGGTTAAGAAAATAGGTCTTGTCTATGGCCATGCCACCCTGAACGTGCCTGATCTCACCTGATCTTGGAAGCTAAGTAGGGTCAGGCCTGGTCAGTACTTGGAGACCAACAAGGAATGCCAGATCCTGTAGGCGTATAAAATAATAATAATAAT
>CM053517.1:18093766-18126380 GCA_028627145.1 Eidolon dupreanum | reverse complement strand
TATTGTGAGCATTAAAAGCAATGCCAATTGTAAATCTCAAATTATGTCAAAATAAAATGTTTTTTTAAAAAAGCAGTATCTTACACAATAAGCACTCAATAAATGGCAGCTGATTTTATCAATTGTGCTATCTTTATAACAAACCTGAGTTCTAGTCCTGACTTGCTATTTTATCATCTTGGACAAATTGTTGGCTCCTCTGAGTCTTGATTTTCTTAATAATAATGCCCACCTCATAAGATTATTATGAGGATTATGATGGGGTAGGGTGTATAAAAAGTACTCAACACAGAGTCTAGCACATAGAAAACACTGAATAAAAGGTAACTGAGATGATGGTGATTGCTATAAACCTAATTCTGGCTCTGTGACTTCTGTTAAAAAGGACAATCTTATGATTGTGCTCAATATCAACCTGTTTTTGGGAGGATGGAATGACCCAAAGTAAATGAAAATGCTTTGAAATTAAATCCCATAAAAATTTAGGGAAAATCATGAGCAACCAAGAGAATCTGACCTGAATCCCAGGGCTGGTCGTGCTGCTGCTTACTCTGTGATCTTAAGCAAATGACTTCTCGGAGCCTTAGTTACTTCAGTAGTGGAGCTAATTATATCTACCTCTCAGGGTTGTAAGGATTGAATGACATAATGTGTAAAGTGGTTAGTGCCTTGACTGGCACATAGGAGTCCTTAATAAATGGGTTCTTTCCTATCTATAGTAATTACTCACATTCATGATTATATCTTTTTTCAAGGCAGATAGTATTTCCAAGAATATTTTGTTTTTGTTTATGAGAATCTCTATATGAAGGTTTATTAACTTCAAGATTAAAGGTCTATAAAACTGAACTGCTAAATGCATTCTATTTTATAATATATCAAGTATCATTCCAATGCTGAATATTTCATCAGTGGCATCCTTGGCTGTCAGGATGCAGAGCATGGAGAGGAAAAACACTCAATTAAGAGGAATTCGGGGTAACCCCAGAGATAATCTTGTTTTACTGCCAAGTAGGAGAATAAAGTTTCCAGAAATTTTTTAGAGTAACTGACCCAAAGCTTCTCCAAAATCCTGAATATAGTTTTGTCACAATTCATTTCTCATCAGTAAGATTAGAAGGTTGATACTGCTTTTCCAAGTCTAAGTTGTTCTGGTTCTTCTTCCACTATGTTGCCTGACACTTCAGTGGAACTCATTTTTGGTTAATTTCCTTACCTGCCCAGCATAAAACCTTGTAACAGGTTATATTTTCATGTCTCTGGGCTATTCTGGATGGAAGAAGATGGATAGATGAAAAACCTGCCAATACCCTTTTCTATGTCAACGTTATCTTGGTAGAGATTTTCTAGCAGACTTTGAAACCTGAGTTCTAAAACATATCCCAACTGGCTTAGTTTAGTATGTATCTACCCACATGTGTGTGTCAAACATAATGCCTGAAACAAAGACTGTGCTCAATATAGATAGGCCGAAAGAAAATATATCTTTCATATCATCCTCCTACCTACCGCCCCCCCTCTTCTCATGAATCTAGCTCTGAACAGAGGTATTTTAATGGAAGTGAGGGTTAGGATTCTGAAGCAAATGTAGATGAAAAATACCCTGAGGACATTCCCCATCCCCAAATTGTAGAGGAGAGCTGGAGCTCTACTTAACAAGCTTCACATAAACCTCTAAGTTCTAGGACAATGAGCCCTTGAACCTAGCTGAGCTGCCTTCCTATGTGTCAGTGTGCGGGGCTTCTGTCATTTTCCTAGAGCTGATTTCAGAAGCACTGATCTAGGACCTTTCTCAAAATAGGGCTTAGTGATCCATTCAGGCAAGTTTCCAGATGACATGTGCGCACATCTACAGCATAGAAAGTATGAAATTTTTTAAGGGTGTGAAGGAATAAAGGGAAAAATAGTATTAAATTAAAAACATCATAAAAACAAATTCATTTCAAGTAAAATTTTCAATAATCCCATATTCTAGTTTAAAACTTATGATTATTTCTTGGCACTCCCTTCTCATCCTTATCTATGGTTCATCCAAATCTTATCCATATAGTTTATATCATCTTTAATTCTTATAACAACACTGGAAAGATGGATATTTTTATCCCTATTTTATAGACAAGGAAATTAAGACCCAGGTTAAGTGATTTGTCTAAGTCCATATAGCTAATAATAACGGGTTCATCTGAGTCCAAAGCCCTATTTTAGCTCAATGCAATTTTGCATTCTAATGTTTTCATTCCACATTACTTAAAAAAGGATTTTGTGTTTCTATACATTTATCATATGTATTTCTCTTAATAGCAACATAACATTCCATTGTATTGTTATGCCATTGTTACTCATCCACTCCCCTATCCTTGGGCATTGAGGTTGTGTCAGGTTTTTGTTATAATATCTTTTTTTGTTGTGCTGTTGGTTGTTTTCTTTTGAATTATTTCCCAGGATAATGCCTGAGTGAAAGGGTACAGACATTTATATGGCTTTAGCTATATATTACTGAATTGAACTATGTATGTCATTGCAATTGAAAGAGAGTACTATCTTCTTTTGCCAGTACCCTATGAGTGGTACAAGGCAAGCCTGGGTGGATTCACCAGTGAAAATAGCCTTTTGTCTCTCTATCTGCTTGAGTATGCTCCAGGCCATATGAGACTCCCTGAAAATGATTTATAAGTATGCATACTCTAGAAAAAGATCTCACGTGGGATAGTGTGATTCCCCTTCCCAGGAGAGGCTCCTTTGATGAAGTTGTCTTTTTCTCTCTGCAGTCACAAGATCAGCAGAAGATTTTCAAGCAATTGACATTCCCCCCTTGATTCAGACTGTAGCTCTCATTCCTGTGTTCAGAAAAGATGTGGTAGATCTTAGAAAGGAAACCTAGACTTCAATTCATGGTTTGCCTTCCAAACTAGGTGAAAATGGTTAGGATAAATTACACCAAAGAAAAGAAAGGAAGTCCTGACAGTCAGCTGAAAAAGGTTTTAGGAACTGGCAGAAGAAGGTAAAAGTGAGTAAAAGCCATACTAGAATTAGAAAGCTCTGTTCCAACTGGCGGAAGGTAATTTTTAGGTAGATATTGATATTCCTGTATCTTAGTTATCTTAGAATGGCAAGAATAGCATTTGAGGATATTGAAAGGTTTAAATAGAAATTAAGGAGCACATAATAGGCACTCATCCCTAGGCAATAGGGCAGTTGGCATTGTGGGAAAAGTATAGACATTAAAGATCAAGCAGAACTGGTTTGACTAGCTCTTTCTAACCAGCTGACCTCAGGCAAGTTTTTCATTATCTTTGAGACTCAGTTTCCTCAACTGTAAAATGAAGATTATGATACTTACCTGCTAACTTTATTTTACAGATAAATGTGAGTGTGTGTCAGGCCTGTGGTAAATACTCAATAAACAGGAGGTATTATTAGCTCACAAATATATCAATAAATATGACCGACCAAGTCTTCCCCTACCCCTATGTTAGTGTTTCTCAAACTTCAGTGTGCATAAGAATCACCTAGGATATTTGTTTAAAGTGTATATTTTCAATCCCCTCACCCCCCAAATTCTGTTTCCATCAGTTTGGGGTAGGGCCCAGACTCTGCATAACTACCTAAATTCCAAGGTGATTTATGTCGTTGGTCATCCATTAACCTTACTTTGAGAAACACTTCCCTATGGTCTCAGAGAATAAAAAGAAAAAAATGTTTTTCCTATCACTAATACACCATAAAAACTGTAACATGCAGATGTAAATCAAAGAGATCCAAATACTGAACAATTCTATATTCAGGATGATTTATATTAGTTCTTACCTACTTAAATACTTCGGAATCATCCTAAAGCAACATTTTATTCTTTTAACACTTATGACGTGGATGAACGTGTGTAAACACTTCTTCCTTGGAGTCATCTTAATCTTACAGAGATCGCTCTCCTCTGGACTGTGGTACTTAATTATCTCCCTCTCTCTGAGTGTTGACAGACAGTTCAATCTTGTATTGTTGTTTTATATTTCATTGGTGTCTCATTTCCCCAACTGGACTTTTTTAAATCCAAAAGCAGGATTTTGTTGTTTCTACCTTCCACAGGCATCCTGTAAAGCTTTTGCACGTGATATGTGTTTCATAAATATATTTGGATGAATGTAGGTATATTTAACTATATTAACTACATAGTAAACTAATACTCATTGATAAAATTCTTTACCATAAGAGTGGGTCAGTATTACAATCATGAAGGGTGAGATATTAGGCTTCTAGGGTTGGAATCAGGGAGAGCACAGTGCAGATCTCAGACCTATGAAAGTGCTATAATATTTCTGAGCCTGTTTCCTCTTTTGTAGAGGGAAATGACACTTGCCTTTGCAGAGTCGTTGTGGGGATTAAGTAAGAGAGAGTTCACAGGTTTCTAGCAAAATGCTTCATACCTATGGTTCTCTTTAAATAACAGCAGCTTCTTCTTATTATATCTGAAAGTACCACGTAGAATAATAGATGGAACTGCCATTGATGTTTATCTTCAGAAGTAAAATAATAAACAACTTTGCTCTCTGAGCAAAGCTGGTGTTTTCTTTTTTTCCTCTCTCTCTCTCTCTCTCTCTCTCTCTCTCTCTCTCTCTCTCTCTGTCGCTCTTTTCTTTCTTTCTTTCTTTCTTTCTTTCTTTCTTTCTTTCTTTCTTTCTTTCTTTCTTCCTTTCTTTCTTTCTTTCTTTCTTCCTTTCTTTCTCTCTTTCAAGGTCTAGCATTTTCAGCTTTAAGTAACAGATTGTCCCGAGGTTTGTATGGATTCCCTATAGAGCCAGGAGAGGACACAAAGCTGCCATTTTACCAGTCCCAGGCTTTCACCCAGAGCAGTACAATTAGGGTTTAAGTTTATGTCTCACAAACCTCCTCTGTTCATGGCCATGATTATTATGATTTTCCTCAGATTACTGAGGAGCAACAAGCATCCAGAATGAGGAATATGCATCCTACCTGAAATGAGAAACAGGAACTTCCAGCTTTTTGTACGGCAAATAGGAGATTCACTGGTCCAGGAATCAACCAGACACTGGGCTTTCCTATGCAGGTCTTAGGTAGCTGCGAGAGAAATAGTCAGAGGGGAAATCTGTTTGGTTTGTTTAGTTTTTTAAAACATTTACAGTTAGATATCAGAGATTCTATGCTATGGAGAAATTGTACAATTTCTGAATAAAAATAGTAATTAATTACAGTTTTATTTCTGAAGGCAAAAAATTGAAACAATTATCTAAGAATAAGGTAGATAAAGGTTAAATAAACCATGATATAGTCACCTAATAGAATGCTAAGCAGTCATTTAAAATGGAAATATGTCTAAGTATAGTATATGGAGTAAGATGGAAAAATATAATAACTTATGAAAAATGCTTCTGAGTACATTTTAAGTAATAAGATAAAATTTGTTTAGACTCAGAGATCTCTCCCACTCACGAGTGAAGAAGAACCTTCCTGGTCTGCCTGTTTCTTACAATAGCCAATAAAAAGCTTTTATTTAGGTGGTGGGATTGTGATGTCATCAACAATCTAGCCAATCTCCCTGACGATTATTTGCATAGTTTACTCCTCCAAATCCAACAGAACCCAATTTCTTTTACAAAGAGCATTGAGTGAAAGTGGAAATCTCCAAAAGAAAGGGAAGAAAATTACATTAACAAAGGAATATTTGTAATCATGTTAGTATTAAAATACAGTGATCAAAATTATTATGTCTCATCTCTCTAGAGAATACTTTCACCTTCTAAACAAAACAGTATGTTTAAAATAGCTCTCTGAAAACTACCTACCCATTTGATGTTTAAAGTGTTTTTTTAAGAATCCTTACAAAATAGGTAGCAAGCCTCTTGCTATTGGCAAAAAGAAGCCGTTTATTTCTCAGAATTAATTGTACATCTGTGTGTGTATGTATATATATATAAAACAGAAAAACTCAAAACCTGCTCTATGCTTCCCTGTTGATCTCAGCAACTTATCCTTTGTAATGAAAACTACATCAGTTTATCAAGCTAAATGAACTGGCTGTTGACAAAGGAACAGAATTCTTCAACCCTGATTTTTATCCTCCTCGTTTATACAATTTACTGGTTTAACTAATTTGTTACTACTAGGAGTGCCCCCTTTCATTAACCTAACTGGGATTTCCTTTCACAAAAAGCATTAAGCTAAGTGGGACAATTCTGCCTTTCTCATGTGGTAGACAGGGGCCTTGGACAAATTTGTTAATTATTTTTGTTTCATTCAGGTTTACTGAGCACATAATATGTGCCAAGAATTTTCACATTCATTATCTAGTTTAATCCTTATAGTAATGATGTGAGGATAGATACTACCAGTCCCTATTTATAGATGAGAAAACTGAGGGTAAGTTGAATGATTTGGTTGCCCAAGGACACACAGGGAGTAACAGAATCATAATTCTTACATGGATTTTCTAACATCAAGACTAGTGTTCTTCTGACTACACCATGTTACTTATTTGTAATTAAGTAGTGGTGCCAAAGCAGAATGCCAAATGCTACTCCTACATACCAAATATAATCTCTTGCATTGTAAATCTGCAAATTTTGTCTTATTTTGAACATCAAAACATAGTGTATGCCTATATTTTCCCAAAATTTCAACCAGAGTACTTTCAGATTCTATTTATCTTAGCTACTCAAGAATTTACTATGGCTAATAAAAATTTGCCATCAGCTTCAAACTGGAGGTTGCAGGTCACACAACTCTCTACATACTTCCTACCCAAACTTCCTTGCCAGTAGAGTACTTGTTCTATAATAAATATGACACTCAGTGAAAGTCAGAAATGGGCAAGACAGATTTAAATGAACTCCCAAGAATAGACCCATTGGAGTAGAATGTGTGATGCTTTTGAAACTGGATGACATCTCTGATTATAGGTATGGCCTTCACTCTGTGCTAGGCAATGTCTAAGTGCTTTACACATATTACCCGACACCCTCTAAGGTAGGTATTGTCAGCATCCCCACTTCAAAATGAGGAATCTTGGGCATAAAGAGGGTAAACAACTTGCTTCCAATCACATGGTCAGTGGAGAACAGAGCCAGGATTTGTCCCCAGGCAGTCTGGTCACAGAGTCTGAGCTCTTAACTATTATACTACCCTGCCTCTCTAAAATGGTATGTAAAATATTCGCTGATTTTATGAAACACACCACAGACATTTTGTTGACCTGCATTATACCTTGCTAAATATGACCACAAACAGGAAATCTGTCCATCACATTATATATATATGATAATATAAAAATCAAACTTAAGGCCCAATTCAACCTAGCATAGATAAGAGGCATAAGTCAAAAATGATAATAGCCTCTGCTTCCTTAAAGCTTCACACTGACTCCCTTCACTTTTCTTCAGCTTAGAGTCAGGTCATGAACCTGTGTCCACATGTGCTCACCATCTGCTGGCCACTGCTCGATGCCCAGCACTCGCCCGGATCTGTGGGGGCCCTGCATTTCTCTGGGGCCAGTCAGGCAGTAGACTCTTCTGCCTGACATCTTCAAATCTGGGAATCTGTCCCCACTGGTTCTGCCTAGTCCTGCCTGGGTCTTCACGGCACTCTGCCTTTCCCTCACCACTGAAAATGCTGAAGCCTCATAGCTGTGTTTCTACATTGTTCCTGATACTGTGTAGTGGATGGGGGCGGGGTGGCGGTTCTACATTCTCAACCCATCCTAAATCTTCTAAAAATGAAGCTGTCTAGTTTAGAAAGTAGTTGCTTGACTGAAGTAAATTCTTAACAACTTAGGCTTTTCTAGGATACACATTAAAATGACTGGTTGGAATGAGGGGAAGACAGAACAGTCAGGAAACTCAAAGACTAGTAAAACCGAAGGCTAGAATAGCATGATGGGTGTAAAAGAGATTGGTAAACTGCAAAACACTGTAGAGATCATCGCTGTGACCCACAGATTCAGTGGCCCCTTCACTACAGTCTAAGCCGATGTTTCTCAAATGGTAGCTTGCATCAGAATTCCCTGGAGGACTTTTAGCAAACAGATTTCTAGGCCCACTATTTCCGATTCAGTATGTCTGGCTGGTGTTCAATAATTTGCATTTCTATCAAGTTTCTAGGTGATGTTTGCTGATACTGCTGGTCCCAGGACCACACTTTGAGAACCACTAGTCCAGTGTGCTGGATGGGAAAAAAAAAAAAAAAAAAATCCTATCCACAGTAAGTGTACAGTAAGCACTCAGATGGGGTTGTTATTACTAGACTCCATATTTCGGTAACACCAATATTTGTTCTCTTCTGCCTTCAGATGATTACTCACTGCAGTTCAGCTGAGATTTGTGAGAAAAAGAGATTGCATTCCTTCTCTTCCCTGTGTCTCCACATCCTACCATTAATACCCTTTCTATTTAAAAGTTGCTTCAGTTTGCAAGGGACTCACACACATTATCGTATTCAAATACGAAATACTTTGTCATTTCTGAGCATAAAGCTAAGACTCATGTGAGAGTTGCCTAAAGTCGGGGAAGGGGCAATCGGACAGAAATACACACCCTTCCCCGCCCCCTCCCACCACTTTGCATTTGCAGGGCTGAAAGCAGCCATAGGTTTATGTTTCTAAGTTTCCTAGAGAAAATCGGGGTCTTCCTCATTGAAGGGATGTATATACTATAAGGTGCAAAGTTAGAGCAAAAAAGCAGTGATGATAAGCATCCCTACTGCGCCCCTCCCCACTAAATAAAACGAGTGGGTGGGAAAAATCCCAAGAGAGCCTTTACTGGGAGGGTCCTTCGGGAATCTGCTAGACGCGTCCCGGTGTCCCGGCGCCCCCGCCTCTACACGTCAGCTGTTGTCTGCAATGCAAAAATGCAGCAGCAGAGCCCTCCAGACCTCTCCCGGGGGCTCGCACAGTGCAACCAACCCTAAAACGTGGCCGCGCGACGCCCCCTAGGCCCTCTGGGCTTCCGATTGGCGGGTTGCGGTTGTCACTCCCTCCTTGCCTCGCCTTCCCCTCGCGGGCGGAGGCAGCGGGCGGGGTAGGTTGCGCTCGCCGCTGGCTGGGGCAGCGGCCGCGGCTTTGCAGCAGGCAGCGCGCCCGCGGGGAGTCGGGTGCTGGGATCCTGGCGCCGGCGGGGAGCGAGGGGGCCGGCTCTGCGACCCGTCCATGCGGGGCGGGGGCCAGTGGCAGGGCCGGGGGCTTCAGCCGGGTCTGAGGGCGGCCGCAGAGGACCTGCCCGGCCGGCTGCCCCCTGCCCTGCCTCGCCCAGAGCCTGGCCAACCCGGAGGGATGCTCTGTGCCTCCCAAATCCCTCACCTTGCCATGCCCTGAAGCAGAAAGTTCGGGGGCCAGGGGCGATCCTCCTCCTCCCGCTGCAATGACTGCCCAAGGACTCCTGCTGCCCAGCCGCGACTGTGCCCTGCCTTCGCTCCCCAGGTCGTGATGAACTATTACAAGCTGTAACCAAGGCCCCCCTCCTCGCTCCTCCCCCCCTTTAAAAAGATTTATTTTTTAATTCAAGAAATTGTCATCTGCCGACTCCTTTCCTCGTTAATCGTTTAGACCCCAGGCTCTTTTCTGAGTATAAGAGGGGGTGCGGTCTCCTCCAAGACGGCGCGCTGTAAGGACAGATTCCCCTGAGCGACCCACATACACCATGAAGAGGTGCAAATCCGACGAGCTGCAGCAAGAGCAAGGCGAGGAGGATGGAGCTGGGTTGGAAGATGCCATTTGCCACCTGCCGGGTGCGGACCTCCGGCCTGGGGAGGCCACGGGTGCTAACTCTGCTGGCGGGCCAACTTCAGACGCGGGCGCTGCTGCGGCGCCCAACCCAGGTCCCCGAAGCAAGCCTCCCGATTTAAAGGTGAGCGCAGACCCTCTCATGGCCAGCCCCGCCGGCGACTTAGCTTTCTCCGCCCCACACAGAAGTGCTTTAACAGGAGGATACAAGTGATGGGGAAGCCAGACAAAGGTCAGGATGTTGGCTCAGAACCTTGGACTGGACGTCAGGTACCATTTGTGCCTCTGTCTTTCAGCTCCATTTCAGGCCTCTGTGTTTATTCCTCGTTATTCAGCAGACTTTCTAGTGACTCATCCATCCCATATTGTTTGAATGATGTGTGTGAAGTGGTATTCACAGACAAAGGGCTGGAGAAAACCAAGATGCTAACTAAAAAGTTGACATCACTTCCCCTTCTGCAGGGGAAGAAAATGACAGCGTGGAAGGCCAAGCAGAGGACCATTGGTCTCCTCTGCTGATTTAGTTTCCTCCTGTTGGGACCTTCCTTGATGAAGCTCAGTTTGTCCATCTGTGAAAGGGGAGTGTGGATTTCTTGCCGTTAGGTGGAGCCAGAGGTTAAGCTAGTGCTTGGAGATCGCTGCCTGCCTGCAGAACCAGCCCCCAGGGTGGAGAACTGACAGGTGGCCGATTGGTGCTTGGGCTGGTTTGGGGCCTCTGTTCAAGTTGCACACATGCTGAGCCGACAGTTAGAACCAGAATCCCAGAATCCGAGAGAGCCGATCACAGGAAGCTGGGAGTTGTTTATTTCCTGGCCGAGACTATTACCGAGCTGTACTGAATATGTCTCTATATTAATTAAAACAGCAGCTGGGATAAATAATGCACCTTTGTTGGAACTGCCACAGGGACTGCAGGCTCAGGCTTCTCAAGCCAGCTCACCACGGGGCTGAGTGAGGTGTCAGCCCAAGGAGGGAACTTAGATGCCTTGGAGATTGATGCCTCAGGGAGATTTTCTCCAGAGGGGGTGCAAGGCCTTGGCTAGGGGAGCAAAGGACTCCCATTATGTTAAATAAAGCCCGTATCCTATAGCAGCAGCCACTAAGGAGCTCACCAGAATAAGCCAATGACATTCCTTATTTGGCCTGAGCGGCTCAGAGTCAGGAAGTCAGAGCATAGGTGAGTGTGCTCTTACCTGTGTGTGTTACCTGTCTGTGTTCCTTGGGAAGGGGTGAGAAGGGGGAAATTAGCTCTTTGTGTGTACTTAAAAAAAATTGTAGTAGTTATTCAGATGTGACCTCTGGTTCTGCTGCTGTCCTTTTCAGAGGTTCATGGCTAGCCTTGTGTCTAAAAGATGGCTAGGCTGCGCACAGGAAGCTTGGTGCCTGGCCCAGCTGTCACCCCTGAGCCCACCCTGTGTACTCAGGAGGTGTGGGTCCTATTTTAAATGAGATGGTGAAGGGACAGAAAGCCCTTAATGCTGATGTGAGGAGGGCCTGCCTTCTGCTTTAGACTTTAACTTCATTCTAGGCTGATCTGGATGAGTCTGGCCAGCAAACTGTGATTCTTTGACTAGATGCGACCCTCGCCCTGAGTCCATGAGGGGCAGCCTTAGAAACTCCCCACGCACCAGTTTAGTGGAAACTGCCGGCTGCATTCATTTTCCCGGGTTGGTTTCCTTCATGAGGGAAGGTGGGCTGGTTGTGGTGTGGGGGCTACAGTGGCTGTCTCTGTAGATAAAGCCACTTTAAGAAAATTGTTCACCTCCACCCTATATCATCTCCCCCTGCCCCCTCTCATGACACCTTCATTCTGGTTACAGCATATATAGCAACAACTCTACACTTGATATTAAATGCTGAACTTCCCTGAACCAAAATTAAGACCAGGTGTGAGAAAAAGAGTCCTACCCCTCACCCCCACTTCTGAGAAAACAACACTGAGGTCGATCTTATCCATGTGGACCCAGGCTGGCAGCAAGATGGAGAAAACATAGCTACTGCCAGCTCATAGGGAGCATGACGAGACCAGTGGGGCCTTTTCCAGTTTATCTCTGTCTGCTTTCTTACATGTTTACAGGGTAGAGACTTCAGACCGGACATGAACTTGGGGGCTATCGCAGTTTGATTTGCTGTGTGATCTCAGGTGAATCACTCAACTTTTCTGAGCTTTTTTCTGGGGAAAGGGACTAGAAATATTGGAGTGTGTCCAAGCTTGTTTTCTAATGCTGAAAAAGTTGTTTTCCAATGATGGAAAAGTTCCATCATTGGCTCTAGCACTGGGCAGAGCTGACCTATTCTAGATTTGATGGTGATACCAGAAAGGGGTAAGTTTAATTTTTAACACACACCCCTACCCAATACTTGTGTTTGACCTAGGGAGACCAATAGTTCTGGCTTGCTTTTGTTTTCATTTTAAACTTTGAAGATAGGAACTTTTGGTCCCTTAGTCCCACCTCTGTTTTCTTGTGACAGCTCTAGGCATTGTGATGGATTAAGTGCATTGGGAGAAATCATCTAGAGAAAGGGGCAAGAAAATAAAAGTGTTTGTCTGAAGCACCTTCATTGAGGTGGAGGTGGGGAGGGGAGAGAATTTTACTCTTTGCCAAAGAAATCTGACTGATGCCCTAACTAGTGGCAGCCAGAGGTATCCGAGGACCCTGTGGTCTCCCTCCATGGTCCTTCAATGTTGTGGAGTATCTCACTCTACAGTGTAAAGTTCTGCTTCGGCAGCCTTGATCTGTGATTATGGGGTGGGAAGGGCCAATGGAAAGAAGGGAAAACAGTTAATCCAGCAATCTTAAAAGAGTGATCATAAAGCTGTAACTGAAAAATAACTTGAAAATGAACATTGCCCCACAGGAGGCTCATGCAGCTCTGTTGCGGGCCTTCTCAGCTGCTCCTCACTCTTGATGTGACGTTCGGGGGAGATCTCACCAGACACTCCTGCAACAGAAGTCCAACAATCGAGAGTGACATTCCCAGTCCCTGTGGCTTAGATTCCTGTTTAACCACTTAAGCTCATGTCTTGATTCTTTGGCATCATTATCCAGCCCTTTGCTGCTACCAGATTTCCTGCTAATTGGAAGGATCTACCAGGGTTGCTAGTCATAGAGTTTTGGCTGACCAAAAAGTTCACTGGAACTCTCTAGCAAGAAAACCCAGCTCTAGTGAAAATGGGAGTGGGAAGGAGCTCAGGGGAAAACTACAGAAAGGGACATGGAGCACACATTCCTGTTAAAAATACAGTGTGTGATAGATATTGCTGAGGCCTGGGATGAGTGGCTATGCATAAGTCAGCTGGTTCTGTCCTGATGCATTTCAGAAGCTGGAAGGCAGGGGAGGAAACCCCCAACCTCACCACCACTCCCCTCCAACTCACACCCTTCCCCACCCGCTCTGGTACAGCAGGAGGAATTGAGCCTTTCCTAAAGGGAAGGATTTGGATATGCCGGCCAGGGGCCTTCCCCTGGACTTCCCCTAAGGTTCTCTTTCCCCTCTTGAAAGTCCCCTGTGAATAATTTCCCCAGGGATTTCTGAGCAGTATTCATATTTTTCCTGGAAGAAAAAGGAGGGGGGCTCCAAATTCCATTATTACAGTCCTGGTTTGAAGTGCTTTTGACTCAAGACTCATTTGGGTTCTGGCTCATGTTCTTCCATTCCCACCACTCACTGCTTTTCCTTCTTGCTCAGGAAGATCAGGAAAAGCAGTTAGAAGGCAAATAGCTGAGGGAAAGTCACAGCTGAATTCTGTGTGATTCTCCTTGCTGGCTCACAGCCTTTACAGGCAAGCAGAGGTGCGTCAGCCCTCCCCACGACTGCCTCATGTTCCTTCAGCACTTTTTAAAAAATTTTTTTAAGCAAGGCAACCCTTGGTTGACCTCACAGATTGCAAGGACCTTGTCAGCTTACAATCCCTTATTTTTTATTTTTTATGCCTACAGCACCTGGTCTTCCTATGTAGTCTCCCATCCAAGTATTAACCAGGCCTGATGCTGCTTAGCTTCCAAGATGAGACGGGATCGGGCTTGTTCAGGGTGGCATGGTCGTAGTCCTTCAGCACTTTTTAGAGAGCCCACTGGAGAAGAGATTATGGGTTAACACATACTGAACGCCTTCAGTGGGAAAGGCACTGTTTTAAACTATAAAGTATGACATGCATGTAAAGGTATCTGAAAAGATATGTACAGTTTAAATAACAGTCGCAAAATAGACACCCCACCTCCCTACTTCCCAAGTCACAAAAGAGAACATTAGCATTTCCCAAGAAGCCCCTCCTTCTTTTTCTGTTTATTTGTTTTACCTTTTTTTTTTTAAAGAGTTTTGATAAAATTGATGGGTCTCAGTTTCTACACCTTTTCAGTGTAAGAGAAGACAAGCTATTCATAGGGATGTGGGTGGGATGGAGGAGATCGTACATGTGCTCTGGGACTCGAGGAAAGGGCCTGGCGGTAGAGCGTGGCTTTACGTGGCCTGGCTTCACCATGAGGCTCCTGGTCTACTTTAGAAGGGATACGTTCAGGCTTGAAGTTTCCTGAAATCTCGTGTGGGAGCTGGATCCCTGGGATAGGTTTCGTTGGGGGAGGCAGAATTGAGGTAGACCTAGAAACAAAACGGAAAATGAGTTATTTGACAATAGGCACTGACTTCGCCTCCAGGTGAGCTCCTGGTCAAACAGGATGAGATAGTAAAGAAAGGGTGGACCATCAGTTACCAAACAAGAGGAGCGGGGGTTTCTAAATGGGGGCAGTGAAATGGCAAGTGCTAGGTCCTGTGTAGGGCCAGCATCCTTTTTGACTGAGATGGTCATCATTCTCCCAATCCTATAAATGGTGAGGGACAGCGAAGGATGGTGAATTCTGAGATCACCTGTTTTTATCCCAACTGCAGCTAATGTGAGGAGGGCAGGGGTCCTGAGGCCCAAGACTACCCGACTCCTACCTCCTCTGTCTTCAGCAATATTCAGAGCAGCCCAGTACGTGGGCTCAGAGGGGAACTGGTGGCCAATGGGAAAGCATGGGATGCTGTCTGTTCTCCTGCCACATACTGGGTTCTAGATGAATTTCCAGCTGCCTAGTTCTAGTGGGAACTGTCCTGCAGGCCCAGTATTTAACAGAATGTCCTTCTTTTTGTGTATCTGTATCTTAACTGCCAATCCCATTTACAAGAATCTCTCTCAACGAGAAATTGAAACATCCAATAGGACCGGAATTTGAGGTTGAAGTTTAAAAGAGTGTGGGTGGGAGGGGCTGGGGAAAAAGCTCAGCCGGCTTGTTAGTGGTGGTCTTGGAGACTAACTCAAAACTCATCTATTTCATGTCTCTAAGAAATGGCATAGACTAGGAGGGTCATTCTTAGAACGAGGCCATGACTGGACAGGGTCCACCTTTATCAGCCAAACACTTAAGCCTCTCTCCATGTTAAGAAGTTAGAACAAAGCTGTTGAGGGATAGCAGGTATGTTTTTTGATGGTGTGAAAAAAACTATTTGACTTTTCAAACCAAATGATTAAAAGCTTCCTTATTCCAGCCAAGTTAACTGAGTGATGTCCACTCTAGAAAACAAAGCTTGCTGTAAGGACATGAGTCCCGCCTAAGCCATGTGTGGAGACAGTAAACATTCGGGCTCCGGGTCTGTGTTCATCTTCTTCCAAGCCAGCTCAACCTTGGTAATTGTTAAGACTATAGGCTGAGACGAGGTTTAAAATGCAGCAGGAGGGGTCTGGGTTAGACACAATAAAAAGCTGTCCCACTGAGCACTTTAAATCTTTGGAAATGTAGCTGAGGATTACATCATCTTTTAAAGATGCTTTTGTAGACTTGGATAATTTCCACTTAGAAAATAAAGAAACGTAAGTAGCAATCACCACGTTTGTGTTGAGGTCTCTGTCAGGTAATATTAGGGACATAAAGATATAGGTGACATAGGTCCTGCCTTCCATTCACTCATATTCTTGAGGGTTCTGTCCATAAGCCTCTGAAAAGTTTGGTGACAGTTTGAGAGAGCACGAGAAGCCATGTCACGAGGCAGTACACGATTAATTGCAGATAATGAGCTCTGGAGTTCAGAGCAGGGTGATGAGCTCATTGCAGACTGGGGTGGTCAGAGAGGGCACTTGAATCACATGCAGGTAACTTGAATCACAGTCTTTATGATGATGTATGTTGAGTCTGTTCTGCCAAAAGACCCAGTAGGTGAGGTCACCTTTCCTGACTTGCATTAGCTCCAGCCAGAATCCTGTGAGTAAAGAAATAAGGAATTAAAATAAAATTGGGAATGGGGTAATCAATGGCCCCTGAATTGAGGTCTGTTTTTTAATGTCAGCTGTGACGCTAGAGAAGAAATGATTCCAAAAATCTATATCACTGTGTTTCTAATAGAAACCCCAAACAAGCCTGAATGGCTGTTCACTCTTCCTTGTGGCCCTCCGTGCCAAACCTTGGGTGACGGCTCCTCTCCTGCTCCAACCTCAGGTTCCTCAATCAAAGGTTCTGAAGGGCAGTTAGAAACTTCTGCAATCCACTTCGTATCCTGAGAGGACTCTGTGGGTTTTTACAGCGATTAGCTCTCTAATGCTGGCCCTGTTTCCATAGAGACCCTATAAATAGAGGAACGTTGGCGACCTAGGCTTGCTAAGGCTCATGGTGACCCAGTCACCCAACTGAACCCTAATAGTTGAACCTTTGGGGGCGGGGCAGAGGGAGTTTCAAACCCAGGTGGGAGGAAGGGACATGCATTCAGCTGCCAGGTGGGACAATTAGCTGTAAGTTAGTGTGACTGAAGCTTTTTTGGGAGTTGTTAAGAACACAGGGACCTGTAGGAATTAGAAGCTGCTTTGGCTATTTTTAATCAGATGGTGGCAAAGTCTCTATACCCTGAAGCATTTTACTTTTGGCCTCATGCAGCTGTGTTTGCAGATTTTGGAGCAAACTTCCTCTTTGGAGGACCCACACTCAGGGAGGAAAACGGATGAAGCCTAACTGTTCAGAGACCACAGCCTTCTCAGGAAGGATCTTTCAGAAAACATCTACTCCACCCCTTCTTCCTGAGAGGATGAGGGCACCCAAAGAAGATAGAGTCCTTCCTGCCCTTAGAGATAGTTCCAAGGGAGGAGAGAGCAACCTTCCCTCATTTACTTCTCCGTGTATAAGCACCTGGCCTCAAAACTCTCCTTTCTGGCTCACTTCCAGCCTCTGAGCAGTATTTTTTTTTTTTGGGGGGGGGGTTAGTTCTTGCCTGTTTTCTTGGATCAGGAGAACTGTTTGTGTCCCACCTCTAACTCTGAAACATTTCAGTTCTCTTTTCCTAATATGTGGCTTCATTTGGCCACCAAAATGGTTTCTAGCAGCTGGGGAAAAGCAAAAGTCAGTGTGGAAAAGCAAGTGACATTTAGTAGCTGAAACCTGTTAGTCAGAGCAGGTGGTGCTTTCTGCTGCGTTGGTGGCTAAGTTCCCTCAAGCTAGTCACCATGATTTTCCTCATTTCCAAAACTTGTGGCTGGTTATGTGGATGTGCTGAGTTTTTTTTTTTTTTTTTTTTTAAATACTTATCATGGTATGTCAAAACTCCTTAACCATCTCCTCCCTGACACCCACATGGAGAAACAACCCTGTTAAGCCTGCTTTCTTGCCTTGCACCTTTGCAAGTGAGGAAAAACCTTTGTGTTTGGAGTCCCCCTGTCCATTATTCTTTGACTTCTTTTTTGTTCTTTTTCTTCATGCCCACCACGGACCTTAGCAGACTCCTTGGTGCTACCGGGGCAGAGTTCCTGCTTTTCTTTACCTGCAGAACAGGTGGGGAGGTGGGACATGAAGTCTACAGTGGCTAAGTGTCTTGCCCTAGTCCTACATGTAATGCAGGCAGATCCACCACTATGCTATACTTCAGGGGACTGAACTCCCCCTGGCCCAGGCACTTCTGTTTTGTTTTGATCCTGCCTTTGATACTGTTTGGGGACACAGATAATTATCCACTTTAGTGTTGGGATGAGTGTGTGAGCCACTGAAGGTCAATTAGACTAGAACCTAGGAATTCATCTGTGTGATTTGGATGAGCCACATAACTGTGCTGGCCTCAGTTTCTTCAACTGCAAAATGGAAACACTGCTACTGTATCTGTCACAGCTTACTTCCTGAGGGTCGGCTAGCATCAGGCTGGAATGACTGCATAAATTGGAAAGCACATTGAAAACTGTTGTGTAATATGAAAAATAAATTGACCGAGGATTTTAGGATCCAAGGCAATATGGCAAACCATGGTGGCTGCTGTCCATAGCACCTCCACTCTTTTCCGGAGGCTGAGGGAAAGGAAATGCTTCTGGGCTCCAGGTCCTCTGGTGCAGTCTTTGGAAGGGAATTCTTTACCTGAGTGAATGTAGGAGATTGGCCTCAGTATCGGAGAAGCTAGTTTAAGAGAGGTGGGGAGAGGAGAAAGAGACCTGGAATAGAATGCCAGAAAGACAATTCGTAATATGTAATGTGACCATTTGGCAGAAGCAGCTGGACAAATGCCAGAGCCAGCCGGCTGCATCCGCGACACTGGGAGCAAGGTATCAGGTTGGGCCTGAGGACGAGGGAGGTATCTTGGCTCATCCCTGGTCTGGAGGCTGTTAATCTGGCCCTTTCTAATTGGTGGCAGAATGTGCTCCCCAGTCTGGTCTACCTTGGATGTCTTGGTTCTAGCTGAAGTAGACTCAGGTGGTCCTGCCTCAGGCTGGCTCTGAGAGGATGCTGAGTCCTGTGGGAAAACCTGGCACTGTGTAGCCTAATGTCCCCAGGGCTGCCCCAGAATTAAATACTTGAGTAGGAATGATGGTAGCCTTAATTTCCTCATCAAAAAATGGAAATGCTACTGCTGTTGCTTTTATTAGTTTCTGGGAAAATCAAGTGAGATAATGCAGGAGAAAAAGCACATTGAACACTGTGAACTATTAGTTCATGTTGAGGTGTGATGATATAACTTATCTGGTCTGTAAAATGGGTGATACAAGGGCCCACCCACTTTGAGATTGTGGTGAGACTCAAGTGAGATGAAATATGAAAATCCTAAACTTTTACACAAATGTGGTAATATAGTTATTGACATACAGATGCAGTGGCCTACAAACAACACTGAAGTATAAAGTAACAGAGTGGGGTCAGCTAACTCAAATCTAAAGATGGTGTTTTCTTGGTTTCTACATGGTCTAAGATTTCTGCTCTATAAGTTTGTTTCTAGAAAAAAAGAAAATCTAGTAAGTGTAATTCTTTGGAATGTTTTTTAAATGAGGGAGACTGCCTCGTGTGATTCAGGCTGTTCCCCACAGACGAAGACCCGCTGTTGCTCATGGAGCCCCAAATGGCTGGGTTCTGAGTTTCCCGCTTAGGAGTTACAGAGCATGGGTTCTCGCCCCGTCCTCCAAGTGCCAGCCCTCCTCCCATTGGCTCTGAGGCTCTGCCGAGGGCTTGGCCTAACCAGTTAAGTCAGCCCACTGACAGAAGCAGCTGTCTGGAATTATAGCACACGTTGTCTGGCCCTGGCTGGGTGGTACAGCTGCCTCTCGCTGAGCAGCCCTGCCTAGGGAGCAGGTGGGCAATCTCGGCGGCAGAGCTAAAAGGGCAGACTGCTGCCAGGGCAGCACTGGGGGCCCGGGACTCTGGTTTGTTCTAGTGTGAGGGCAAAGACACTCATTTGGACAGCTGGTACTGATACATATGCTAACAAAAGTGGTCACATTATTGACCGCTAAAGGTATTCCCATTGAAGTGAAGTTTATTTATCATGTTTACCAATTTGTTATAAAGGATACAGATGAACAACCAGATAAGGAGGTACACAGGGTGAGGTCTAGAGGCATCCCAAGTACAGGTGCTTCCTTCCCAAAGGAACTGGGGTGTCTCATACTCCTGGCATGGGGATGTGTTCACTAACCCAGAAATTCCAGTAAAGTTTATTTTATTGCCAACTATATCAGGGATGAGATTGGCTCCAAATAACAGAAAATCGTACAAAAGTGGTGTAGAAAGGGTAAATTTCATGTAGCAAGAATCCCAAGATAGGCTTTCACAACTGGTTTGATGGCTCTGTAGTACCATCCATGTCACAGGCCTACCGTGTGTGTGTGTGTGTGTGTGTGTGTAGATCTTCATTGTTGTACCAGTCAACTTGTTGCAAAATGGCTGCTGTATCTCCAGGCATTACCTCCACATTCCAGATGGGAAGAAGTAGGAAGGGTCATGACCTTTATTAGGAAAGCAAAAGTCTTTCTAGAAACTCTCACCTTGCTTTTCTTTGGCCCAAACTGTGTCATGTGGCTACTCCTAGCTGCAAGGGAGTCTGATGAAGCAAGAATTTTTAGCAAGGTGCACGAAGGCCATACAGTTTGGTTATTAAGAAAGAAAGGGGAAACGATATTAAGTGGGCCATTAGCAGTGTCTGCTACAACAGTATAGTATGACTGTATGATCCTGATTTTCCCACAGAGTGTTACAATGAGGTCTCTTTGGAAATGGATGCCTGATGGTCTAGAGGAGCTAGTAGAGCTTGAAGGAGGACCTACCGTAGAAGGAGGAAGGGACTGGCTGCAGGGGGAAGTCAGTCCGGAGGGATATAACCTCATGAACAAGCGCTGCCTGTGTGCACTTCTGAGCCCCAGACTAGCTGCAGGGATCTCACGACTAGAAACCTGAACCCATGTGTGGATTGGGAATGTTTTGTGGGGAGCCACAGGGGTGCATTTCTTTGGAATGAAAGGAGTGGGTCTGGGGTTGCCACCATTCTGCAAGGCATGACCTTTTAGGTGTGATGGGCCATTCACAGGGATCTTCCAGATTCAGACAGCTGCAGTGGCAACACTGATTTCCCAAGAACAGACTTCTCACCTCTGTCCCCACCAACTAGTCATTCAGGAGCTTTCCACTTACCAGGGTTCTTTGTGTCTCCCCCTTAAGAAAATCCAGCAGCTCTCAGAGGGCTCCATGTTTGGCCACGGCCTGAAGCACCTGTTCCATAGCCGCCGCCGGTCGCGGGAGAGGGAGCACCAGACGTCTCAGGATTCCCAGCAGCAGCAGCAGGGTGTGTCTGACCATGACTCCCCGGATGAGAAGGAGCGCTCCCCCGAGATGCACCGGGTCTCCTACGCCATGTCCCTGCACGACCTGCCCGCCCGGCCCACCGCCTTCAACCGCGTGCTGCAGCAGATCCGCTCCCGGCCCTCCATCAAGCGGGGCGCCAGCCTGCACAGCAGCGGCGGGGGCAGCAGCCGGCGCACCAAGTGCAGCTCCCTGGAGCCCCAGCGAGGCAGCCCCCACCTGTTGCGCAAGGGCCCCCAAGACAGCGGACTGGCTGCCATCCTGCACCAGCACCAGTGTCGGCCGCGCTCCTCTTCTACCACCGACACGGCCCTGCTGCTGGCCGACGGCAGCAACGTGTACCTCTTGGCCGAGGAGGCGGAAGGCATCGGGGACAAGGTGAGGCAGGGCAAGATAAAGGCCTCCCGGAGTGGGGCGCTACTCAGAGGCCAGCGCCATGTGCTGGGGGGAGGCTGGACCTAGGAAGCTGAGCTAGGAGTCCTGCCTGGTGGGTATGGACACCTGGCCATCTCTGCAAAGCTGTCTGCCTGGTAGAAAGAGTCAGAAGTCGACTAAGCCAAGAGCAAGAGATGATCCCAAAGGGCTAATTTCTGTTCATTTCACAATTATATTTTGCTCAGGCCAATTGTTATTAATTTTGGTTTGTTTTCCTTAAATAGGCTATGGAGAGGCAATCAGGACAGTGGTTAAGAGCACAGCCTAGAACCAACCCTGGTTCTGCTACTTACTAGCTGCATCAGTCACTTAACTTCTTTGTACCTCAGTTTCCCCTGTTGAAAATGGAGATAATAATAGAGTTGCTATAGGAACTAAATGGGTTCATATATGTGAAATACTTGGAATGGAGCTTGGCACAGTATCATTTTTATTATTATTACTAACCAAAGAAGATAGGGGAGGAATCCATGAAGGGTTGTTTGGTAAGGAGATTATCTACTTTAGTACTTGCTGAATTTCTATATTTATTCTTTTATTAGTATAACAAGTATTTATTAAATACTTGTTATGTGTCATAAGAATGAACAAGTCAGAGGTGCTGTCCTTGTGGAGCTCACTGAATAGAGGGGAGATGGATGGGTAAATGGACAGAATGGGGTGATAAGGCTGTGATAGAGGCTGTGGGATCTTTGGGGGAGAAGGGACCAGCGTGGGAGGGGGACTTGGCAGAGACCTCCTGGAAGAAGCCATTGAGCTGAATCTGGAAGGAGTATAATTTATCCAGGGAAGAACTGTGGGGAGGGACAAGGGGAGTAAGGGTGTAGTGTATACAAAAGCAAGGAAGCTAGTGCCATGAGCTACTAGAGGTTCAGTGTGGTTGGAATGTCTGGCACTTTGGGGGACTGACAGGTAGGCTGAGGCCAGATCACAAAAGGCCATGCTTGCCATGTTGAGTCTAGGGGTACTCTGAAGCTATCAGAGGATGTTAGTCAAGAGGGGGTCCCTCTGGGTCTCAGTGTAGACAATAGATTGGGAAGGGTACAGGAGTAGAGTCAAGGAAATTCATTTTAGGAGCTATTGCAGGAGTCTAGGCTATAGTAGTGAGGACAGAAAGAAGACAAATTTAGAAGACATTTGGCCATTAGAACTAAGAGTGTAAGATGAGACATGGAAGACAAAGGGAAGGAGTAGAGGGTTAATTCCAGGGTTTATGGCTGGGGCGTTCTCTAGTTGAGGAATCTTGGGGAAGGAGCATGTTTGGGAGGAAAATGATGAGTTCAGTTTTGGAGCTGTCTGACTACAGAGCACTTACTAGTGGTCAGGTTCATGGGCGAAGTCTGAGCTGGGGCTTGCGCCCTGGGAGTCAGCATTGAGCTTGAAATCATGTGTGTGGATGAGACCTTGGAAGGGCATGCACCAAGTGAGAAGGAGGCCAAGGACAGATATGACATGTAAGGACAGAGCAGCCACATATGTAGGAGTAAACCTAGAGAGAGAGAATGCCAAAGCAAAAGGACAAAGGAGTTTGAAGGAGGAGGAAGTACTTAGAGTGAAATACAACAGGGGTGACAGGTCACATCTGGATTTGGAAATGTACATGGGCAGTGTCCAGCAGGGGGGTCTCTGGTAACCAGCAAGAAACCAGTTTCAGTGCATTGAGGAGATAGATGGTGGAAGAGGAGGCAGCACCTGTAGCGTCTCTGGTGAGAAGAAAGGACAGCGATTATGGGTTGAGGCAGTTTGATTTTTGTTGGTTTTCAAAAGGTGGGCAGGGTGGGTTGCAGATCACATAGGACCCAGTAGGCCAGGAAAAGGGCTTTTGACTTTTTTTCTCAAGAAAGGATGTCATTAGAAGGTTTTATACAGATGAGTGACACCTTTTAAGAAGATCACTCTGGCTGCTGCTTGGAGAATAGGCTGTGAGCCAGGGCATGGGCTCGGACCCCAGCTAGGAAGCTGTTGGAATCCACCAGGGGTGAGATGACGGCAGCTTGTGCCAGGCTGGGCATGGTGGAGGCGAAGAGAAGTGACTGAATTCTGGATTTGTTTCAGATTGAGCTACAACCATTTCTGACGGGTGTGGGGCATGACAGGGAATAGATACAGATGGCACACAGGGTTTTGGCCTGGCGGCTGGAAAGAAGAAATTGCCATTAACTGAGTTGGGGAAAAATGGCAAATGGAACAAATATTTGGCAAGGACTGTGGGAGTAGAAATCAGAGCAGGTTTTGGACATGTTACATTTGAGATAACTATTAAACATCCAAGTGGAAATGCCAAGTAAGCAGTTAGAAGAATGAATCTGGAGTCTTCGGGAGAGATCCGGGCTGGAGGCATACGTTTTGGGAGTTGTCAGTATATAGTTAGTGTTTAAAATTATGGCACTGGACCATTCACAAGCATAGTTTCAACTGCAAAGAAGTCTCTTCCAGAGTGAGATCTGGGTGTATCACCAAAGGGGGGACATGGCCTTGTGGAATGGAGACCCCCAGGGGGCCCAGCAGAACGTTCAGCTCTTAATGGGCAAGTATGTATGCAGCAGTAGCCTGGCCCATCCCTCACTGCTGAGTCAGTGAATACATTTTAAAAATCAAATTAGAGAAATTCTGTCAAGCAAGGGTCTCTGGTACTATAGCTACTTTACGAGAAGGGAGACAGTGAACCTTGTAGTCTTTGCCACCTGAGCAGATGGAGCGGGTGGGCCGTGGGCACTGTGAGAAGCTGGGAAGAGTTGTAGATGTTTGCGGGCTGGGAAACGCAGGGGCTGAGGAGTTTAGGGGCAGGCACATCAGCCAGGGGGCTCCTGAGGCTTCTCCATGTGGCTTGTGTTTGGTCTTCCCACTGCCCTCGAGATGTCTGGGGGCAGGCAGAGTTCTTTTCGTGCTGCTGATCAAGACCAGGCCAGGAGACTACTGAGTGAGCTGCCTGGGGAATGGTTCCCCAGGTTCAGGGTGGTGATGGGGGACATAGTTGTTACTATGACTGTTTTCTATCTTATTTAGAACTTCCAGCTTTCCAAAGCTTTGTACTGCTTGGTTAATCTACTAACATACCTGTGAAGGCACCAGAGCAGGTATTATGATCTCCATTTTACAGATGGATACACTGAGGCCTAGAGGAATCAAGAGGCTGCTTGCCTGAAGGTAGTTCATGTCAGAGAAGGGACTAGATCCCATGTTTCTAGTGTTTCAGCAGATCAAACTGAGATCTGAAGTCACAAAAACCACGAGGGACCATTTTATGCATAATCCATAGGGAGCAGGTTTGCCTCTGCCCAAGGAGTGTGACCTGATCTCTTGGTTGCCATTTCCCCTTTAGTTATACTGCTTTCCTGACCTGGAGCTGTCGCTCCAAGGATGGCTGTGGCCCTGGGGGGTCCTGAGGAGAAGGGGTCTTTCAGCTGTCAGTCAGCCCAGCTCTGTCAGCTGACTCCCCCACACCCAGAGGCCAGTGGTTGATGTGAGAAGCAGTGGTGGTTCCACCCTGGTTTCTGGGCATGAATAGGAGGTATTCTTCTCTCTCTAGTAAACAAAGCCCCACATGCTCTCTGCAAGCTCCCTGGTGACTACCAGCATCTATTTTTAATTCATAAGCCTCCCCCACTGCCCACACCCCTTGCCATTGTTTAGAACGCACCAGCTGGCTCTCGGACCAGAGCAGGCCCTGTCAGGGGTTCAGTTACTGAAACACCTTGAAGGTAGCTAAAGTTCCCCAGCTGTCCTGGAGAGGCTCACGCTACCCCCACCCTAAGAAAGTAGGGGACCTGGGGCCCTGAGGAGAGCAGGGTTGCAACAGAGGGACAGATAGGGGCACACAGTCCCAGCAGCAGCTCAGCCTTGGTGACGTAGTCTGATGATTATTCCTACCCCCCCAACCTCAGACCCAGTTAGCTGTCTTCATGGTTGCGCCTTAAATAATTTCCCTTTAAAACGAAAACAAGTTGTCATCTCAGCCTCCCCATTCTGCTTTCTATTATTTGTGTGACAATGAGCAAGGTAACTACTTTGTCTTATGTCTGTAAAGTAGAAAAACAGTGTCATCAATTGTTGGTACACTGGGTCATTGGCAGGTGAATAGAGCAGGGAGATAACGTGACATCTGGGTTCTCCATTGGTGTATGGACTTAACCTCTGGGAAACCCGGGCCCTGGAGGCTGCAGCAGGAACCACTGGTCGTATACTCAGGGGCCATGGACTTGGGCTGCCTGGTTCCTCAGCAGATGAGTCCCCAACCTCTTTTCTTTATTTCCTTTTTTTTTTTTGGCGGGGAGGGGGGGGGGACTTTGCTGAGCAGCAATTCCTAGAAAATGTGTACCCTTAGGAAAATCGAGTTACTCTTCCATTCTGCCTTCATTGCCTGCTCTCAGACTTTTAGAGAGTGGATTAGCAGGGGTCAGAGGCTTGTATTCCCTTTCTCCCAGTCCTTCCATGTCTGACTTGGTCATTGTTTCCCTCTTGGCCTTGTTCAAAACCTCTCCAGTTGTCAACACATTCCTTCTGGGGTGTGCAGGGTGCACCCAGCTGGCAGGTCTGCAGAGAGGGATAACACAGGAATGCTGGGTTTACATCCAGCTCTGCCAGGCTAGCCCCTGACCCTGCCTTGGTCACCCCTTCCTGTTCTGTGCAGTGTAACTGGTTCTTTCTGAGGACAAGGAGCAGCTTGGGGCAGGAGCCAGGAGCTCACACAGGGCGTCTGGACAGCCGTAGGAGGCCAGCCCACTGCCCCCTGGCTTTGAGGGCACACAAGGTGGGAGAGAGGGCCAGGTGCTGCAGGGCAAGCAGTAGAGGGTGGAGAGATGATGTCATGACTGGATGCTTCCCTGTGGCCTCATGGAGGTGTTATCTCCAGGCCCCAGGTGGGGAAACCAGTGATGTAAAACTCATCTACTAAACCAGGGCAGACTCTGGACAGCCTGTCCTTTGGTACACTGCTCCACCAGATTTATCCAATGAGATTTCTCTCCTGCCCTGGAGTAAATAAGCACCCCTGTTTACTCTGAGGAGATGGCAAGCTCTGGGCTCATGGCAAAAAGACAGATTTTAGCAGGCGCCAGGGGCCGTGGTTTATTTATGTCTGGGAGCTGGCTCAGAGGTGGGTGGGGCTGGCTCTGCTGCGAGAGGTTTTCAAACATGTCCCCTTGGCAGCTGGGGGAGGCCAGGCCGTTCATCTGTGAGGCCTGCTAATGCGTCCGAGCTTGTAGACCAGGTTCCACGGCAGGCTGAAGGGGCCCTGCTCTAGGGTCCAGCTGGGTCCCTCGGCCCGTCCACGCAAATGCATCCACCTTCAGTGCCATGTAATGCCGCTCCCGTTCACAGCCACTCATGTACGTGCTCAAGTCTATGCCAGCCCGAACTCACACCCAGTTGCTGGGGAGGACAGCTGCCTTCTCTCTTCCCCTCCTTCGCCCCATCTCATCCCCTCTTCCCTTCTCTCTTCACCTCTGCATGGAAAGGGTCCTTAGGAAGAGCGAGAGGCAGAGGCAGCCCGCCCAGCACCCTCAGAAGAGCCTGCAAGGCTATGTCCACGATGCGCGGTGTTTGCCAGGCTGAAGCAGGATACCTCAGTGATTTGCCATGATCTCTTATTTCCTATTCCAGTGATTAAAAGCCCCTATTTCCCTGGGGCCTTCAGGCCCTACCGCAGCAGTCTATCTTACAATACCTGGCAAGTCAAGTAATGTACAGCACAGAGAATACAGTTAATGACATAAATGGTTACTACACTTATTGTGGTGATCACTTTGTAAAGTATATAAATGTTGAATCACTGTTATACACCTGAAACTAATATAATAGTGTATGTCAACTGTAATTTTTAAAAAAGTTCTTCTTTTAGTCTGATTTGAATTCTGCAGTTTCAAGTGAAGCCCCTTGCCATTTAGGGGTCCTGTTCAATCAGGAGAGGGGCCAAAAAATGAGGACTCTGCCCTTTACCCAAGACTCTGACACCAGATAACTCAAGCAGCAGCTTCCCATTGACTTCTAGAACAGAGTTGTGGGCTCGGTTAGTTGCCCCAGCAGGCACTTGGCCTCCAGAATTAGCCTTCATTTATCTTTTACCTACTGACATCTGTGACTTTCTTTCTAGATAGGGAGTTCACAGTGCTGTCTAGATTAACTCTGGCTTCTGAGAATAAAGAATTCCTCGGGGTACAGGGGACAAAGTTAGGTAACATCCATATTACCTCGTTGAGACCTGATTTTATGCATTCCCAGCCTACTTGTCTCTAAGCCCAGGCCTAAACCCTGTGGGAGACCCAGTGGCCCTCTGCAGCCCTGGGAGCTAAGACGATGCCAGACACAGGTAGGAGACGCCAGTCAGGTCCCCAGCCTTCTACCTCAGGGTCGTCGTCCTCAGTCTTGGCCTCAGTTACCCCAGACACACATGCCCCAGTGCTACCCAAGGGGAAGGTGTGCTCAAGGTTCAGGTGTCAGCCTCCATGTCAGAGCTGATAACAGTCAGCAGCAAGAAGAGCTGTTGTCTGGTTCCAGACGGCAGGGAGCCGGTGCTGGTGATGTGGGCAGGGGTCATGGGAGCTGGCACAGGTCTCTCCGGCCACTGGGCATATTCCTCCCTGGATCCAGCACATCCCTGAGAGGTGAAACGTGACCCTGGTCCCCTCTGGTGCCAGATGAGGCAATGGAAATACAGTATCATTAACTTGATCCCTGCTTCTGCCTCTTCTCTCTTTTCATAGGCACAGTTTGGGCTGTCTCTGTTTATGCCCCTCAGGGCAGAGGGCTCTGAGATAGAAGCAGTGGTGAGCACACATACCCTGTTACATTTCTTCTAGGCTCCTGGGGAACCGAGGGCTCCCCTGCCTTGCTGTGGGGGGCTGGAAGCAGTGAGTGAAGTTTCTTTTCCAACCCAGTTTCTCTCTTCAGCGACAAGTGCCGGGGCGTTGCAAGCAGACCTGTCTGTTCTTGGCACTCCCGGCCCGTTTCCCATGTCCTCCAGAGGCTGGCTCAGATGCCCCTGCTCCTTTGTCCTCCTTGACCTTCATCCAAATCTGGATTCGAAGAGCTCTCACTGCGTCTTTTTCCAAGTCTCCAGATACCCCACCACTGGGACCCCAGAACTGGGCTAGTTTCCATAGCTAGTGAATAATTCAGCACGCTTAGCAAACGCTTACTCAGATCCAAGGTGATACTGTGACCAGGAGGCCTCCTTGGGGCGGCTGGAAAGGCGAACCCTGCCCTGGAAAGGCAACTGCTCTGTAATATTAACTTCATTATATAAGGTTTCTTCCCTGCCTGAAAAGGCAGCTTCACACCTAAATATTATCTTGGTCCCATGACTCTTCCTGGGCTCAGCGGCATCGCAGGCATGCCCCTAGGATGTGCTGGTCACGTCCCATTGACATGTCCCTTCGAGCCTTCCTGGCATTGTCGCTCAGTTGAGCAGCATGCTGCAGTTTGCAGAGTGTTTTCACATACATTTCTCATTTGATCATGTCAGCTCACGGTAAGCCCAGAGCCCTCAAGGCAGCAGGATGCCCCAAGAGTTCTGTGCTTCAATCTTCTGCTTTTAGAAAGGGTGGAGAGTGCTCGGTTTCCTAAAAATTGCCCAAAAAGGAGATGCTGTTTTTTCTCTGGGTCATTTTCTCCTGGACCTGTCACCAGCATCCCTTCCCCTAGGAACATAGAGTGGCTATGAAAGGCATGGCATTCTCTCTTCTACCCGCCTGGCACCAATTCTGATTTTCTTAAGTGACCTAGGTGAGTGGTTCTCTCTACTTCCCAGCATCTGGCTCATGACTGTGCCCAAGGAGGACTCTCTAAGTAGGAGGATCTCTGGCATGAGCTAGGCAGAGGACCACTAGGTGGCAGAGATGGCCACATCCCTCCCTGGCAGCAGCCGAAAGAAGGTCGGAGTGGTGCGTGCACGTGGCGTTGCCCTTGGCTTTCTCCACTGTGGCCCTTCTGCCTGCTTCTCCAGCCCCTTTGGCTGGGCTTGTCCCCGAGCCCCTACGAAACATGCGTACCTCAGTTCCTCTAGTTCATCCTGAAGAATATGAACCTTCCTCCCACATTTCCCTAGGGGGTGGCAGGGCTCCTTGGTAACATGAGTTTCTACGAAAATGCGCCTCTGGCTGGGTCTAAAAGGGAGTGTTAGGAGAGGAACCTCTGAATACTAACCATTTTCCAAAGTCCGAGGGGTGAGCATTAGAGAAGCGGCAGCCTTTCATGGAGGAACCCTAACTGGGAGATATTCACAGCATGTTCAGAGCCTGATATTTTAAGGCCTCACCTTGTATTCTAAGCTGCTAAATTTAGCTGCTTTTCAGTGTTAGTCTTTGCTCCTAAAGCCTATGACTTCTCAGATTTCCCATCCTTCAGGATATGTGGTTCATGCTTTTTTTTTTTTCCAAGACGAAAAAGTAAGTAGGATGGTTTAAAAGGAGGAGGGGGTGGGCTGAAGAACAATAACAGGGCAAAGGAGGAGACAAGAAGAAAATATTAATAGAATATTAAAGAAAGAAGGAGTATGGCATGAAAATTAAGTGACAAGGAAGAGAAAACTAAATGAAGGGGAAACTCAGTGGAAGAGAGGCTGAGAGCTGCTGGACATGCAGAGAGGAGAACCTTGTGAACAGGACCTGGGCTTTCTTCCAGTGTCTCCGTTCAGCTCGGCAGTTGCCCATCTGTCATGCCCAGACTCAGGCTGACTTGGAAAAGTCGAGAGAATGAGGCCAGAGGCACCTGCCACCGCTCAGCTGCCTGAGCCTGCGCTTCCACTGTGACCGAGATGGGCTCGCCTTTCTGCCAGGCCACAGGGCAGGTGGTGGGGAAGCCGGGGGCTGGTCAGGACTTACCAGGAAGGACCACGTGATGGCACTTGCCCAGCAGCACCTTCTTTTTGCAAAAGGATACCTACTTTGTGGCTCATGTCCTTTCAGAGCCTGTGGCTTTAGCAACACCAGCTCTTCCCTGGCCTGCCGGCCATTCTCTTAACTTTGCTCTATATGGCAGCCACTTTTCTGGTTTTTCTGTCCCAAAGTCTTCCTGGGTGTCTTCTAGAATAACCATGAGGTGTGTGTGTGTGTGTGTGTGTATGTGTACATACATACACAAGTGGTGAGAAAGCCTCAGGACCAGCCATCTATTTCAGTAAAACCTACGACATGTCAGGCATTTTTATTCACGTTCCCATCAGCCTGGGAGATGATGATCATATGTACCATTCTGCAGCTGGGAAAACCAAGACCGGGCTGCAGTCTCCCCAGCTCAGCTCATTCACATGCTCCTCGTCGCCCTTGGCCACGGTCTCCTTCCCTGAGGCCTCTCCCTCCAGGTTGCTGCTTTGCAGGTGCTGCCACCTTCTCTTGTGGTTATAAAGAAGCACGTGTAAAGCTGCATAGTTAATGGGTGGCAGGGTGAGGAGCTGCTTGACTCCAGTCCCTCTGTTGTGTCACTGAAAAGTCTCCACCAGAGCCCAGGGAATGACATGTCTCCCTGCCAGGGCTTCCAGGCTCCCCACTCCTCACGATTTCCTCCCACCACGGTCATGGACACTGAGTCTCAGAGCCTGTGGTGACTTGACCAAGGTCCTTTAGCCGGTCTGGAACTGAGACTCAAACCCCTGGCTTACGTCTCCTTTACACCACATCATGAGGCCTTGGGCTTCTGCTCCCCACCCCCAGAGCAGGAAGCTCTGTGTCCTTGCAGATTTGGGAACATTTCTCACATGTAGAGACAAGAACAGATTCTAGAGGAAAAGGGATCGGCTCTCCTGCTGGCTTGCCTGGCAGACATCCCCCCAGTTCCTGTTTGTTCCTTTTCTTTTAGCAGACCAGCAGTTCACCCCTGAGCTCAGCCTCCTTTTTTCCTGAGGCTCAGTTATTGTGCTGATGGGCAAGTTGTCTCAGGAGGGAAGCTGAACCTTCCCATTAGGTGCCAGATGCCATGTTGGGGTGACTCTCCTCAGGGTCATCTTAGTGGTGCCTTGTAGGAACCTCTTCCTGATGCTTCTGAGCCTTCATGGTCCTCAGTAGCCTGGGGAGTAAGACCCCAGAGCTCTGCATACTCGGTCCCTTCCCACCTCTGGTTTTCTGCTGCCACTGCCTTCTCCCTCTCCTCCTCCTTTTTGGCTTGTAAGAAAAAGTTACAAATCTTAGCTTGTTGGAACCTAGAAAGCATGGAGCAGCAAGGGTTGTCTGAGTGTGAGAAGACAAGGCTGTCTCTGTTGCTACTGTAGTAGGTGGACTGTCTTCCGTTGTAGCTAAATGAGATGATCACTCAGTCATTTTACAGACGTATATATTGAGGGAGGGTCAGTCTTATGCTAGGCACAGTGAAGGGCCTGGACATACCTGAGATCTGACCGAAGACCTATTCACACATAGCCATTGTGCAAGAGGACCAGTGTCCAGTGCCAAAACATGCAGCAAAACTCGAATGCCCGAGGAGGGGGGCCACCACATACACATGGGGAGCTTCCAAAAGCATTCCCTGACCCCACATGTCAGAGCTGGTCCCAGAAATTGGAACCCTGTGTGATAGCTTTTGCTAGGCTCCTGTCCTCACAAACCCCAAGTCATTGACCCCACAAATGTTTGTAAGGTTTCCATAAGCCCAGGGTGTGGGACTCCAGCTCCTGGTGTTTTTGCTGCAGAACCTGGCACTGGGTTGCCAAGATAACACTGGACACTTCTTATCTCCTCAAACCTTCTTGAACTTGGGACCGCCCCATCAGCATGATCCATGTTAACCCTCAGTATTTAAGCTCTGAGTCCCTCACTAGGCTCAAGTGGGTGCGGAACCCACATTTCTTTGACTGGCGACTGGTGGGACGCTGCCTATAGAGAGATCCAGCAGACCCCTGAGCTCTGTGACCTCCCCACCACCCTCCTCACAGCTTACTCTCCTCAACTGTGGACCTCTGGCCCCCTCTGCTGGCCACTCTCAGGATTTCCTGCTGGAACTGTCAAGATGAAGTCTAAGGAAGAGGCTGCTGTGAGTGTTTTATCTTGGATGTTTTTGCCTGGACAGTGCTGTGGGGGAAGGAGGGCAGAAAATGGTAAGCAGAAGCTAGTTGAGAAGTAGCTGCAGTGGTGTCCAGTGCTGAGAATAGATTTCTAGGAGAGAATCTCAGGGCAGAGGACTTCTCCGGGTGATGCTGGCTACGATCTAGTTATTGGAATAGGGAGGGTGCCTTGGGGAGTGATGGTGCCTTAAGCCGGTGGGCAGGGCAGCAGGGAGAGAGGCAGAGGACTCTGGGCTGAGCTGGCTGTGTCAGGATCCAACAAGGCTCCAGCTTTTTTGGCTCCAGAGAGCTCCTTCCTATCCTGGAAGACATTAGGAGGCTGAAGAGGGGAGTCGGTAGGACTGTGCCTCTGTACAAGGCGCTGTGATGGTAGGAGGCCTTTCTGGGCATACAGGATGG
>CM053517.1:17841996-18093266 GCA_028627145.1 Eidolon dupreanum | reverse complement strand
CTTCTGCTGTTGCATGGTGATAAGACACTGGGGACCGGGCTGTGGAAAGAGATCCTCCAACAGGCCGAGAGGGGACTGGCCCTGGCAGAGGGGACTCCAGGCCCACCTGCTGTCACCTGACCTGTATTTTCTATCTTTCCTATCTTCTGTGGCCTTTCCTTCCTTTCTATCCCTCCCCACATCCTTTCTCAGTCTTTCTTCTTTGTGCCTCCCTGATGCACCCGGGAAGCCTGCCTGCCTGCCATCGGGAAAAGGGGGCTGTCATCTTCCTGCACATTTGCCCCTTTCTATGCTGGGCAGTTGGAACCCTTGGGCCCCCAGACTGCTTCCTGCTTCCCTTGGCCTGCGGGTTACTTCTGGGCCTTGCGTCCTCGGGGGCCTTGCCAGCTGGGCGGGTGGTAGTGTGCTCCGCTGCCAGTTCTGGGAGACCGGGCAGGGTCGGGCGCTCCCACCGTTATGAAGAGGAGGAGGTTGCTGACAACTCCAGAGAGCTGGAAGGTAACAGGGGTTGGAGGGCTATTAGCAGAGGTGGGGTGACCCGCTGAACTGCGTTAGAGAAGCCGGGGTGGGGAGGGCAGCCAGGCTTCCTGTGTCTACGTTGGGGCCAAAGTGTAGGCTTTGGTTGGCTCTGAGGGAGAGGCCTGGTCAGGACAGGAGCCTTATGGGAGGTTGGGTCCAGAGGGACAGTTTTTCTTATGCCTGAGAAGCCAAATCTGTGGCTCTTCAGTGAAGCCTTAGACCTGCTTGGTCTGAGAGATGGAGCAACAAGAGTTCTAGACTGGAGCTTATGTCTTTTTGTAGCTGTGTGTCTATGAACTTGAGCTTGAACTCTCTGGCCTGAAGGAGGAGCAGATTTGCCTAGACTGCATTTCAGAGATTTTGTAGGGATCAGTTAGATCAGGGGTCCCCAACCCCCAGGCCATGGACTACTACCGGTAGGTTGTGGCCTGTCAGGAACTGGGCTGCCCAGCAGGAGGTGAGCAGTGGGCAAGTGAGGCTTCATCTATTTGCAGCCACTCCCCAGCGCTAGCATCACCTCAGCTCCACCTCAGATCATCAGGCATTAGATTCTCATAGGAGCATCGGTCCCTGGTGCCAAAAAGGTTGAGGACCGCTGAGTTAGATAATAGATGACGAGTAGCTAAATGGTGGCTGTAAGGGAATACTGTTGCCATTGTTGTTGTTATTTTGGATTATTTCCCTGAAGTTTGCTATTCATCTATATTCATTTTCTAGGCAGAAAACCTAAGTCCAGAGATGTCAGGGTGCATGAGGGAACCCTGCCAGCCCCCTCCCATGCTTTCATGATTTACCCAGGCTTTCTCTGCTTGCCTTCTTCCCTAGGTCGACAAGGGAGACCTCGTGGCCCTGAGCCTCCCTGGCGGCCCTGGCCATGGTGACACAGATGGCCCCATCAGCCTGGATGTGCCGGACGGGGCCCCAGACCCCCAGCGGACCAAGGCCGCCATCGACCACCTGCACCAGAAGATCCTGAAGATCACAGAGCAAATCAAGATCGAGCAGGAGGCGCGGGACGACAACGTGGCAGAGTACCTGAAGCTGGCCAACAACGCGGACAAGCAGCAGGTGTCTCGCATTAAGCAAGTGTTCGAGAAGAAGAACCAGAAGTCCGCCCAGACCATCGCCCAGCTGCACAAGAAGCTGGAGCACTACCGCCGGCGCCTGCGGGAGATCGAGCAGAACGGGCCCTCCAGGCAGCCCAAGGACGTGCTTCGGGACATGCAGCAGGGGCTGAAGGACGTGGGCGCCAACATGCGCGCAGGTATCAGTGGCTTCGGGGGCGGCGTGGTCGAGGGTGTCAAGGGCAGCCTCTCGGGCCTCTCCCAGGCCACCCACACCGCCGTGGTGTCCAAGCCCCGCGAGTTCGCCAGCCTGATCCGCAACAAGTTTGGCAGTGCCGACAACATCGCCCACCTGAAGGACCCTCTGGAGGACGGGCCCCCTGAGGAGGCGGCCCGGGCGCTGAGCGGCAGTGCCACTCTCGTGTCCAGCCCCAAGTACGGCAGTGACGACGAGTGCTCCAGCGCCAGCGCCAGCTCGGCCGGGGCAGGCAGCAACTCCGGGGCTGGGCCCCCTGGGGTGCTGGGGAGCCCCAAGTCGAACATGCTCTATGGGGCCCCTGGAAACCTGGACACTCTGCTGGAGGAGCTGCGGGAGATCAAAGAGGGACAGTCCCACCTGGAGGACTCAATGGAGGACCTGAAGGCTCAGCTGCAGCGGGACTACACCTACATGACCCAGTGCCTGCAGGAGGAGCGCTACAGGTGGGTGCCTCCACCTTTGCCGCTGCCCAGTGACCCCTGTTGGGAGGTGACGAGCACCAGGTTTCAGACTCTGGGTTGTGGAGGCAGAAGGAGGAGCATCTAGAGGGGTCCTGGGCTGCTGGAAGGGGCCAGGAAGAAGCCCAGAGGAGCCTTCCTCCAGACGGGTCAGGGCAGCCGGGAGACGGGATTATGGGAGTTATGGAAGGAAGTCTCTGCCCGTCTCAGGAGATTCGAGCATCCCTACTTGATGGTTATGTGGTCAGTGTGCAGAAGGGGAAACTGAGGCAGGGACCAGTGACATAAGCTCTCCTCTGGAGAGACGCTGGTTAAGAGAACTGACTGTGGAGCCAGGTTACCTAGGTTAAAATCCCTGCTCTGCTATTTACTCTTCACCTTGAGCAAAGACCTCACTGCCCTCCGAACATGGAGGATTCCCCACTCGATGGGTCTGTGAGGATCGCGTAAGGCCAGACCTGTATAGTCAAAGGGAATACATGGCGCATTCAGTGTGAATCGAGCTGGAGTCTCTGGTCCCCCCAGCCTGTCCTGCTCTCCTGCTTCGTGCCTCTCGTGTGGCATTTGGCACGTGCTCCCTGGGGTTCTGCGAGATCTTTTCCTTAGCACTTTTTCTTGTTTATATATATGAAGAAGGTTTGGAAAATCGAGGGGGAACCCTGCCTGGGGGAACTAACCACCCCCACGTAATAGTCATCTTTTGATATTTGTCCCTTCAGAGCAGGGATCATGTCTCTGTGTCCCTGTGTGCCTCGTACCCGGGAGAGCATCTTAGCTCAGGGCAAATTCCTTAACCTCTCTGTGCCTCAGTCTTCTCATCTGTAAAATGCGGGCGACACTAGCACTTATCTTGTGAAGTGATGAACCTATGAGATAATGTGGGTGAAGTGCTCAGCCAGTACCTGCACATAGGTGCTGTGTGAATAATACCTTTCATTGTTGTCGCTGCTGAAATTGGAATGGGGCTGAACACGTGGGGTGGGTTGAGTCATTGTTGAGAATGAATGGAATTGATCCTGGAGAGAGAAGGGAGGCTTGGGAGCCAGGACTGGTGTCACCTGCCCTTCCTCTGCCAGGTACGAGCGGCTGGAGGAGCAGCTCAACGACCTGACTGAGCTTCACCAAAATGAGATGACCAACCTGAAGCAGGAGCTGGCCAGCATGGAGGAGAAGGTGGCCTACCAGTCCTACGAGAGGGCTCGGGACATCCAGGTACCACAAGGGACCCAGATGTGCTGATAGAGCTGGCAGCAGCCAGAGGGGGAGGGGTCACTAAGTGGGGAACGACGGGCACAGGCTGCTCTGTCAGCTGGGGCAGGCGATGAAGAGGGCCGCGTCGGGCGGGGTGGAGGTAGAGGCAAGGCAGGCCTGAGGCAGAGCGTGTGCAACCCGCGCAAAGGCAAGCTGACTGGCGAGGGCCTGTGTGCCCCCAGTTCTGATGGTGGCCTTGCTAATGAATAACTGGAATTTCCATTGCCTTAAGAGGAAGCTTGGACTGGGCCAGCTCCTCCCCTTCCCACATCAATCGAGACTCCCATTTCCTGCCAGCCTCCCCAAATAGTCATAAATAAAGGACTCTGCAGCTGATCAGCCTTTGAAGTGGGCACCCTGTGCGTTTTCACCCTCTCATGTGCCCACCCCTCTGCCTCACAGGAAGCCGTGGAGTCCTGCCTGACCCGGGTCACCAAGCTGGAGCTGCAGCAGCAGCAGCAACAGGTGGTGCAGCTGGAGGGTGTGGAGAATGCCAATGCGCGGGCGCTGCTGGGCAAGTTCATCAATGTGATCCTGGCGCTCATGGCCGTGCTGCTGGTGTTCGTGTCCACCATCGCCAACTTCATCACACCCCTCATGAAGACGCGCCTGCGCATCACCAGCACCGCCCTCCTGGTCCTCGTCCTCTTCCTCCTCTGGAAGCACTGGGATTCCCTCACCTACCTCCTAGAGCATGTGCTGCTGCCAAGCTGAGCAGCCGGCCAGCACCTACCCCATGCTCTCCCTGGCCCCCAGCTGGCCATGCCTCTCCAGGAGGAACCTTAGGACTCCGACTCCTTTGGACTTCTTCGTGTGTCCAGTGTGGCCTCCTGCCTGAACTGTCCATTCCAGCCGTTCCTGCCCCGTCACTGTTCTTGCTTCTCTGTCTGATGCCTTCTCCCTGTTGGCCTGAAAGGAGCTTTGGGGGCAGCACTGCCTGAAGGCGGTGGGGACATCTGCGGCCAGATGGAGCAGAGAAGGACATGAAGATGGACTCTTGATTATTTACAGTCACACAAGGACTTCTCGCAGCTGACTGGGATGCCACCAGTTAGGAAGGTCAATGAGAATAGGAGCAGAAGAGGGCCATGTTTCAGCTTTCCCAAGGAAAAGCCCACCCTGGTGGCAGCCACCGCTCCTTCCTGTGGAGATGGATCAGGAAGAAGACAAGAGGGCAAGCGGGAGGCTCTCCTGGCCCCAGAGATATCAGGGAAGAGAGGGGAGAAGCTCCCCAGCCTTGGACACCTGCTGGGCCAGAGAGCAGGCTCAGCTGATCTCTCCTTCCAGAGCTGGTTCGAGGCTGGGTTCTGGACTGGGACCTTCTGAGAGCCGGGGGATGCAGGTTCTGGAGGCCAACTGAGTGTGGCTTTGGACTTGTGTTTTCCCTATAATTCTTTCTGCCTGTCACTGGATCTGTCCTTTTTAGGGAAACAGGCCTGGGGTCCCCAAGCCTCAGCCTAAGCCTTTAGGCCTCTGGGAGCAGTTGGTTTCTATTTATTTATTTATTTATTTGTTCCTTTGTACCTTATCCCCACTGAGCTCCAGAGAGAGGTCAGCTCTGTCCCCTCTCTGAAGCCAGGGCTTATTCTTGGCTGTCAGGCACTTCCATACCATTTAGCCTCTGGATAATCCTGGCTGGGAGATGTAGGGCAAAGCCACTCCAGCCCCTCTTTCAAGCAGCCCGAGCCAGGACTGGAGAGGCAAAGCCTCTCTTTTATACATCTGTTTATTTTGTATGTGTGTATTCGCGTGGAGGTTGTTTGTTGCTTAATTTTTTTAAGGCTCTGGAGTGTCGTGTATGGTTTCTCTTCACATCCCAGCCTCCCCCATGGGCACTTCACAGAAGAGAGGGGATTTCTTGGCAAAGGAGAAAGAAATCCCCTAGAACAGGGGATGGCAGTGGCTGCCAGCTGTTGTGGACCTTCCTGAGAAATAAACATCCTCTAAATTTTCAAACTGTCCTCTCTAGTGTTGGTTGATTAGGCTGTCTCCATGGAAACCACCGAGTCTCTTCCCCACACTCAAACATTCTGGGTAACACAGACTGTTGGCCTGAGGCCTTCTTCCTCCAGGAACCAACAATGAACAAGGCGTCATCTCCCCACCCCGTCCAGACCTCCTAGAGTGCTTTCCCTGAGGAGAGGAAGGGTGAGAGATTTCCGTAGCTTGGAGAAGATAAGCAGCTGGAGGCCTGGCCAACAGCAGTCATACCCAGGTGTGGCCACAAGAGGGCAGCAGAATCCTTACTCAACCCTTTCTCAGGGTGGATCCTCGGGCCTCGGTTGTAGTTAGCTTGGCCTTATTAATGCTGTCCAGCCAGAGCACAGATCACCTGCTCACGAGGAGCTGGAGTGTGGCCTTGAGCATAGAGGCCAGGCCTTCAGGGTCTTCTCTGGCTGCATGGCTACATCTCACCCCTAAGGGCACCCACAGAAGTCATTGGACTCCCAGCAGCAAACCTGTGGGAGATTGGGGCAGGGGGTCACCTGAGTCTCCTTACTAGGAGAAGGAGATGCTGGCCTCCAGCATCATGGAAGCAGGAGCGGGTGGGTAAAGGACCCACCCCAGTGTTTTGGTCCATAATTAGTGCACCTATGACCAACTGCCAGCTTCTCTCTGGGCCTCTGTTTCCACATCTGTAATATAGGATGGATGCAGTAGCTGCTAATTTGAAAGGGCTCTGACATTCTGTGGTTTATAGGTCTGAGAAGTCAAAATTTAGCTCTCTCCATGAACTTGGGCTGGAGGGTACTCCAGGAGTCTGGGACCAGGCCCTAGTGAGATCAGAAAAGGTGCAATGCTGGCACCTTGAGGAGGGCGACATTGACAGTCATCTTTACTTTCTGTAACCACGGCAGAGTTTCACCAGGTGACCTTAAGGGCCCTCCAACAGTGTCATTCTAGGGCTCTGCACTACCCCTGTTCTCTTTCAGGCACATGTACACACCTCACTTGGCCCAGGCATCTGGGCCAGGAGCCCAGATTCCTGGGCCCCAGGTGGGGGGTGGCTGCTCCAGGCTGCAGACATTTCCCACATTCCTCCCCAAGGTCAGATGCCTTCCTTGCACTGGCTCTTAAAGTCATGCCAACCACAGTCCACACTGAAAGGGAGGAAGGAAGAGGGAGGGAGAGCAGGGGTCATTCTCAGCCCACTGTGAGGCTGTAAAACAATCCAAGAAGAAGGGAAGATCGGCTGTAGCTCCACAGTCTTCTGCAAAAAGAACTAAAACAGCACAGGTCCCACGTTTGCCTCATTGTGACAACAGAGCATCTAGTAAAGCCATGCCCGGACCGGGAGTTGGGTTTTGCTCCTCTGATGGTCACTGATGCTTCCTTGTTTGTGTCGGAGCCTCTCTTCCCTTGGTAAAAGGGGGATGGAGTTGCCCCCACTGGACCTGCCTTCCTCTCCCGCCAGGGGTTCACAGGGTGGTCTCCTCTTGTGGAGGACCACCATCCTTCAGACTTCAGGACCAATAGGCAGGCTTCTTCCTAGGGCATCTGTGCTGCTGGTCCTGGCCCCACACCTGGAGGTTCAGAGGGCTCACCCAGGCCTGTGTATCCCACAGCCTCAGCCCGCGCAGGGAGGGGGCAGCTAAGTCATCTCTGCCTGGACTGGGTGCTTTCCTGTTCAGCAGCGCCGGGGCCGACACTCACCGTGCCTGTGTGGAGCTGGTGCTCCTTGCCAGTCTTGTGGAAACTGTGGAGCTGCAGCAGGTGCAGCCTCAGCAAACACCAAAGTCCTCAGCACAGCAGAGACTGAGGGAGGTGACTTCACCCCATGCTGCCCAGGTGATCCAGGTTACTCCAGGGTGATTCTGGGGTAGAGAGGGCAGGTGGGCAGGAGAAGCGACCGGGGCTACAGGGTAGAAGAGGGGAGCTGTTGCCAGGGCACCTGGAGGGATCTTAGTGGCAGGCTTAATTTCCACATCAGTGGCAAGGCCCCTAAGTGCAGTCTGAACCCCAGTGCTTACAGCATGGGCTTTGGAGCTGGCAGACCTGGGCTCAAATCCCAGTGCTGCCCTTACCTTAGACCAGATTCCAACTGCTCTCACACTAGTCTCCTCATCTACCAACAGGAAAGCAAATGACATCTGGCTCCCTGGTTTGGGGGCAGGAGAGAGGACATCCTACAGTCAAGACTTGAGCACAGTGTCTAGAATCTGGTAAGGGACTAACCCAGGGCAGTTATGACCAGTCCTGCTTCCTGGGCTCAGGGGCATGTTTGAGCGAAGCGAAAAGAAAACATCTTCTCAGCCAAGAACTGCTCAGAGAAGTCTAAGCAGACCCTGCAGAAGCGCATAGGCTGAGGCTGACAGAGGGAGTCTGGGCCTCCAACACCTGATGTCCTCCTGGAGGCCCTGGGGCTCCCCTTCCCCAGAAGAGCTCACTTATTCCAGAGGCCTTGCCCCTGTCTCAGAGATGAGGAGTCCCAGCCCCAGCTTGAGAGGGGACTGATGAGGCCTGCCGGGCCCAGGCAGCTGCCTGCACACTCGTGCTGCATATAAATCAGTGTGTGGGGTCCGCCCTTCTCCAGCATAGGCCTCTGTGGCCTCGGCAACCAGCATCCAGAGGCCTGGGTTTGAGCCACTGAGACTCAGCCACTCACTGGCTGTGAGGTCACGGGCCTCGGTTTCCTCATCTGAAACGTGATAATAATGCCCATGCTACCCAAGTGGCAGGCCACTCCTGAGGCTCCGGTGTCAGATGTGGCTGCCTGCCCCCTGCTACCCTCCGGTCTCTCCCTGGAGTGATACCAGTCAGGGTGCTGCCGGGCCATCTGGTGCCCCCAGGGAGGGCTCTGACCTGTTCTTGGCCTGCAAGTTTACAGCCAACCTCCAGACAGAGCTAGAAGGAGGGAGCTTGGCCCCGCCAAGCATGAAGATGGCAGTGAGGAGGAAGGAAAGGCTGGGACTTGCCCCTGTAAGTCCAGACCTACCGGCAGGGCCTGAGTCACCCAGCCAGCCGGAAGGGCAGTCCTGACTGCTGTGCCTCACACTTGGGTCCTCCAGGAGAGCCCTCCCTCCCCAGCAGCTGATTCCTACCTTTGGCCAACTGTCTAGATGAAGTGTCCTGGGCCCAGTGGAGCTGGACAGGCTACCTCTGCCATGTTCCTGCTTCAGGCCACCCACCAAGTTGAATCTACTTCCAAAAGCACCCAGAGGAGATTCGACAAGCTCTGCTGCTACTCAGCCTCCCACCTAAAGGTTCTTTTGTTGTCTTACTTTGGTTGTTTTGCCAATTTCAGTTCACTGGGAATAAGACTAAAGTAAACACTTTAGGAAGATCTGAATCTCTGGGCTCTGTTCTCTGGTCTCCTACAGAAGGCCGAGTTCTCCAGTGTCACTCTCCTGGGTTTCCAGCTCTAGGTAAGCCACCCCCTTCCAGCCCGAGCTCAGTCCCCTTATTCTTTTTCTAGTGAAGAGGATTTCCCATGAAATCGGGCATTAACTGACCTCAGGTGAGAGACAAGTCACGCACACAGACCTGTTATGTGTCTCTGGTTGCTCTCCTCCCCTCGTCTTCTCGGCCAGGCGGGGCCAGGCCAGGCCAAGGATGGGAAGCCCTGAGATGGCAGTGTGGCTGCTGAGGGGGAAGGAACTGAGGATGGGTCCCATTCCTTCCTCTCTGTTTCCTCCTCTCCTGGTTTTAGTGCCCTCATCAGAGTTGGCAGCCTGGAGTCCAGGGGTATGACCTCCAAACGACCCAGCCTTAGGTTCAAATAAATGCTAGAAACATGGTTTGGAGCACTTGCTCTGTGCCAGGCACTGGGGACACAGAGAAAAGCAAGACATAGTCCATGGTCCTCAGGGAGCTTGTAGACTAGTGGGTGCACACGCACACGCGCGCGCACGCACATGCGCGCACACACTCGCACACACACACACTTCTAATACAGATGCAGGCAGGGAGACATACTGCAACAGGCTGAGGCGAGAAGTCCAGGGACGGAGAACTTCATTATGATGAGGAACTTTGGGGGGTGGCTCAGAGCACTGGGGGTGGCTCAGAGCACTGGGGGTGGCTCAGAGGCAAGGATGGAGAATATCCCTTTGTTGGGGATGGTTTTAGTCAGGTCTGGGTTTGTGGATGGCGTCAAAGGCATCAGTCTAAGGTGTGAGAGAATATGTGGTCATTTAGGGGAAGGGGCTTCCAAGTCTACTCCAATGAGAAGCTGGAATGAGGACATCTTTCAGAGAGGGAAGGAGACCCCCACCCCAAGACTTTTGGACCTTGGGCGCTTCAGAGGGGTCGTCTGTGCTTGGAGCAAAAGGGAAGGTGAGGGGAGCTTTGGGAGAAAAGCTAAAGGAAAAGCGCTGGCTAACGCTCCTGAGCTGCGAGACACTGAGCAGGCCGTGTACCCTCAGGACCTCAGTGTTCCTTCTACACGAATGGAGGAGGAGGATGGAGAGACTGACAAGTCTAGCGAGTCTCTAAGAAGGTCTGAGAAGGTGTCTCTGCACGCGGCAGCGTCGTGGGGGAGGCCTGTGAGCAGGAGCACGTGCTGACAGGAGCGGCAGGAGCAGCGAGAGGCCTGGGACGCACGTTCTAACCGCGGGAGGGGCCGCGCTGCTGCATGCCCAGGCCGGGCAGGGGAGCCCAAACGTCTGGAGGTGAGTGAGACAGGAGGTTGCTCACCCTCTCACCTTCCCCCAGGGGCGGGGCTAGAGATGAAAGAGACACCCAGGTTGTCTTCTCTGTTTGGCAGCTGGAAGGTTAAAAAGGAGGAGGGTTCCACACAAAGCCATCTTCACTCAGGTATGATCTGAGGGTGTGGGTAGTCCCCACTCTGGGCCAAAGTCATGGCAATATCAGTCCCTCTCTCTGTCCAGGAACTTTCAGCTAACAAATGCTTTTTGTGTACACTGGTTCATTTTATCTTCACCATAAACCTACAAGGTGGCTAGAAAGGGTCATTAGACCCCTCACTACAGTGAAGAAACTGAGTCTCAGAAAGATGAGGGGAACTTACTTTTGGACAAAGCTGGTGAATGGCAAGCCCAGGACAAACCCAGGCTTGCTGAAAATGCCAGTGTCCATCATGGAAGCCTGACACCCACAGTTAGGTCAGCATTGCTTCTTCATGTACAAGTGCAGATCGGGTAAACCTTGAGCCATTCACATCTTAGTATGAATTAGTTTATCCCATATCTCTTTCTCTACTCTGCCAGAGAAAGAGAAGATTAGTGTTCGTTCACGGGGGTGAGGAGAAAACACTTTTGAAGAGGCAGAAAGGGAAGACAACATTTGCAAATCCATTGACTTTCTATTTTTCCCCCTAAGTCTGGGTCCTTTAAACCACAGAACCTAACACCAACCCCAGATGGGAAAGGTTAGGGGGTTCCAAAAGAGCCATTCATCTACCTGTTCGCCAAAGCCACATAATGTCTACTTTGTGTAAGACATGGAGGATACTGAGGTAAGCTACACAAACCTTTTCTCTTTGAACACCTGAAATCTATCCTAACAGACAGAGATGAAAACAAAAAGGTAAATGACAATGCAGTTTAGTAAATGCTGAAATGGAGTTATAACCTAAGGAAGAGCAACCAATTGCCAGAGGGCAGCTGGATCAGCAAAGTTCTTCTCACTCTATGATACATCCCTTGTCATGCATTTTTCACCCATCCTGGTGCCTCATGAGGCTTCCAGCAGAAAGTGCTTTTTGCTACCTCATGTACCGCTCTCTTGCCTAGCACTGCCTGAGACGCATGGCCGTGTCCGGTGGTCCCTCCCTGTGACCTCAGCAGCTAGGTGAAGGGCTGTGGGGCCTTTATGGAATCTTTGGCCAATACTCCCATTAGACAGAAGAGGAAACTGAGGCCCAGAAAAGGGAGATGAGTTGCCCAAGTACACCACAATGAGATGGTGCTGTAGGAGGCATCCCCACCACGATACACACCCCTCCCTGCAGGATGACCGAGGAGCCCCTGTGCTCTGAACATGGTCGGAGAAGTCAGGTAAGGGGTGTGTAGGAAGGCAGGGAGGACCCTGACTCCACCGTGAGCAGAGCAAGCTGTGAAGCCAGGGAGGAGAGAGAAGGTGGGGAAAAGCACCTGTCAGGATAGGCTCCGATGGTGATAGGGCAGGAAGCTCATCCAAAGACCGAGAGTCGCCATTCACAGTCTGTCTTATTGGACCTTTGCAAGTCCAGGCTATTTAAAATTAAATTTAAATTAATCAAAATTAAATAAAATTAAAAATTTATTTTCTTAGCTGGACTAGCCACATATGGTTGATGTCACCGCACTGGATGGCACCAATAGCATCAAGGCAGAAGTTTCTGTTTGGATAGTGCCGCTCTATATATATTACATGTGCAATCTCATTTAAAAAATGTTTTTTTCTGAGTATTTTTAATATATGTTTGTTGTAGAAAATTTAACAAGGAAACTCAAATCACAGGTGGTTCCTCCCCTATCCCATTAGCAATTGACATAAATCCTTCCAGTCTTTATTATTCCTTTAAAAGAAAATTCAAGGACGTGGTTCCTTAGTGTAGTGGTTAGCACGTCTGCTTTACACACAGAAGGTCCTGGGTTCGAGCCCCAGTGGAGCCATGGGCCATGGTCTAGGGCCATGCCACCCTGAACAAGCCCAATCCCATCTGATCTTGGAAGCCAAGCAGGGTCGGGCCTGGTTAGTACTCCTGGTTAGTACTTAGGTGGGAGACCACCTAGGAAGACCAGGTACTGTAGGCATAAATAATAATAATAATAAATAAGTAATAAAAGAAAATTAAAAAAACGCACATTATAAAAAAATGCAGACAATATAGGGGTGTAAAGAGTCAACGTGCTGCCCCTCAGGACGCCAGGACGCACTGTCAGCAGTTTGGTGAATATTTGCCTTGAGTCTGAGTCTCCCTCAGCCAAGCGGCCACTTTAACCACAGAATCTCCATTTCACCGTCTTTGCCTTCATCTGCCTTCAAGACTTCCAGTCCCTCCCCTTCCACCAGGGCCTTGGGCAGCTGAAGGTCCTGAGGGTGGGTCCCTAAACTTAGCAGCCCAGCGGGCCTCAGCTTTTGACCCTCTTTAGCACCCTCTACCCGGAAGCCTCTCTCTCCCTTCCCTGCACACAGCCCTGCTCCCTCCTCCGCATCAGGCCCAGGGGAGAGGCACTGTGTTCTTTCTTCTCACTCAGCTGTCATTTCTCCCTGCTAACCTCGAGGGCAGTGACGGAATAGCAGAGTGGTCAAGAACAGGGGTCTTGAATCAGATAGTCATGGGTATTTAACCTCATTAGGTCTCTGTTTTCTCATCTGAAGAACTCAAGGTTTTGCTGTGAGAATTAAATAAGATAATAGGTATAAAATATTTTGTACGTCGAGATAGTTATTGTCCTCTTACAGATGAGAAAACAGGCTCAGAGAGCTCTAGGCACCTCTCCAGTTTCCACTGGCAGAAGGTGGCAAGAACCAGGGCTCTATGCCATGTCTCTGAAGGCCATGCTGCTGCCCTCACAGGGCAACCCCTTTCTCAACCTTGCCCCCAAGCTCCAGGACACTTTCATTTGGGATCATAGGGAAAGGAAGAAGCAAAGGAGGCAGCAGCAGGAATGTAAGGTGGCCTCACCTTCAGCCTTGTCCCAAGTTGGAGGCCGGCAGGGACCTGGGAGGGCAACGGCTCCCTGCCGTGGGCCCTCCCTCCCCAGCTTCCCACTACAGATTGGGCACCCCTGCTGCATGTGTCTGCTCTCTGTGGGCGTCAGTTTCCCCACATGTGTGACAACCCTGACAGCCTATCATTCTGAGCTTCTCTGACCTCCAACCCCAGAAGGCATCAAGAACCCAGACTTAGGCTTGACTTGGGGCACAAGGGTGGCCCTGCCCCTCAGACCAGACAAGCCCCGCTGAGCAGCAGGAGTGGTACTTGTGGTCATTGACCCCGAGTTACCCCTGTTCTCCCCAGGCTCCCCTGGGCCCCTGAAATAGGGCCGGGTGCTTGACAGGCCTGCTAAGTGAGAGCAGGGCCGGAAGAAGGTTTAGGAAGGGTGTGGTGGGTAGGGTGTGCCGCTCAGGCCCAGGTGTGATCCCTAGAGAGGGGGCATGCCTGCCAGCTTCTCCTGCTGTGCCAGACAAGGCAGGGCAGCTCCTCCCACAGGCCGGGCCTCTGGGCTCTTAGCGAGGAATGAGTGGAGTCAGACACCCTCCTCCTCACCATCCATCCAATGTCAGTGTACCAGCCCTACCTTGCTGGGTGGATGAGGAGCGCCAGACAGCCAAACCCCAACTGCCCCTAGATATGTGAAAACAGGAGTGGGGAGCCTGTCCTCACAGGCCCAACTGGCCAGAGGCCTTGTCTCCTGCAGAGGGAGCAGGAGCAGACAATGGCTATGGTGACTCATCAGTGAGCCATCTTCCCATCTCTACCCACTCTGACTGGCCCAAGACAGTCCGGCTTGTCTCCTAAGGGGGCCGGAGCCCTCCTCACCACCAGCTTCCTCTCTCAGCACCCAGCCCAGCTCCCTGCTCTGTGCATCATCAATCAGGGGCCATGGGTGGCAGGGTTTGGTTGCAGTAGATCCGGGCGGTCAGAGCAGATGCCTTCATGAAAGCAGAGGCCACAGCAGCTCAGACAAGACCTGCAATTCCCTGTCCTGCCCCCTTTCCCCTCCGCAAGGCAACATCCATTCACCCTGAGTCTCAGGGAGGAGTTGTCATTGTCATTTCTTCATCTCCTTCTGAGATAAAGCTTATGAGTATAAGCTTTATCTCAAAAGACCAACTATGTGGGGTACCGGGGAGCCTCAGTCCATTTGCTCCATGCGGGACAGAGCTCACTGCCAGGAAGTATTTCCCTTCACTGAGTCACTGTCTGCCTCCCTGCAGAAGGCACTAGGCAGCACTTCAAGAATTTAATGTCCCCTCCCAGTCTGCGTCTGCTCTATAATTCTTTGCTCCAAGCCGAAGACTTCTGCATTTTTCCAATCATTCCTCCTGAGACTGGTTTTAAAAACCTTTGACAGCTGGCCTGTGTCTGGAAACATTTCAATGTATTCACGTTCTTGTAACGCGGTGTCTAGAACAGGGCGCGGTGTTCCAGCCAGTGCCAGGCCAGCACGGAGAGTGGTACCAAAATACCACGTCCTAGGCTCTGCACGACGCAGATGCCATGAGCTCTTGTGTTGCTGGCCCGCAGGGAACTCGGGGCCAGGGAGCATGTGCTTGGCGTGGTGCTGTTGAATGCCCATGTCGAATTGGTATACAAGGGTCACCCCAGCCCGTGTGACTGCTGCTCTGAGGATTCGGAATACCCCAGCAGATGACTGCGCATGGGAGGAGCCCCAAGGCTCAGGCAGTGTCTCTTAGCAGGTTTTCACTCGTGAAGTCCCTTGAGGGTCTGGTAAAAAACTCCATCCTCTTCTCAGAAAAATGCACCTGCTCAAAAGTTCTGCAAATGACACCAGGACTTCCTGCAGACCATTATGGACCCTAGGTTAGGAATCCCCATCTGGAAACTGATGCCTGAAAAATAAACTCTGAGACAGCTTCCCTGTTCAAACTGTGGGGCCCAAGGCAAAGTCAAAGTAACCTCTCAGACCAGTGCTGTGCTTGACAGCTTGCAAAGCATGTTTGCCTATATCGCCTACGACAGACCCTAGGATATGGATTATAATTGAACAGATAGGAGGTCAAGGTCCAGACAGGTACAGTGACTTGCCCAGGGTCACACAGCCAATCTAGGCAGAGTCACACCAGACTCTCCTACCCACGTGGGGCCTCAGAGAAACTCAACAAGATCTGCTCACTGGTGGAGAAGGTACAGCAGGGAATCGGCTGCGCTTAGCCACTGGGGAGACTGGTCCTGCTGCTGCTCCACAGAGGTACGTCCAGCCTGGCCTCTGTGGTGAGCTGCACTTCTAGCAGCCTCCCTCTTGGCCAAGGCAGAGAAGGACCAGGCTGTCAGGCTGTGCTTTGTGGGAGAGGAGGAATAAGGGCAGAAACCAGGCCTGGAGCCTGAACCCCAGGAACCCAGGGAACAGAGAAAAAACCCTTGGCCCCTTACTCTCCCAAGAGTGCAGATGCCTCTCTTGGCAGTAGCATAAGCCCAGAATAAAATGTGGCTAGGGAGGGGACAGAAGTCAGGTACAGAGTGTATCTGGGAGTATGAGGTTTATATATGGCCACCAGACTTGACTATCTGAAGTCAGTGTTTAAGTTTCCAAGAAATCCTGGTTTCCTAAAACCCCTCTACTTGACCCAGAAAACTCCTTAGCCTACAAGGCCCAGCCCACTTCCCCATGAAGCTTTCCTCCAGTGCCCTGCAGCCGAGGGGCCTTGCTCCCTCCACAGGGCCTGTGTTCAGACCCCACTCAGGCACTGTCCAGTTATTATCTGACCCCTGTGTCCTTAGCAGGCTGCAGCTCTGGACTCAATATCTCACCCTGGCCTCTGGCAAGAGGGGCTCAACCCATGTTTGTTCGGTAAGCTCCAGACACTAGAAATGATGGACTGTCCTTGCCCCACTTGTTCAGTGACTTCAAGCCAAAACCGTGGTCAAAGACAGCCAGCCTCCCTCACTGCCTCTCCTTCGCTGGAAGTCAATAGTGGCCTTTAGAAACTCTCTGAAGAAGCATCGAACAGCTTTTCCCAGGCTCTGACGGGTGAGGGAGAAGTTTCAGGAAACTGTCCTTTTTCCCAATCTGATTATTTCTCTTCGTTATAAACAGTTGGCAAAAAATGGGCAGAAAAGAGCTCTGGAGCTTGGAATGTTGCTCTGTAGGCAGCTGGGTGATTTTGCGTCCTCCGTCCTCTGTCGGTTTGCAGCCTGAGCCAGGGCTGGGGAGTCACTGAGGGAGGGACTCAGGTGTGCAGTTGGTGGGTTGCTGCTAGGGCCTTCAATTATCACAATAAATTCATGAATTCATATTGGGTTTGCGCATCTTTCTTTCCCACTGGACTTCCAGGCTCTGGAGAGCAGGAACCACATTTTACTCAACTCAGGATCCCCAGGTACAATGCCAAATACACAGTAGGTGCTCAATACTTGTTAAAGAAAACAGCATGCACTGCGGCCTCCCTGCCAGTCTTATTCCTGGGCCACCTCTGCTTCTATTAATGGAAAGAGATTCTTAGAGCTTCCCATGCTGATGGAGGAGGAATGGCCCTTGTATAGGCGGCTCCTGAGGCCAGTTCTTGTCACTATTTATTTCCAGCCCCAACTGTGCTTCTGAGGTTTTCTGCCACCTGGCCTGTAGAAGGCCTGACCTCCCCCACCACGCTGTGGATTTGCACAGCCCTACCCAGACGAATTGATTCACCCCCCAGCCTCCTGACAGCTCCCTGCCTCCCAAACCACAACTATTTTTAGCAGAACCTAGAGTTTTTGACATCCTCCCCTGCCTCCACCCTTCACTCACTGGTGTCACTTCCCCCTTTAATAACAACAACACTGAAGATGACACATTTTACTTTGCTCTTCTTTTGCTTATCTCTGGCTGTCTGGGTTTCTTGGAGGGTGGGTGACTCTCGGGCCCAGCTCAGGGAAGAGGTTTGCTCCCTCAGGCTGTAACCTGGAGCCCCACACACTTAGGGCCTGTCCTGGAGGTCCTCAGACTCACTTTTCTTAAAGCTGTTCAAGACAGGGAGTTCTCCATCCTTTCTTGGGTCAGAACTCCAAGGTCTGACGCAAGTTCTCTCAATCTCAGCTACATCTTTCCTGCTCTTACAGTTGCCAGATCTAGTAATAAAAATTCAGAACACTCATTTAAATTTGAATTTCAGATAAACAATAATTTTTTAGCTCAGCATGTCTCACACTATTACACTAAAAGTTATTCATTCTTTATCTGAAACTCACATTTAAATAACGATCCTGTATTTTATCTGGCAACTCTACCTGCTATATTTCCTCTCACCAGAGCAGCAATTTTCAGATGTTTTGGTCTCAAGATCCCTTGACATTCTTAAAAATTAGCGTGGACACTCAAAGAGGTTTCAAGTGGGCAAGAAATTTAAAAAATTATTAATTCATTTCAAAGTAACAGTTTTTAAAAAGTAACAATAATAACTCATTATATGTTTATATAAACAAAACATTTTAATGAAAAAGAACTATATCTCCCAAAACAAAAATAATTAGTGAGAAGAGTGACATTGGTCTATATTTTTTGCAAATGTCTTTAAGTGTGGCTTAATGAAAGAGAGCTAGACTCTTTCAAAAAATTTTTTTAAATTTTAAATTGCGATAAAAGTACATTAACATAAGATCTACCATTGAACCATTGTTAAGTGTACGATTCAATAGTGTTAAGTATATTCACATTGTTGCATTCTTATATCTCCTTTAGCATTCACTCTATTGCAATATCACACACCATGAAGTCCCTGGAAAATTCTACCATTGTAGAATTCTACCAAAATTCTACACTCATGAGAGAATGAAAATGAAAAAGGCAAATGATGTTTTCACATTATTAGTGAAACAGTTTTGACCTGTATAGCCGCTGAAAGGATTTGGGGAACCCCCAGGGGGGTGTCCCTGGATCATACTTTGAGAACCAATGCTCTAGCACAATGCCAGAGACTTCACTATGAGCTCTTCTGCCTCTTAAATTCACTCGGGGTGAGGACGGTGTGACACTGCACACGTTATTTATTGCTATTCTAAGCTCATTCTTAACTGAGATAAGTAGTAGAAGTGGGAGGCTGATCTTGCCTAGCACCTTTGTAGGGATGGAAAAATGGGTCTCTAAAGACTCTGACCCAAGGGGTCTGGGCATGGGACACAGGTTGTGAAGTGGACCAAACTCTGCCTCATCTTGAGGCTTTATGGGGCATCTGAAGAAGGCATGCCCTTCCAGGCAGGGGGAAAAGAATAAATGAGCCTGGCGAAGCTCTAGCTCCTTGGGAACAGGGTCAGCAAGCCAGTTGCTTGTTGTCCCCCCACCCTCCCAACCATGGCTGACAAGGGAGAAAGCTGACCAACCCCAACCTTCATTCCTACCTGTTGTGTATCTGCTCATTCTGATGCTTGCTATCATTTCCCACAATGGCTCAGTGTGAGCAAGTCTAACATTGACTATGAGGAAGGACAGCGGGACTCCCACACTTCAGGTGAGTGGCCTCAAGTGAGACCCTGCTTCAGGGCCTAGAAGCCTAGAACCCCCAGTTAGGCAGGCATATCCCTTTACTGACCAATGCAGAGACCAAAGAGTGGGGACCCAAAACCACTAGTGGTCTATCCCACCTTTATACTAGAGATCCCATTACAACCTGGCCCAATGGGACTTGAGCGTCTCACACATTCTCTGTACCAGACACACACTCTAGTACACTCACCTCTGTGCTGTTCACGGTCATCCTGTAGGTGTTAGTTCATAGCTTCGACTTTATCATATATAAATATCTTGAAGGAGGGAACCATGACTTTATTGCTTCTGTATTTTTCATGGCACCTGGAACAATAGTAAGGTCTCAGTACATGTTGACAGTTTATTAGGGGAAGGGTTTTCACTGATTTAACTATCAGATTCTCTTTTATATGGGGCTGGGGCAAGGAAGGCAGGTGGAGGCCCTTCACTAAACATTTATCCAGCACCTACTCTCATTCCTTAAGTTTTCTCTGGTGATGCATTGCTTACAAAGCATGTTCACGCGTCATCCCATTTAATCCCTGCAGCAACATGACTGGTGTGAGTGGACTGTGAAAGTGACCCTCTAAGTAATTGCACTGTGCTCTGCTCAAAGAATGTGCTGAATAAGCCAGGGAGGTTGTCTCTGTGGCACCAGTTATGTGTGTGGGGTGCTCTCCAGAGCTGTGCCGGAGGAGTGTGTCCTGAACTCGGCTACCTGGTGCATCCTGGCAGAGGAGGGCCTGGCACGCCATGAAGACCATTCGGCTAGCTCTCCTTGCCCAGCTTGCACGCTCTGAGTAACCTTCCCACTGAACTTGAGCGTTCCCGTGTATGCAATTGCCAACAGTGAACATGCTCATTAGCAAGCCCAAGTCTCTGGTTGGTTTGACAGCAGTTATGTTTTTCATAATAAATCAATGAATGGGCATTCCGACTGTATCAGTTCACCTCCTGGAGCTCCGTGACTCTGCCCTGGAGTCTCCTAAGCCTGTGGGAAGTAAGGTTTCTGAGTGGCAAAGTGAGGCCTGGACTCTGAATTGTGAAAAGTTCTCACGGGAAATCTGGCTACCAAACGAGGCTCTGTCAAAGGGCCCTTCTGCTCTCCCCAGGTACCACCTGGTATCTCCAATGGCTTTTCCATTTACAGAGAAGTGGGCACTGGGCTTGCAGGTCCTTTAGCAGAGGCAGGATCCACGCCAGTGGCTGGCCTGCTGCTGCCAGCCAGAGACCTGCCCGCTGGACACAACAGTGATCACGGCCAGGGATTAGGAAGACAGAGACTCTGCGGGCCAGGCCAGGCGGTTCACAGTTCAGCTGGGGAGGCTGTGAAAAGTCTTCACGCCCTTTCCTCAGTTTCCAGGCAGGGTATGTGGCCAGTCCTGCGTGTTGATGAGTGCCCCACAGTCCAGAGCCCTGGTCAGTGCAGCCTGGAGCTGGCATTCTCATCGTGAGGAGAAAGTGGTGCAGAGAAGGGAGGAGGTGGTGTTGGCGGGCCCCCAACTTGAAAGGCAGAGCCCCATACTTCCATTTGGAAATGGTGTTTCGGCCTCTTGGGCTGGGAAAATCCTAGCAGGCAGTGTCTGTTTATCACGGAAGCTGAGTCAGACTGACCTTATCTCTTAAAAAGCTCTGCTATTTTTAGAATTCCAATGGTCAAAGCTAGTCTCACTGCCTTCCTTTCCTCTGGGGAATTCCTGTGACTGAGGGGACAGAGGGGAGAGACTGGCCTTTTCCAAGAGACTGAAACCTGAAATCTGAGTTTTTGCCCATTTATGGACTTGAAGCCCCTCCCCCACCCTAGGATGACTCATTCCCCAGAATGACCTAACAGCCCCCCACCCTCCCCCAGAGAAGATAGGGTGGAATTGAGAAGGTGGGATTAGCTCTGGGAGAGGGTTGGAGGCTGGAGAAAGAAAGAGACAACTGATAAGCATGGGGAATCCCTTTTGAGGCAGGACTCTAGAGCCAAAAGAGGTAAAATGAGAGAGAGAGAGAGGTAGAGATAAAAGATCTGTATCTGGACAGAGAGAGAGGGAGATGAAAGATTTGTATCTAGAGAGAGAAAGATAAAAGATCTGTCCTGAGAGAGAGACAGAGAGAGAGAGAGAAAGATCTGTATCCCAGAGCGAAACTGCCTGGCCGTTGGCTCTCACCTGAGTAAGTTCTTAAAGGTCAGTGTGATCAGGGCCACTTGCCAAGTTTCTTAAAATGCAGATTCCCGAACCCTCTAGCTCTCCAGGGAGCTGAGGCAGGAAGTTCTGAGACTCAGGAAGAGGTCCTGGATTTGGAGAGCCAGCTCATCCTCTGGGGGCCTCAGCTATATGAGACAACTCCCAGCCCCTCTGCCAAGGCCAGAGGCAGAGCCCTGGCCCAAGGGTGACATTTCTAATGTTCTTATAAAAACTGTGAAAGCCTTTAAAGATATTCAGTCATGACGTTTCAGAGCGGAGGGTCTTGAGAAGCCTTTTAGCACCCATAGCCCCCACACTATAGCGATGGGGAAACCAAATCTCAGGAAGATTCAACTATATGAAGAACCATTTCCTCCAAACCTTCTCCCTTCCCTAAGAGAGCACTCCCTGATCTTAGGAGGAGAAGACCAATCCCAACCAGGCAAATCTGCCACACCAGCTCAGCACCACCCACCTTCGCCATTATCATGCTTTCACAAGCAACTAATCGGCTAAGGAAATGACTGCTTTTCCCATTCCTAGATGCTACAACTCAGAGACTTCAGAGATCACCTCGTCTGACTTGTCACCCGAAGCAAATTCCTTTTAGCAACAACTCCTCAGTATCTCCAACTCCCATCTCTTCTCCAGACTACAGAATGCCTCTCATCTGTACCCAAGGCCTAAGCACTCCCAGCTTCCCGCTCTGCCTGCAATCCCTCCCTGTTTCAGCGAATGGGCACTCTATCCTTCAAGTCCTTCAGGCCAAAAATCACTGCATTGACCTCCTCTCTCCCCAGCTCTTCTCAATAAGCAGCTAGAGAAAAATTTTTTTTAATCAAAAGTCAAATGATGCCACAAAAGTGCTTCCCCACTTCACTCAGAATAAAAGGCATAGCCTGTGTAACAACAGCTCGCAGGCCGGTGTGAGTGTGTGAGCGTGCCACCCCTTACCTCTCTTGATTCTATCTCTGCTATTCCCTCCTTTACGACCTCTGCTTCAGCCTCACGGACTGTTCTAGAACTTGCCTGATGTGCTTCTACCTGAAGGTCTTTGTTTTGGCTGTTCCCTCCATTGGGACACTGTTCCTCCAAATATGCGAACAGTTACCTCCGCCCCCTCCTTCAGGTCTTGGCACAGACGCCATATTCTCAGTGCGTCCTTCTTTAATCCCCCCTATTTCAAGTTGTATTTCCTGTCTCCTCCACCCCAATACCCCATCCCAGGTCTCCTAATACTTATGACCTGTTGACATACTATCTAATGTACTTATTTATTATAGCTATTGCTTTGTCCATCTTCCTTTGCTAGAATGGAAGCCCTGAGAGTGGAGATGTGTGTCAGTTTTGTTCATGAATGTATTCCCAGAGCCTAGAACAGTGTATACTGTAGGTGCTTGGTAAATACTTACGAAAGGAATGAATAAACACATTATGTAGGTGACTGTCTTATAAGCTGAATCCTGGATCTCAGTAGCCCCCACCCATCTATTGATCTTGGCCCTGCTCTATTTCCTCTTTCAGAAGATCACCCCATCATATATTATGTGGTTTCCCCTGTCAGTCACCTCTTCTGCTTAAAAATGCCTAGGTTCTTCAGCTAATCCTTTGTCCTGGGTCTATCGGGTTTTCGATGCTCAAGAAATGCTCCGGCTGCCAGTCAGTCTTCAGATTCTGACTCGCAGAGCTGACCCATAGCGCTAACAGGGTGTGGGCCTTGCGACTTGCAGGGCACTGCTGCTCCCCACACATCTGAATCACCCTTTCCCCTTTACTCGAGCCTGCTTGGATGGCCTGAGGCAGCCTGGCTGGATGGGGCCAGGAAGAAGTGAAAGGGTACTCCTGGTGTGGGGACAGGCCAACGTGACATGGGGGTTTCCTTCCCTCAACACAGAGGAGCCTCAGTTCTACCCAGCTAGGGGGCTTCCACTCAGGGACAGCCTGGATGGACTTGCCCAGGAAATGGCTGAGGACTGGGGAGGATTCTGACCAAGATGTTTCTTGTCTTCATTTCCAAAGGCCATTTCCTGTCTTCCCAAGACAGGCCCTGGTCTTGGTCTGGTTATTCACATTCCAGAAGCGCTCATGTGGCACTAAATATTCCTGGGGCTCCAGCATTCTTCCCTGGGGCCCAGCGTCATCTCTCCGAGCCTGCTTCAGGAATGTTTCTGGTATGAAGCATCATGGCAGGTGAGGGGAAGGGCCATGCAGCGCAGAACCCACAGGAAAGTCTAGGTCTCTTTAGGGCTGGGGTAATAGATATTCTCTTCCCACCCAGATTCGCCTTTCTTAGCAGGGTTCCCCCCACATCACCCCTCTGTCTGCATGCCCCTCTCAGCCCCTAGCTAAGAAAAGTTTAAGCAAACAGACCGCTAAGAGGACAGGGATGGGCCTCAGGACTGAACGCCTTTTAGCTCCTTTTCCTTCCTTCGCTAAAATGCAAATTTCTCCTGTCTGCTGCGATGATGCTAATGGGACAAGGCTGCAGCGGCTGTGGCCGCCCTCTGCCTCCCTGCTATTACCTGAAGCTTCCCTTCTCCGCTCCTGTCCAGCCCTACCTCCTTCAGCTTCTCCCTGCTCCCACTCACCCTCCTTTCCTCAGCTTTCTTTGGGGCTTGTAGAGATGAGGGGAAAGCATTTTTTGCAGAAGTTGCTCTTTTCTTGTGCCTTGAAAATAACCTGGCATGTAATAGGTGCTCAACAAATATTTGTAGTTCCGTTCACTGATATTCATTGTCCCAGCTCTCCAACCTAATCCAGTTTAAATGAGCCCCCAACCCACCCTGCCAGGATTTGGCATCCCGCAGACCTGGATTTGAGGTCTGGTTTTCCCTTGCTAGCTAAGCAAGTTACATAAGGTTTTCAAGTCTCAATTTCTTCTGTAAAAAGAATGATAAAAATTGTACCAAATTAATAAGGCTATTATGAGCATTAAATGAGGTAACACGCATAAAGTGCTTGACACATAAGCACTTAATTAATGGTAGCCCTTATTATCTCCTAAATTGCAACTCTTCTATCTCATCATCTGTACTCCTACATTATCTGAACTAATAATTTCTCTGTTGACTTTTACTTATTTTTATGCACGATACATTGCCGTCCAGTCTGCAGCCTCCTTGAGGCTAAGATCTTATGTGTTGTACCAGACATAGCAATTATCTCTGTCTTCCACAGAGCTTAGCATACAATAGAGCTGGATTCCTGAGTTGAATAGGACTAGCCAACTCCACAGCTGACCGCTAGGCTTCTTGAGGGTAAAGACCCTCCCTTATATTTTCCAGGGGTCCATACAGTCTAGCCAGAGCTCCAGCACTGAGTGGGACCCCAAAAATATCAGACCGAAATACCCCAGTTGTAGCCTGAGCAACTTGTTTGCTCTTGCAACTCGACCCCATAATTGCCTAAACACCCTACTTCCTTCTCAGTCTCAGCAACTTTCCCAGCTCCCTGGATACAGGGATGTGGAGGGAAGGTCCAGAGGCTCCACCCTCGGAGGATAGGTGTGCTGTGGAGTGGGAAGCTGGAGCTGGCCAAGACTGGGTATGTTTGGGGTCCTGTGAACACCAGAAGAGGGTTGGACATTGGGGAGGCGTCTACTTGAAGCTGGAGCCAGCCAGCCAGCCAGCCAGCCAGCCGCTTGCCTGCACTTTGTCCTTACTCTCCCTTCAATCTCAGCCCTAGGAGTGCAGTTTCTCAAAGGAGCAGGCCAGCGGGTGGGGAATGTTCTGCTGGGGGTTGAGGATGGCCTTCGAGGGGGAGCATTCCAAGCATTCTTTATTTCTCCAGGGGTCAGGCGTTGAGGGCGGAGCCAGAGCAGCTGCCCAGCACTGAGGAAAGGGAATTTCTTTGGAGGGAGAGAATAAAGGCGGTGGGGGTGTCTTCAAGCAGCAGGGGACAGAGCTGAATGGGGAATGGGTGGGAGAAGATTGATAGAAGGTTGGGGGCGGGGCTGTACAAACTGCCAATCCCAGTTCTTCCTTTAGTGCCAAAGGCTGGAAAAGCAAACTGGGACCCTCGGCCCAGGGCTCTCCCACCTGCATGCTAAAGAGGGCAGAACTGCTGATGAAGGTAAAGTGAGGAGCCTTTTGGAGCTAAGAGCTGGGTTTTTTGTTGTTGCGTTTTGTTTTTATCAAGCAGGTTCTCTATTTTCCACCCCCAGGAGCTGTTGAGAGAAGCCTCAAAGACCGGCGCCCCACCTCCTCAAACAGAACAACAGACGCTATTTTCAATCACTGTTCTGGTTTTTAATGGGGTGGTTCTTTCTGGCCACAGAGAAGAGAAGATGGACCATCAGGTAGATGGAGTCAGGGCATGGATGAGGGAGCCAGAGACTCCCTCTGAATAGTGCAAAGGGACATGTGGATTCATAAAAGGTCTCCTCCCTCCCCCATGATCAGTCAGGAATATTGCAAAAATATCTCTGTATACAAAAGTTAGATACCATAGTTGACTTTCCAGAACATAGTATTCACATTATTGAAAACAGTAAGATTCACTTTTTTCAAAACACAGAGCTGAAAACATAAATAGGACATTCTAGGGTCCCAAAAGCCCAGAGAAATGGACACACCCATTCTCAGTAGCAGGAGCAGCTTGGAGGCCAGAGAAGTTCAGAGTCTTTGAGGTTCAAGGTGGGGGTCTGGGCCCCTTGAGATGAAGTCCAATAGCAGCCTGAGCCTTTTCAAGTCTTTTAGATTCATAGCAGCAACTCCAGGAGGCTTGGGCCAGGTTTGGAGAATGGGAAAGGAGAGAGAACCTTTGAGGAAACAGAGGTTGTGTTCTCTTACTGCTGTGAGAAATAAGGAAGGACACATTCTAGGAGCGCGTTCCCAGGATGCCCTGGGCACATGAGGTGGTTCCACATTCCAGTTTCAGTGCCTGGCGGGGGTGGGAATGTGTATGAGAGGAGTTTCCATCCCCACCTTGGCAGGAAGGCAGCGTGCACAGAATGTACTCATTGCAGTGAGGGAGGTGGGTACTGATACGAGTGCTCTTTCCAGATTTCTGTGGTCCTACCATGTGTACACGAAACAAAACCTGGACTTGGTCATGGGCTTTCTCCTCTACTTCTCTACTCTTTTCCCCTCTACTATCTTCTTACTTTGACAGGGCTGAAGACATTGAACCCTCGATACATTTTGCTTGCCCATTTCCCACATCTGGCACACCCCAGGGCTTAATTGCAAAACACCTCACCCTTCTGGGCTAGGATGCTGGTCCTGGGAGGCAGGGGAGAAAGCAATCTCCCCTCAGGGTGTTTCTGGGTACATCTTAGAGCCTGCCCAGGCGGGGTGATGCCCCTCATCCTCAGCTGAGCTTTGAACAGATCCCTAGTGCCTGTCGGTAGGCCTCGGTTACCTCCTGGCAGTCCCTCAGGGAAAAGCAGCTTTCCCCCAGGGAGTCCTGCCGCCAGCGCCTCAGGCCCCTGCTTCGGGGACCCTCTGTTGGGGGCTCCTCAAGCCCCATGAGGTTGTCTACAGACACACAGCCCCGCAGAGGGGGCTCGGGGAGCCAGTCGGGCAAGTCCAGCTGGTCAAAGGACTCAGAGGACAGGATGCTGTCCTCACTCACAGCCCCCGAGGGGCGGCTAGCCCGGGAGGCAGGGCAAGGTGAGGCCAATTCATTCAAGGAGCCGAAGGCGGTGGGGGCTGCGAGTTCCAGGGTTGTGCGGGAGAACTTGCCATTGTGTTTGAGGATGCCCTTGCGACGGAGGAGCAGCCCTGAGGCCTGGGGGGGCTTCTGCTCCACGGAGTCCTCACTCATAAACACGTCCCCTGTATCCAAGAGCTCCCCAGACTCGCTGGGCTCAGGAGAGGAGTAGTAGCCGGATTCCCGCTGCCGAGACTTCTTGAGGATGCCCTTCTTGGGTAGCAGCGGGGCAGGCTGTCCCAGGCTCGCAGGGACCGGGCTGAGTGCAGAGTCCTCCCTTGCCCACTCTGAGGAGGCAGATGCTTTCTTCTTGAGAATGCCCTTTGGTAGCTTGAGGTTGCCCTTGCTAGGGCGAGTGGAGGTGTCATCAGTCAGGTCCCCCTGGAGAGACTGGGCCATGTCATTCTCTTTGCGGGACTTCTTGAGTGAATGCTGGCGCTCCAGGCCGGAGGCCACGCTCCCACTTCCAGGTGTGTGCTGCTTGAAGAAGCTGCATACCTTGGCCCCGTTCTCCAGGAGGGGGCGGGAGGACCGCCGGAGCCAGTCAGCCATGGAGGCCCGGCCAGAGTCGCTGCCTGGGCGCCCTGCCTCCTGCTCTCCCACACAGGTGGCATAGCCCCAGTTGACCCACCAGTGACTGGCTACATCCTCCAGGGTGGCCCGGCGGGTGGGGTTCACCATTAACAGCCACCGGATCAGGCCGCAGGCATCTGAAAGACAAAAGACAAGGAGCTTCAGATTGGCAGCCATGAGAATGGGAACCCACTGTCTCCTCTCACTGGTTTATCTCCATCTGTGCTAAGACACCGTCCACTTCTGCGTCAGACATGTCTACTCCCACCTAGGGCTATACACACGCTCCAGCCAGGCCAGGTCCCAGCTTTCCTGGATGGACTTTGCTAATTTCCTCTTCCATCCCACGCCCCTCAGGACTCCAGCCATTTCATTAGCCTTGCTGTACGTTAGTGGGTATCTTCTCCCCACTGAAATGCAACCCTCTGAGGGCGTGGACTATGCTCAAGGGTAAACCAAGGATCTCATACCCTTCTTGCCTTCTACTTTATAGGTAAAGGACAAAAGATTTCTAAGGATAAGGACAAAGGCAGTAGGAAGTAAGACAACTGTAGCAAAGGGAATCTAAGTCAGACCTTAGGAAGCACTTTCCAAGTATAATAAAGTATGCCCACAAGGGAAGGAAAAGATATCCCCGCTGTCCTCAGGTCATAAACACTGCAGGCAGAGGTGACAGCAGATGGTGGCTGGAGGGTACTCGCATCCACGGTAGATTGCCCTCTTCACCCTACTGGCACTGTTTAACTCTTGCCTCAGGAATTTGCTTAGGATAGCTGGGCCTAGATGAGAATACCCATCACTCACCAGAGGGTTTGGGCGGCTCCCGATAGGCCCCACTGCTGATCTGTTTCACCAGCGTCTTATGGTCCTGCCCGTCAAAGGGCATGGTGCCATGCACCAGGATGTAGAGGAGAACACCCAGGGACCAGCTGTCCACCTGAGAAAGGGAGAGGGAGGATCAGCAAAGATGCCCACATGCCATAGGCTAGGGGGCTTCCGGCCTCACTTCCATATCAGAATAAAAGGGGTACACGCCAGAGAACTCAAAGGCCAGCTCATCTGAGAACCACCTTCCTCTGGTACCCAAGGGCAGAGGGGTGATACGCGGGGGGGACTGAGGCTCATGGGGGCAGGTGTTGTCAATCCTCTTGGGAAGGGCTGCTGCCAACACAAGAGCCGTAGTGAGGTCACCCCTGTGGGGCCAGGAGTGGGTGGCTAGCTCGGTGCTGGGGAAGGTGATGGGAACAAGGAAGGTGAGGGGCACAGAACTAGACTGAGGGTCAGGAAACTTAAGTTCTTGTTCCAGTTTTCCACTCTTGGCTAGAGACCTGGCAGGTAGCGGGGTTGGGGGGCTGAGTTATATGCTCTGAGAAAGGCAGTAGCTAGGAAACCAGCCCGCCTATCTCACAGGAGCTAAAGTCACAGGAAACAGTTGAAGCAGGCCAGCGGCGGAGGGCGGACACTCACCTCTGGGCCCATGTAGGGCTTCCCATTGACGATCTCAGGTGAGGCGTAGAGGGGGCTCCCACAGAATGTCTGCAGGAACTTGCCTTGGTGGTAGAGGTTGGAGAGGCCAAAGTCAGCGATCTGCAGGAATGAGTCACACACGGTTATGCCAAGGCCTGGGTTTTCTGCAGCTCTCAGCCTGCCCCTCTCCAGGCCCCAGTAAGAGAAAGGGGTGCCCGTGACCCCTACCGCCACACTGGGCACTGCCAACACAGCTCAGGCCCGGAAGAAAAAGCCCTGCAGAGGTGTGTCAATGAGGAGCATCTAGGAAGAGGTGTGTGGGGGCTCCAGGGTCCTCACTGTTCCCCAGGCCCCTGTACTCATGCTGTACTCCACTCCAGCTATGCGTTCTCCTGCCTACGCACCTCCTCTTGATCCAGCAAGCCCACCTCCTCTGGGAAGCCCTCTATTGCCCTAAGACCTCCTTCTCAAAGTCCTACAGTTTCCGGTGGCTCGCTGTAGACCCACTCATCAGTTCTGTCTCTATATCGATATGTTCCCCATGCTGACCTCCTACTGCCCCACCCTTCCTGCAGTTCCTAGCACAGGTGTGACCCATGCATGGGACTCAGTGGGAAGGTCTACCAGATGGAGGGCAAGAATCAACATCTGATGCCAGTGTCATGGTCCTCAGAAGCAGCCTTTCCAGCATTGAAGAGTCACGCAAGGCTGGGCTGCCTTTCCTAGCAAAGGCTCATCCAAGTCTACACCTGGGCGGGAACACGGGGTCAGTGCAGAATGGATGAGAAGCAATGACGATGGCAGAACAAAGGTCATGATTGTGATTATAGCCCAGGAGATGGAATCTATCATAGGATTCCTTGAGCCACCTGATACTGAGGCCTTGTGAGGCTAAAAGCCCATCTTCTTGCTCCCTAGAGAAGCCTCATCCCACCTATCCTCAGATAGAGGCTGAGGCTAGTGCCTTGCCTGATCCTGACCTCTTCACTCCCAGCAGAGGGTCTTACATGCCCAGGGCGGGGAGGGGTTGTTTATGAAACTCTGGCTCCTTTGTTTATGGTTTTATTGGCCTCTTATCAAGCTGTTACCAGTTGAAGCCCATAATGAGGCAGATGATTGGTGCGAATGAGAGAATTACTGCCTGTCTGAGTTCTGAGGGTTTATTGGTTCTGCCCCCAACCCCCATAGCATCAAAGCAAGCCCCACCTACTCTGGGAATTGGCTGGGAAAGGGGAATGAACTCAGTGCCAAGGTGCCTCAGGGCACAGGTCAGAGGCCACTGAAGAAGAGGCTTTGTCCTCAATTCAGGAAAATTCTGAGAAGGGTCCAAGTGCAGTCAGAGCCCTCTCTGGCACCTTCAGGGGCCAGCCTGGCCCTCTCCCCATTCCAGCTCTGAGATCTGAGTTTATTCATCAACGTACATTTCTCAGACCTAAATTTAACTACTTAGCATGGGAAGTCAGCAGCTGCAAGAAGCAGGAAGCGGGCGCTGGAAAGCTCGGTCTTTGGGGAAAGGTGCCAAAGGTCTACCTAATTGAAGCAGATTAAAGTGTTCACGTGTGCGTGTGCGCACATGCGTGTGTACACGCAAGTGGGAAGAACTCAGGCCATGGCCCTCTCCGTCAGTCCCAAGGTTGTGAGCAAAAGCCAACCCTAGACCTTGACTCCTGTCAGCTTTGTGACATCAAGAGCACTGGTAGGGGAGTCAAAAGACCTCGGTTCAAGCCTCCAGGCTCAGCCTCCAGCTGGCCACGGGACCTTGTGCAAGTCACCCCTCATCTTGAGGCCTCAGTTTTCCATACATACGATGATACAGGAACCAACACATTAAGTCTGGGATTTGCTTGAATCCTCTGGAACCCCATAAGGGCTTAGAGATTCTTGGCTAGGGACAGTGCAGAAAGGCTGGGGAGGAGTGGGAGAGCGGCTAGAAACAAAAAGTGGGGCTCACCTTGATATTTCCACTGGCATCTAGGAGGATGTTCTCCAGCTTGAGGTCTCGGTGGACAACCCCGTTCTGAAAGAGGGAGGGAGGAAGGTAAGAGGAAAGTCACCAGGGAGGGAAGGGCATGAGGGCCTAGTCTGGAAAGGGAGGTAAACACAAAGGGGACCGGGTTGGGGGAGCACAGGTAGGCTGGGAATGTCCATCTTTATTGGTACAAAGTGTAACAAATCATAGGCTCTTCCGCCCTGGGCCAAGGGACAAAGCCAGACACCACATTCCCTAGGCTGAGTGCGCAGAATCGAGTCTCGCCTCTGCTTTGTCTCCCTGTGCGATCCCGGACAAGTCATGGAATCTCTCTGGCTCAAACCAGCCCGGGAGCCCCGGGACCGCCCCTGAGGACAGGGCTGGGCAGGTAGCGGCTCACCTGGTGGCAGTAGTGCACGGCTGAGACGATCTGCCGGAAGAAATGGCGGGCGTCGCGCTCGCTGAGCCGCTGCCGCTCACTGATGTAGTCATACAGGTCGCCCCGGCTGGCGTACTCCATGACGATCACGATCTTGCTGCTATTTTCAAACACTGGGGCACAGCAAGGCAGGACATCAGGCCCCACCAGAGTACACTGGCTCCCCAAATGGGGTCCACTGGTCTCTCCCTGGACCCAGACCAGGCAGAACCTCCCTCAAGGAATGTCTGCTAATGGGGCAGGAGAGTGACGAGTAAGGGCAGGAGGAGGGCCTTTGAAGCTCTCAAATCTTCCAGGAGCAATGAATTAAGACCCAGGGAACTGGCTCACCCTCCCTCTCTTCAGAAGTTAGGCTTTGAAGGATTCTTAAAACTACCCTGCAAATTCCCAGGAAGGCAGTGACATCACTGGATGAGAATGAAAAGTAGGCTCTCTGGTTCAGAATTTGGTGCTTTTTTGCCTCATAACCTTGGGCAAATCTCTTCTAGATCCATCAGGAAGAATGCAGATTTGGGTTTGAATCCTGGCCCTATCACTTATTAGCTGGGTGACCCTGGCAAGTTATTCAACCAGTGTTCCTCAGTTACCTCATTTGAGGGGTGGGATAATAATGGCAAACTCTTAGGGCTGGGGTGAGAAGTAGACAAGTCAGTGAGAACTCTGGGGCTGGCTGAACAAGCACTCAATAAACGGCACCTACTGTTATATTTATTATCAGCGTCCTCATATTTATACTTGACTAATAATGCCCATAAAATGCCTGCCTTGAAGATCAGAAGAGGGATAAAAGTATATCAAGTGGTTTGTAAACTATAAAGTACCATAGAGAGCAGAGATATTCATCTCTTCCAATATCTTCGACTTCTTGCCCAGACAACTGCCAGGGCCTTGTCTACAGAAGCAATCAATAAATATTTGATAATTAATTGACTGGTTGGGCTCCTGGCAGTCATTCTGCTCTAGCTGGATCATCAACATGGGTAAGAGGGGCCCTCTTGACACCTCGGGCCTTGTCCTGGCTCCAGCCCTCTAAAAAGGTTGGGAATGACTGGTTCACCAAACTGGCCCTTCGGCTGGGTATGTGTCAGAACACGTATATCCCTGACATCACATCTTTGTGTCAAACGGGTCCTAGGAGTTTGGCTTGCTCGGCCAGCCCCAGAGCTGCTGCTGTCAAGCCTGTGAGAAGGAGCTGAGCAAGGCAGCTTCTCCCAGTAGGAGTCCCAGGTCCCAGGCAGTTGGATACATGGCCAGGAGGACTCAGCTTTTCCCTAGGGGACAATGAGTAAGTGGCCCTGATGCATGGTGGCTTAGCCTCCTGGGGATTGCCAAGTTGAGCCTCCACCCCTGTGGTTCTCTATATCTTTGCAGCCTTTGTGCCATGAAATCGGGGGTTAAGAGCCAGCACATTCTGGACAGAAGCTAGGTTAGAGGTCAGTTTCCCCACCTACCCAGTCCATATCTCCTGAAGGCTATGACAGGATGGGAATGGAACTGGGGGAGCCCTGTCAGACACACAGTAACCGTGACGGTCCTACGTCTGCTAAATCTGAAGGAGAAGTCACATCTTGAGTTTTGAAACTAAGTTGCTGGGCCAGGCTGAAGATATAGGTATGGGGGAGAATTCACTCACTCATTCATATACCGACCACCCCCCAATCACCAATACTCTGTCATCTGCCCACTCTTCCCCGGGGGAAATGCACAGAGATACAATTAACTTTCTCAGCCACTTGCCTGGGCTCCTTGAGGGACAGGCTCAGGCTGTGAGGCTATGTCAGTGGCTCTGCCCCTGGTCTTCCTATGAACAGGAGAGAAGACTCCTCTCCTACTCCTCACCGGGAATATTCAGATAGAGGGCAAAGCCACAGGCTCCCTTTCCTCCCTCCTGCTGCCGCTGTCCCCTGTTTCCCATCTAACTAATAATTATGTAAAGGCTGCAAGCAGACAGGTGTGCGTGGGAGGGTGCTCCCCCTCTTTCCCTCGTCACCCTCTCTTGCTCATCCTGTTGTCTGGGTCACAGGGAACAGGGCAGCTGGAGTGGAAAGCCAGCACTGATGTCAGAGAAGAAGAGGCTGAGAGAGATGAGGAGAAGTGGGAGTCAGCCCCATGGCAGGAATGATTCAGAGTACAAGGCAGACTCTAGGAGGCCTGGCTCTTGGGACATATAAAGAATAGCACCCACGCCCCTGAGACAGGTGCCGGTCTATGTATGTTTCAGTCTTTCCATATTGCTGAGGGTCTCACTGGGGTGGAGAGGTCATGTTCAAGTATGGAAAGTGTAACAATGACAACAAAATAGCCTATAATCTGTTGAGTTCCTCCCATGAGCTGAGTACTTGGTGACATTTAATTTGATCTTTACAACTACCCTGTGACATAGGTAGGGGTATCCCACCCAGACACTAAGTTGAAGTAGTTGCTGGGTTTCAGATCCAGCTTTTGCCCAACTTGAAAGCCTGTGTATCATTTCTTTGTATCATCTGTTCTGACTGCCTCTACACACACACACGCGCACGCACACACGTACACACTCTGAGCTTCAAATGGCCCGCCTCTGTACCTTCATGGATGGCAATTATATGGGGGTGGTTGAGTGATGACATGATCTCAATCTCTCGTCGAATGTGCATCAGATCTTGTTCATCTTTGATTTTGTCTTTTCGGATCGACTTGATGGCCACCTGGGAACAGAGAATGCAGGAGAGTGAGGAGGAAGGTCTGGCAGGTACGGGTGTCCCTGAGGATACTCTCAAAGTCCTGACTCTGCAAAAGCTGCAAGATGCACCCATAGAAGCCTTCATCCTTCACCAGGGAAGGTGGCAGAGAGGCTGGAGAGCATCTTCTCTAGAGCAGGTTCTCAGCTGGGTTAGGTGTAGTGCATGTCAGCAGGAAGGAATAAGGGCCACAGGTGAACAAGGAAGGTAACAACCTGGATTCGGAAGGACGACACTTTATGATTTATAAAGCAAATTTCCTATACTATACCGTGAGCACAAGGATTTGCTCACCATTTGATCCCTGACGCCAAGCATAGTGCCTGGCACACAGCGAGCACTGAATAAGCCTTTACTGCATTAGTAAATAAACTGGTCCTCGCAACAGCCCTGGGAGGTGGGCACAGAAAGTATCATTATCCCTATTTACAGGTGAGGAAACTGGTACCCAGAGAGGTTAAATGATCTGCTCAGTCATACTGTCACTAACTGGCACAGACATGGATGAACCTTGAAAACATTATACTAAGTGAAATAAGCCAGACACACAAGGACAAATGTGTACAAGTCTAACTATACAAGGTAATTAGAATAGGAAAATGCATAAAGCAGAAGTAAGAGGTTACCAGAGGAGGGGAGAGGTAGAGGTGAGGGTGGCAGGATGGGGAGTTACTGTTTAATGCACATAAAGCTTCTGTCTGGGGTGATGAAAAGATTTTAGAAATGCAGAGTGGGGATGGCAACACAACATTATGAATATACTTAATGTCACTGAACAGTACACTTAAAATGGTTAAAGTAGTGAATTTTGTGATACATATTTTACTGCAAAAAGAAAAAATTGTCAAAAAAACCCACCAGTCTCTTCACTCTAGGTAAGGTCCTCTCCCAGCAACAAGTAAACAAACAAACAACTAGACATTTACAGAGTCCTCTGGGCTTTGTTATCTTGTCTGTAAAGGTGAAAATACCATATAAGGATTAAACCCTCCATGGTGGGTTCAGGAAGGGCAGAGTGAGGCAAGAGGAAATGAAGAAAGAGCTGCCAAGATGTCAATTAAGCGAACCGCTCCATCCCACTCAGGGCCTTGGCGACAGAAAGGGGAGAATAACAACAGAGCAGGTGGCATGTGAGTGTGGTGTGTGCAGAAAATACAGCCTGGGGAGTCTGGGGACCTGGTTCTCCTCCAGACTCTGTCACTGTCCCCAAGGGTAAGTCCCACCCCCCTCTCAGAGCCTCGGTTTTCTTTTCTATGAAACAAACAGGCTCAATGAAGATGTGTGAGGTGTTTTCCTGCTCTGATTCTGTGAGATGAACCATGCAAATGCCACGAGGCTGCATTGCTGGCATCAGGTGCTCCGCAGGGGTGGGGTGTCACAAGGCCGGTCAGTTCCTGTCAAGTTCTATCTAGGACACAAATGGTAAGTACAAGACTTCCTCTTCATGGGAGACGGGCAAGTTATGAAAAATCTGAAGGCGCAGACTAAGATAAACAGCTCCTCATTCAATTTGCCAGGACTGCTGGCCTCTCCTCAAGGTTCAGAAGGAAACAGAAAGAAGGAAACCACTGCTGGAAGGGAGGGGCCTCTAATCCACCCTTTCACAGGGCTCTGGAGGCAGACAATGGCTTCCCGCTCACAGGCACAGCACAAGAATGCGGAACAGTGGAACAGCGTAATCCGTAAGAGGAGCTGCTCACAGAGCCCAGGGCCCGGTCACCCCAGCAACGGGCAGGGAGGGCGTGCCCTCCGCCCTGCTCCTCCCGCAGAGCTGCTTCCCTGAAAGAGCGGAGGCCCAGCTCTCTGCCCTCCCTGAGCAGGGAGGTCAATGGCAGCTGGAGGGGCGGTCACCATGGAGTCTCCCCACGGGATACTGAGGAGGCCCACACTGCAGCTGCAGGTGCCGTCTTCATGCACCCCCCCACCCGCTTCTTCTCCAAACCATCCCCATGAGCTGAGCAGATAAATCCCTGGTTTAGGCTTGGACATGGGTGGGATGGGGAGGAAGGGGCTGGAATTCTCCTTGGTCTCTGAGGATTCAACCTGCAGCAATGTCCCCGCACACTCCTCTCTCCATACCCCTTTTCTCTCTGTGAAGGAAAGACTGTATGGACTAGTTCTTCTCTCTCTAAAATTCTTCATTTAAAAAATCAGACAATAGATAAAGTGCTATGAGCTCTTCAGATAAAGAGCCACAAAAATCATATAAATCACATATCTAATGAAACAACTATTTGAGAACTTAAGATGCACACATACACAAAAACTAGGCACATCTTGGATGTGTAATTGTGTATACACAAATACATACAACAATGAGAGAAATCATCCTAGGCCTAGGAGGTAGAGCTCTAAAAAAGGCAAGGCCTAAAAGAAATGAGGTACCTCCAAAATAAGGGGGTCTGAGCAGTGCTAGAAGAAGACCCTGTATGGATAGAGGATAACAAGTCTAACCCCAAGATCCATTTCTTTCAACTTTGGAAGCCTATGAGTCTAAATTAGAATTATTAATCCTGAATGAACAGCTCCATCCTCCTGCAAGCTTGTGATCTGGCCTCAGGGGCTGAGTCAAGGACCCTTCAGTTATCTACATTAGGTCCTAAGAGAGCACAGCTTGGCTGGCACTTCCTAGGAAGGAAACAAGTTATGGCATCAGACCTCCACCAGTCCCTAAGCATGTAATAGACAAAAAGAGTGATGTGTCACTACTTTGGTGGGGCTGGACCACTGTTCCCTAACCTATTCCAGCCCCATAGGATAGGCCCCTAGCTACCTGCTAGCTGGCCTGTCAAAGTAAATTAGATGTAGCAACAGGCCCAGACAGAGCTCCATGCACAAAAAGCACTCGATAATTGTTTGCTGGTGAACACAGATCACAAATAGATATTTATTAAGTCACTGGGCTGATCCCTGACTGATAGGACCAGTTTTGAGCCATGGGAGGAGAGTCAACCTCTGTTACAAGGACTAATTTTGAGATAACTTTGTTCTCATCTGCAAGAGAGTTGAGCAACCATTCTCTACAAAAAAAGATACTGACTAGAGCCAAGGAGGAACCAGCCAGAGGTAGGAAGACCATATGCCCAGAGAAATCCTGGTTCATCTCAGTATGATTACTAATAGTGCCCCTTTTACTCCCCAAAGTACCCAAGATTAGATAACATATGGACACTGTACCCAGAGAGGGCAAGGAACCCAGGCACAACAACGTATGACTGTAAATGTGAACACCAGATCTGTGGAGTGAGAGTCAAGAGCCCAGGCTGCTCATCCTCATTTGGCCCTATGGAGCGATGCAATTCAAGACAAGTCACTTAAGTGATCCGGTTATCTGGTCTGGCTGGTTTTAACATCTTCACCTGAAAAACGAAAGGGCATTTATTCTCCAAACATCTGTTGGACACCTACTACGTGTTACGCTAGGTGTTAGGACAGCCCCTATGCTAAGGCCCTCAGTCCAGGAGTGGCAATTAAATCAACTCCAGTCTAGTGTGACAAGCACAACAGTTGAGGTTCCTGCCTATGAGGGGCTCCAGAAGCACCAGAGAAAGCTTTTTTTTTTTTTTTTTTTTGCCTAGAGCAGCAGGGAAAACCACCTGTGGAAAAAACTTTGTTTTAGATCTTGAAGGATGTGTGTGTGGGGTTTGCCAAGCCAAAGAAGGGCAACAGGGCACTCCAGGCAGAGAGAGAGGTGTGAGCAAAGGCCAGAAGGAAAGGAACCATTCACAAATTTGCACATCAGAATCTCTAAGCTCCCTTCCAAATGTTGTCACAATGCTAGCATCTTCAGAAATGGGTCACCTGCTATTACGCCAGGAAGGCTGTAGCCAAGGATTGTTATAATGGGCTTGTTCAGAGGCCGCATGCTAGATCTACGTTAACGGGCCTGAGCAAAATCCCTATTGATACTGGCCCAGTGATTTCTAACTACTGCTGCTATGCATGTTGGAAAGGCAGCAGGGCTAATTCCCTACCCCGTTTTGCAAATGGCAAACACGGAAGTCCATAAAGGTGCACTGACTCTTCCAAGATTCCCTGACATATCAAGGCAGAGTCAGGATCCAAGATGGAGGAATGCTGCTTGGAGAAGCTGCCATCTCAGAACACAAAACATCCTTGTAGATGCCCTGCCCTGCCTCAGGCTCCCTGCCTCCCATCCTTGGAGAAGGGAATTCCCCACATTCTGCCTTGGGCCAGTCTCTGCAGTACTACCAGCCACCCCCATCCCACTCACAGATATACAAACATGCCAGAGAGATGGGAACTGGTACTCAATTGGTTAAATACTGTCTCCCACCCCCAAACTCAGATCAAGAATGATCTAAATTCAGCAGAAGATGGCAGAAAGGTCTTAGAAAAGGAAGATTTAAAAGTCCTGGTTCCAGGTCTCCAGAAGGAAGGTGCAAGCTGGGCATCTCTGGTCATAGCTATCACTAGGAGTTGGAGCCAAAATCCTTGACTTCTCTCTGGCCTTTCACAGAGCAGCTGCCATCTAGGAGACGGGACAAGGAGCTGGAGGATGACCCATTTAGATAATGAAGGAGAGGCTGGGCTGTGTTGTTGTGGGCTGTGCAGAGTGGGGATGGGCCTGTGGCGTAGGGGGCTCAGCATCCCACTAAGCCTGCCACAGAACCAGGCAGGGAGAGGAATGGACTCCCGGAATAAGGGGAATCTGAGTCCCCTCAACCCCATGCTGTGCCCACCCCTCCTTGCCACCCTCCTGCCCACTCTGCCAGATTGCTGGGCAAGGTGCTTCCCTGCCCAGCCAGCCCTCTTGTGTGGTTTGGCCAGAGCCCAAGGACAAGTGTTGCCTGCAGCTGGAGCCTCCCTCCTTGCTGCTGAGCAAGCAGGTGCTGGAGGAGCAGGGAGGGCAGCATTATGAAGAAGAGGCCTTTGGCAGCTGGCCAGGTGGGAACCCTTCTCTGGAGCAGGGGCTGAAGGGGAGACTAGGACTTTGAACAAAGCAGAGACCAAAGTGGTTAGGCTTAAGGAAGCTGAGCAAACCCATTTTCTGCTCAGGGCAGGACAGACCCAGGATGGGTACCTCCACTCCAGGACAGGGTCAAAGCCAGCCTTGCTGGGATAACAACACTGTGAGTGTTAGCTACTATGCTCAGCACTTTACATATATTATCTTATTTAATCCTATGAGAACACTGCAAAATAGGAATCATAATCTACACTTTATGGATGAGGAAACTGAGATACAGATACACAATTGATGAACAATAGAGCCCAGATTTGAACACTCACAGTCTGACTGCGCTAAGCAGCCTTCCTGACTAGGTAAAAACCAGGAATGTAGTATAGGTCATCCACCCAGGATCCCTCAACAGAGGCAGTGTGTGCGGGGGTGGGAGCTGGTTCTCAGTGACTCCTCCGCTCTGGGCACTGCCTGGAGCTCTGGGAAAGGCAGCTGAACTCTGAACAAGCCCATTATAACAGAGTTGGAATGACAACGCACTGGGACAAGCCTGGGCTCGACTCAAGGTCAGCTCCCAGACCAAGACTCAGTATTGGTCATCCAGGACTGCGGTGGTCAAATCAGGGGCCTATGTAGCAGGTGTGCCACTAATCAGCCACAGAATAAGTCACTTCCCCTCCCTGGGCCTCAATTTCCCTTTATGTCAATAAAGGAATAGGACCATCTCAGTCATTTTCAAACAGTTTGAAATACCATGTAGCCATCTAATATATAAAAGAGACAGAAGCACCCCTGCTCTAGATTATAATACTCTTGGGCCCCCTTCATGTTCCTCATGTACCCCTTGAAGGTTACTTCCATGTGGATCATCCCAAAGGCCTTGGTGGCCTCCACCATTCCCAGGTCCAGCAGGTGTTTTTCCCTTTAGGGGGAGGGGTAGTCAGGGAGCGGGAAGGGTCACAGGAGGAAATGTCATTTGGATACCAGGAATGTACTTGGAGACTAGAAAATCCAGAGCAAATATTTGTTTTACCTTTGATGCCCTCCTGGAGTAGCCATTAGGACTGCCCACCTGCCCTTCCCTCCAGACAATCCCATCTGGCCTTTGATAATCTCATCTAGCCAGGCAGGGAATGGGAAATGTGCTAGAAAGATGGAGAGAAAATTGGGATGGGAGTTACCCAGCAGGCCTTCCTCCGAATTTAGCCCCCACCAACAATCTCAGTTCATTTTGAGGGAGGTCTTGAATGGCTCCCAGGCCCTTCTCTCCCACTGAAGATCCTGAGGCACCAGGTCAGTCTCTCTTCCGGGAGGATGGTGAAGAGGCAGGAAATGGGGGTGGGATGGGGAAGAGGACTCCTCTCCAGAACTGAGAAATCATGAGCATAGCAGGTAGCTGCTCTTCAAGGGGGAAGAAGACCCCCAAGCAAGTTTCTAGCAGAAGCACAGGGTGGTGTATAGATCAAGGAAGTTCAGAAGGGGTCCCATTCCTACTGATCTTGGCTCCCTGCATACAACAAAAGGCATGAGGCCAGGGAGTGCCTTCTGAATTCTCTCTGTTCTGATGTAACAAGAGCTGGAATCCCTGCCTACAGCCACTGAGGTTTGAAAACTGAAAGCTGGTTTATCTCATTCCAGAATCAGTGTGATCTCTCTCTCTCTCTTTCTCATGCTGGCATGCACACACACATGCAGTGACCCAGGTCAAGAGCCCGATGGGAACTCTAAACTCCAATCTCAGTTTCCTCAGTTTCCGGGTCCCCCGGTACTCCCAACCCAATGTGCCCCACAACGAGAGGCAGGAGCCACAAGCAGCTATTTTCCAGCTAAGCCCCTGACAAAGTCTGGGCCCAGCAGTCTCAAGCCTGGAGCCACACCAGGCTTCACACTTTACAGAAAGAGAAAGAAAAAGAAAGCCAGGAAGTATATGATTGCCCAATAGCTGTAACCTGGCAGCAGGCAACTGGGGGCCATGCCAGGCATTAGCAGGAAAAACATCCTCAGTCCTATTGACGGGCCATAAATCCACCTCCTTTCTCCAGCATCCACTCTCCTTTGCCAATGAAATGACTTCCTGAATTCAAACCAGCTACTGGCTGCGAAAGCAAACAGTCTGGGGAGGCGACATCAGCCATAACCAATAAGGCAAACCATAGCCACACACACGCATGTCTCATAACCAGCACTCACCTGGATTTGGCAAAACAATCCCTAGACCACCTGCCCTGACGGGCTTGTTAAAATACAGAGTATTTGGCCCATTCTAGACCTTTAAAATAAAATCCTCTGGGTGTGCAACCAGAGAATAAGTATTTTAAACATTCCTAGGCACATTAAACTCAAGTTTGAGAACTTGGGTTCTATGTGTCAGGAACAATTTAAATTCACATTTGCATCTCATTCAATCCTCATAGCAGCCTGTGTGGGAGGCCGTGTTTTCTCCATTTTTGCAGATGGGGAAACAGAGAGTACAGAGATAAACTGCTCAAAGTCCCACAGACTACTACTCTCCATATACACACACCAAAAGCTTCCTAAAACAGCCCGAAAGCTAAAGGTATCTTGGGGTACAGTGGACCTTGCACCAGGGCCTGGTTTCACATTTCCCAGAATAGAAAGCCCATCATAATGAAACTTTCACTCACTCTGAGAGCTGGAAAGGGCCTAAGTGTCAATCTCACTCCCACCCTACCCCCATGTAGATCACCTTAGTATGCTGCCAGACTAAACGAATTGAGTTGAGAACCGGACATCTCATTCATTCATACACACACACACACACACACACACACACACACACACACACACACACACACACTAAACCCCTACTTTGATCAGATGCCTTTTACTTTCTCTTCCCATTCCACTCTATTGGATAGTCTGTTCCAAGCAAAATCCAACTTAAGTCCTATCTTCTTTAGAAGGCCTTCTCATCTCAAGACAGGTCACTATTCTTCTCCTAGGCACCCTAAAACAGCTGTCCGACCTCCTCACTTATTGGCCATCATCACATACCGTCGGTGTTGTTAGAGTTCTCAGGTCCACGACCATTGTCACTACAATCATGGACAGACATAGCTGCAATTCTCCCGCCATGCAACTTCAACTTGGTAAACTGAATGGGGCCACTCAACGGAGCAAGGCACTAGCCCCCGGCCCAACCTCCGCCGGCCCAGCCCCAAGCTGCCTGCCGGGCCCGACCCTCGAGAGGGAGCTGCACTCACCAGGCGTCCCGAGCTCTCTCGCGCCTTCTTCACTTTGCCGTAGGTGCCCTTGCCCAGGGTCTCCAGGAATTCGTAGCGGTGCCGCAGGTTGTGCTTGTGGTGGTGCCGCTTTACCGCCTGCTTCTTCATCAGGGGCTTGGGAGACTTGAGCCCGTCCGGCAGGGCCGCGGCGGCCGAGGGAGCAGGGCCGGGGCACCGGGGGAAAGCCAAGGACTCCATCGCGAGCTGCAGCGAGCGCTGAAGGGGGACCGGCTGCGGGGGTAGAGCTAGATCCGGGACACACGCCCCGCGGCCAGCACGGGAACTCTCAGCCGCCCGGGAGCGCGCGCCCAGGCGCCGCATTCCAACTTGCTATAAACGCCCGGAGCCCGAGGTACTGGCCACGCCCCCAGCGCCCGTTGGTCCGCTCGCCGGCTACGCGTGACCGGGGCCGCACGCATTGGCTGGCTCAAGCCTCCGGCCCCGCTTCCTCCCCTCCGCGTGGCTGGGAAAGGTGTCAATGGGCCACGCCCACCTGAGCCACCTCGCCCCCTCCGCCCGCTCCCCCCGGACAGGCAAGGAGAGTAAGGGACACCAGTGGAGACTGCTTGCCGGGTTGGTACTTTTGGGGTCTGAAACCTTTGAGGGGCCCTGGAACTGCACTTGCCTGAGTGGCGCTTGGTCCTGGTTGGAGCCACCTGTTGGCCTTCTGTTGTGCTATGTTCTCAGTTAGCAAGTGGCAATCTGACAGCTACTAGAGGCCACCAAAATGTTTCTCCATCCTGAGTAATTTGCTTCTCTCCAGCCAAAATCAATAAGTACCTCTTTAAGACTATAAAGGGAGAAAGGGATGGAATGAGATGGAGGCAGACTCCAGCTAAGTGGGAGAAGTGGTGGAGAGCTGTTCCAGGGCTCTGAGCTCATCTGCCTTCAGTTAGAGCAACCCTAAATGAATCCCAGAAATTCAGTTCTGGAAAGCTCTTACCTCTTCATCAAAGAAGGCTTCTGGGGTTGAGTGGGTCCCTCAAGATGTGGTGGAATTTATGAAGTGTTAGAAGGAGATGGAGAGAACCAAAGGAAAACATTCATTCATTAAAAATGTACACTCCTACTATTTAACTTGTAAGCCTACATGTGTAAATAGCTGCCCACCCTCTCTGTGATTTTGGAGTCAGGAGAACTGGTGGTAAGTTATGAGGTTTGGCTCAGTTTTTAAGATCTGGAGCACTAGGTCCAGAATCCCCATTCTGACTGTCATTTCGAGTGAAATGAGAATATCCATAGGTTCTTCTCTTCCCTCTAAAATGTGAAGTGTAATGGGGAGAAAGAAACGGTTCTCCTTGAGTCTTCATGATAACTCAGTCTTGTAAAGTGGGTATTATTCTGCCCAAGGCCACACAACTGTTGGTGGGAAACTGGGGCATAGCTGAGATTCAGACCACCAGGAGAATGGTGCCTCTAGCTGTGTCCTCGGGGCGTGCTGAAGATCAAGAAGGACTAGATCCCCAGTGACTGAATTTTGTATTTAGTGTCTGCCCACTTTTCTATTCCCACTTTTCTATTTTCTATTTGATCCTTTCTAGTGTGAGTTAGGGGTGGAGAATGGGGACCTTTGTCCTTTTGTGGCTGGAGAGGATCCACTTATACAGGAAATCAACCCCCTCCCCAAATCTGGAGGGCTACGGAAGGTGGCAGCCAGTTTGGCATTCTTCCCTCTGCCTGCCTCCCCTCTTGCTTGGGTTGCCTGCAAAAATAGATGATGTTTCCCCTGACCTGCTGTTTTCTTTCTCCCTTAAGATCTACATCTATTCCTGGGAGCCCAACTAGCTGGGACCATCAGGATGGATTAGAGCTCTCAAGAAGAAGCATGGGTAATATAAGAGCAAGCACAGGGCTCAGTGTTGAGAAACCTGAGTTTAGTACTGACTGATACCAACCAGTTCTGGGGCTTTTACCAATCCCTTATTCATTCTACAGATACTGGTGCCCACTATGTGCTGGGTTAGGGATATGATGGTGACAAGATGGACATAGTCTTTGCTCTGAGAGAATTCTTAGTCTAGTAAGAAATAAACAAGCAAATCCTAGACAAAGAAAGATGTGTCCATGATGGGAGAAAACAGAATGTCCTTGGGGTGTATAACAGGAGGGAACCCCTAACCCATTCAGGAAGAAGTTGGTCAGGGGCAGATTCCTGGAGACGGGGCCTTTTAAGGTGAGACCCGAAGGATGTGAGACAGTGAGCCATATGAATCTTTTCCTCATAAGTAAGGTGGAAGAATCATACAGATGAACCTAAGATTCCCTTTCAGGCTTAATCTAGAGTCTTATGAATGCTTTCAGGTGTCCCCAACACTAATGCACTACTAGGAACAAAAAAGGCACTCAATAAGTGCTAGGAACGAAAGGAATATGAGTGAAATGAAATTCAAAGGCTAAAGTGAAAGCATCTACAGATGACCAATTTCCCTCCATTATATTATCAGATAACTTGGTGATGGCAGTGGGGGTTAGATCAACTGTTTCCCTTGCACCTTTCCTAATCCCACTTCAACTTCCTTTGTCCAGAATGTGGATCCCTATTTAAGGGACAAGGCATGGATGACCAAACACCCCAGAGAAAAGAGATCTCCCCTGTTTCAACCAAGGCTCCTGTGGGATTGCAGAAAAGGGCTTTTAGTGAAGAGTGGACCTGGCTGCTATCTGTCCACAGAAGACAGGCAAGGGAGGCAGACAAACTAGGAAATGATCTTAACTAATGAAACTCAACTCAAATTCCTTAAAGGGAGACTGAATGCCTGATAGGGAGCCTAATTATGTCAGGTGACTCCTGCCAGCAGATCCTGGGGGAATTCCTGGGTCATGTGTTCCCGATGTGCCGGGAATCTGGACTGAGCTATTTCAGTCTTGCCTGCCCCACCATCCAGTCCTGGGAAGGGGAAGGCTACTCCCCACCTTCCACTCCCATCCCCATGTGCGATCGCTGATGGATGTCTGAAGGGCTGTGAGGATAAGCATTTGTTGGGCCTATCAGGTGCCACACTATGAAAATAATTAGGAACAAGTGTCCATCCCAGTTTTTATATATGTCACAATCTGCGTGTGTCTGTATGGGTCCTGATGAGTAAAGGGGATGTTAAAATGTGGCTCTGAGTAAGGACTGTGGTAATGTGTGGAGTGCAGGGTGCTAGCAGGAGGGCAGGTGAGGGACACCAAGGCCAGGCTTTGGGGAGAGTTGGGGAGTGGGGGAGTAGGGGAGTGGGGGTGGGAAAGCAGGTCTCCTGAAAAAGAAATGCCTCCACTTCCACCCCTCACCTATGGATGTTGCTGTTTCCCTGGCTCCACCTGGGGTGAGAACCCAGGACCACCTGCATGAAAAGGAGATGTGCTAACCACTACACTATGGAGCCATCCCATAATGAGTCTTGAGGGATGCCTATGATTAGCTCCCACTCTTAAGAAGTTTACAGTTTAGTAAAGGAAATAAGATAAATGTATGATTTACCATATAATCCAAGGCAGAAAGTGGGAAGACTCTCAAGAGAGGTACAAAGCACCATGCCAGGCTGACAGGGTGGGTCTTATTCTGGTTCAGGGGTTCTAGAGTGGGCCTCACACAGGCCTTGAAGGAAGGGTAGGACTTGGTAAACTGTGAGGAAAGGCCTTCAGGGATGGGATGGGGGAGATTCAGAACCTGGAGTTGGGGGGGCAGGAGAGAGTAGAGAAGGGTCAGCTGAGCATTCTCTGTTTCTGAGGAGCTAACTCCTCATTTGGAATTTGCTTTAGTATGTATGCCTGAGGCCTCTTCCCTTTTCTCTGGGAAAAGGGCTACAGCAGGCTGGAGGGCTCAGCTCACCACCCACTTCCAGCCCGAGACCTCAATCATCACATTCCTTTTCCAGACCTTAGTTCCAGCCCTCCATCACTTTGGGTGGTGGACAGTACAGTCTTAAAGATACTGACTTTCCCCTCTCAGGGACTGGTGGAACTGCCCAGATAGGAACTTGCACAATAGAAGTGGCTCCCCAAGACAGACTGGGAGGTGGGAACTGAAAGAGAGGGTTATAAAGCTTGGAAATCTTTGGTGAATTGGCATTCCTGATTCAATGCTGCCCTCTTCTGACAAAACTAAGCCTAGCAAGTTTTATGGGATGCCCAGAGCTGTAACCGTAAGTTGTGGTCTGCTTGGGCAATTTGTTCCTTTGGTGGTCCAATCATTCATTTGTTCTTTCATATATTCATTCATTCGACAAATATGTACTGAGCAACTACAATAATAGGTGTAATAATAAATCTAACATTTATTGAGCCAGGCCTGGTTCTGAGCATCCTGGATACAGTGTCATGTCCTAGACAACCCACCCCTAGCTGGTAGTAACAGAGCTGGGAGGTATTGTCGGTCTGATGTCACAGCTCATCTTTAAGGATTGCATTGCCTTGTGATGTCCAAATGGGTTCGAGAAATACAAGATGGAACTAATGAGCTGTGTATAGTCTAAATTTTAGTAAGGCTTGCCAGGATTTTAGGGAAATTTTGTGCTACCAACATCAAAAATAGTGCCAGGCTCTTGATTACAATGGGAATGTTGTTCACAGGCTAGTGCTGGGAGGGGTGTGACCCAACAAGAAGCTAGCTCTTTTCCCCAAGCCAGAGAGCTTGCCCCTTCTCCTTCCTGTAGCAGCAGGAAGAGCATGCACAGACAGAAGCCAGGAGTCTTGGGTTCCAGCTCCTCTTTTACCTCCACACCACACTGTGGTCATGACCAAGGACTTTCTCTCTTGGGGGCAGTTTCCTCATCTATAAAAAGGGATTCGGAAAAATAAACTCTGAGGTCTATTTCCCCTCTGCTGTAATTTCTCTGCAGTATTTAAGTAGGGACAGATTAGAAATCTCAGTCTCTCTTATTCTTTTGCTCACTTGTTAACTGATCCTCTTGCTACAAGAGATTCAGGAGCCCCATTCCCTCTTCCACCTGTAGACTGGCACGATGAGGTTCTGCTCTGCTCTGCCACTAATTGACTATGACTATCTCTCATCTCTCAGCAACTCTATGGATAAGAATGATTCTCTTTTATACAGTTCACACAGTGGGTACGAGCCACTGTATGAATCAATTCAATCCTCCCCACGACTCTATGAACTAGGTACTAACATGTGATTATCCCCATTGCACAGATGAGGGAACTGAGACACAGAGACATTAAATAATTGCCCATTCAGGGTCATGAAGCTGGCAAGCAATGGAGCCAGACTGGAGCCCAGGCAATCTGGCTCCAGAAGCAGTGCTCTTAGCCATCATGCTTAGAAAGGATTCTTGATTCCCCAAGCCTCATGTAGACGACACTTCTTTGTATCACAGGTTACTACAGTGTGCTTCATGACCCCCATGTGAGTTTGCTGGGGGATGAAAGATGTGAGGCTGTCAGATCGATGGTTTTCTATAGTCTGCTTGGGTTTTTCCTGGTCTCTCACCCTCCCAAGTTCCTTCCCCCAATTCTGGCAGAGACCCAAGCATATGGGGGATTAGCTATGACAGCAGAGGGCTTATCAGACTCCCTGAGTTACAGCTGATCTGACTGGGGACAGAGGACAGTTAAGATAAGCTCAGAGCTAGGAAGTGGTGGTGAAACTGCCCAAGGCTGGAGCTCTGTGCTGTGGGAGGTGGGGAGCAGCCTGACTTGGGGGAGAAGAGGAAGGGCCTCTTAATTACTCTCAGCGATGGTTTTTAAACACCAGAACAAGGGGATTCTGAGAGTTGGGAGGTGGGGTGACTGGACATTTGTGTAGATTTAGTCTTGGGCTTCTAGTCAGTGTTTTGGAAAGGGTCTCCTTACCTCACTGTTAACAGCAAAACAAAAAGATCTTCCTCTTTTTCTGTCCCTCACTCCTATGTCCTTTTCTTAGTCTTTGGGGTTGTGTAACCTCCATTGTTGTAGGATGTGGAAGTGGATGGGGCACCTGTGCTTAAGAATGGGGTAAATGTTTTGTGGGGTTCATCCACTGGGCACCCAGAGTTGCCAAGTACTTTCCACTGACTAACCCCACTGTGTGGTTGCTGTAAGTCATCTGAGATCCTTGATGGGCTGCGATGGGGTATAAGTAAATAAAAACCTCCCATCTTTACAGGGGTCGATGCTTTCACATCCACTATTTTATTGATGTTTCATGGACCTTGTTAAGTCGAGGCCTTGGGTGAGATTCTGGAGTATAGGATCTGTTGATGTTGTACCCCATGAGGCAGGTGAACATGAATCTCCGAATGGAAGTCAGAGGAGTAGCTCTGCCTCTTCTTGGCCACATGACCGGGGACAGGTGACTTAGTCTCCTTAGTCTTCAGTTCTTAAACGATCAAAGAAGACCCTGAATAGGGAGGCTCTTTGTAAACTGTTATGAGCTCCTTAGAGGCCAGGGATTTATGGTGGTGGGTACTGTGGCTCAGGGCTCCGTACTTCATACTCCATTTAAACGCAGTTCTCTGTGGGGGGCTGAGTGTCGTCTTCTTACTGGCTCTTCCTCCACAGCTGCCACTCTACACTTAGGGAGGCCTAGGGAGGCCCAGGTAGGGTGGGGCATGAACAGTGTGTCTGGGAGGGAGCGGGGAGGAAAGTCTGCCCAGTGCCACCTCGCTGCCCCGTGCCTGGCTCCCACTGGCAACCTGAGCCCTTGGCCTCCCAAGCTGATCCTGGAATGTAAACCCCAAGCAAAGCACATTCTTTAGCCAGGTCACCAGCTCCTGGCCCTTGGGAAGGGACAGCAGGAGCCAGCATTTCTCTTGGCCCTGAAATGAATGACACTAGCACAGTCTGGGGCTGGGGGCTATTATCATAAGCCTAGATTAATAGGGCAGTTGTCCGTCATCTTGACCTACTGCTCCCATCAGAGGCCAAGGCAAAGGGAGAGGGAAGCCAATCCCAAAGCAGGGGGATTTGAAATACTGCTGATTTCCTGGGTCTGATCCTTGCGCCAGTCACAGGCCATAAATGGGCTCAGAGGAAAAGGGGACATTGTAAAGGTTATTCTCAAAGCTGCTGCTGTCGTGCTGTCTCCAAGCTCTCTGATTTCTGACTTTCCTTCAGTTCAGTCATTTGTTACACGTTTATCTCATTTAGTTATTTCTTACACATTTAGACCCTGCGTGCCCAGCACCCTGGTGCTCTGGGCCTACAAGGGTTAACAATATCGTCACCATCCTGAGGCATTCCTAAAATGTTTTGTCTGTATGGGGATGAGGTGGGGACACGATGGCTTGCAATTTCCCAGGTACACAAGGGAGGGGCATTCTGGGTAGAGGTGATAGGCCATGCCAGGGAGGCAAGTAGCAGTGGTAACTACTTACTTCTAATGGTCTCCTAGTAAGGAGGGGAGGTTGGAGGGCGGGAACTTTGTGGAGGGCCTTAGAGGCCAAGTTAAAGGCCGAGAAATCATCTGGAAGGCTGGGAGAGCTGAGGAAGGGTGTTTAAGCTGTGACAATGTAGTCAGATTTGCAGCTGAGAAGAATTTCTGAAAGGGCGGGAGGCATCTAGCCATGACGTGGAGGGTAGGGTGGAAGAGAGCACCCAGGGTGGGGACTGCAGTGGGGAGGCTACGGAGCTGTCCTCAAGCGAGACTATGAGGGTCTGAACAGAGGACGTGGCCATGGGACTAGAGAAGAGGCCAACCTGAGAGGTGTGTGGGTGAGAAGAGCGAAGATGAGGGGGACATTTACCACCCAGGGTTGAGGCAGCTTTCCAGAGGTGGGGGAACCGGAGGACTGAGGTGGCCTGAGATAGTCGGAAGGGCAGCTCCAATCTAGTCCCCTTCATCCACAGTGGGGACACTGGTCATGGAGTGGGGAGCCTGGGAAAGGGATTTACAAAGTGCTATTCCCTTATATTTTTAAGAATGTGAATTGCTAAACTGAGATTAGGACCAAGGCCTATTTTCTGTTGAGTAAGAGGTTTGGTGTTCCAGAGTCCTTCTTCCCATCCACTTGATGAGGGGGGCGGGGTAGGGCAAGCCACTTTCTGGAGATAGTGTATGGGGCCAGAGGGGTCCCTAGCCCTGTGGACACAGCCTGGCTTTGTCGCAGGGTTCCCGGTTCTCAGAATTTCTTCACCTTTGAGATGGGGGTTAGAAAGTCCAACCATACCCCACCTCCCATGCAGGATCTCTGGGGGCCAGAAAGCCCAAAATGCAAAAGCAAGAGATTATTAAAAAGAAATTCTGGAGGAAATGAGGCAGTGGAGGGGAAGGACTTGTCTGCTCTCTGTGGTCCCAAACTCCCTGATTGCCCAGCAGATGGCGCTCCTCCAGAGAAAGCCTGAAAACCTTGGTCTGGTGTTTTTCTGAGGATTCCAACCCATCTGGGGTTATTTCTAATCTTTGATGGTGCCTTGGTGATTTCACTTAGTACTTCAATTTCTTCCAAAGTGGAACCCCAAATATCCATATTTCAGTGGTACAAATCTTATCACAATGCTCCTCCACTTAAAATCCTGAATTTGCTCCCAATTTCCCGTATAGATGAAGTCCAAACTCCTTAGCAGGATGTGTAAGGCCATTGTTGACCTGCTGGCCTGCACTTCTAGCCCTATCTCACAATCTCTCCCATGTTCCGCTGTCCCCCAGTAAACCAAATTCCTTCCCCCGGGGGCTTGAGAACTCCTCTATTTCTCCAACAATAACAAAAATAACAATGTGGCTATTCACCTAATATATGTGAAACATTTTAAGTAGAATGGGTAGCTCTTAACCTCATAGTAAGGCCTTGTTTGGCCCGCTGGACAAATGAGGAAACAGACTCAGAGAGGTTAACAGCCTACCGAAGATCAATTAGCACGTGACAAACATAATTCCACCCATCTCTCTTGCTTCAAAGCTTGGGGTCTTCTGTCTCCTCTGCCTGGCTGGTCTCCCCTCTTCTTTCAAAGAGCAGTTTGAGATTTATTTTCTGGAACCCTGCCCTGACACCCTCAGTTTGTCTGGGCTCTCTGTAGCCACCATGGGTGAGGCACCTTTGGGTTTTACTAGCAAAGGTTGACAGCTATCTCATCAAATAGTAACTGCAGATTTAGTTCCCTGTCTCCCTCCCCAGACTACAGCGGCTGGAGGGTGGGAATCAAACACTGAGCCAGGCATGATAGGTGCTCAGAATTAAACAATGCTTTGCAATAAGCTATGGAATGAAGAAGCTGGAAGGGAACTCTCCTGGGATATAAGTTTATGAATTTTTTGTGGTCAGTTCATGTTAGGGAGATTTTCCCAATCTTTCCTTGATCTTCATACTCATTCCTTGGGGCCCAAAGTCTCCGTCCTTCCAGGTTTGACATCAGAACCCCTTACCTAGTACAGGGCAGCTGATTTTCTTGACTTTCCCGACTTTCTCGGGTGCTGTTTCATTTGAGGCAATACAGTGCGGTGGTCACAAGTTTTGGAATCAGACCTGGTTACTTTTTAGCTTGTGACCTTGGACATTATATAACTTCTTCGAACCTTAGTTTTCTCATCTGCGAAATGGGATGATACTACTTACCTCACAGAGTTGATCTGAGGATGAAGCATGTGCTCCACCACCCTGCATGATGGCATCATTGTTGATCATGTTTTGAATATTGGGAAATAAAGACAAGAAACAGACAGGACTTTCCCAGGGCGAACAGCGATGGGAAAGCCTGAGGTGGGGAGGGGAGTGAGGTCTGGAGCCAGACCATCCAACCCGATTGAGCTGCCTCCATGGCACCGTAAGGTACAGACATGAGGTTTGTTACTGACCTTCCCTGGCTTCTCAGTGAGGTACCCCAAAAGTCTTCCCAGAATGAACCTCCAAGAGGTGAGTACTCAGCAGACACTAGCTTCAGCCCTGAGTGGCCTGCAAAGGTTCCCGTGGCTAAGCCCCCATTCTCATAATGAGAAGAACATTTGAGGGCTGGCTGTACCCCTAAGGTTCCACCATTTTAAAACACTTCAGTCTCATCCACAATCTGGTGCCATTTTGTGCACATGGAGCCCCTCCCCTCTTCCTGAGGCTTAGGGGGAACCCCTGTTTGGAAACACCTTTCTCAGGGAGGGCAGTGGGGGCGGTGCAGAAGTGGAAGTGAAATGGGGATCTGTTCAGACCAGGCTGGATTGTGGAACAGCATCCATTAACATGCTGTTCCATCCTCATGGTATTTGCAGCTCCTCCAGCCCCGTTTTCTAGCAGTTACTTCAGGGGGCTGAATTGAAATAGGGATACCCAAGATCAACAGAAAAGGCCTCTCTGCAGTTAGCTCACCAAGGGGCACCCCTGGCCACGTGATGCCTCTAGCTCTGTGGGAAGGCAAGGCTGGGCCAGCATGGCGCGGTGCCCTTCTAGGGCCCACATGAAGAACAAAGAGCAGGTACCAAGGGAAGGGAGAAAAAAATCCTATCCTTTAAGGACCCAGGTTCCACTGGTCCGTGAAGGTTCAGCAGAGGAATCACTTCCTCTAGGAGGCTCCCCCAGACCCTCAGATGGAGACAGGTGTTCCCTCCTCTGTTCCTGCCTTGTTGGACAGGTTACTTGACACCACCACGTCCCCGCCACCCCCGCCACCTGGCCCCTCTCGTAATGCTTCCTGGATGGGTCTTTTTTCCATATTTGTATCCCTGGTGCTAGCACAGATTTAAAATATCACCAGGAATCAGAAAGGGGTGCTATACAAATTAAAAGAAGGCACATTCTTCAAGGTTTTAAATTAGCAAGCAATTCCCTTTCTCCTTTGGACCAGACAGAAATGAGGTTCAGCTGAATGGACTGAGGCTAGATGGTGAGGAGTAACCTGATGAAGAAGCCAGTTACTGGATGCGACCTTTTCCTAACATACGGGCATCTCAATGCTACGGGAAGGAAGTTACATGGTTTTGCTAGGAGTGAGGGGACGGTGGGGGACTGCTGGTTTGAAAGTGGAACCTTCCTCAGAGGGAAAAGCTAAGAACAGGTGGTCACCTGGGGCTCTTTTTAGCCTGAGAATACAAGAGGGACTGTCATGGGATCCCCTCCACTCATTAAGACACATGTCCACCCCACCCCTGCACCAGGGCGCTAGAGAAGATAGGAATATAGATTTTAATCATTGTGCTGCTGCTGTTAACCAGAGTGCAATTAATCCATCCTTTGTGGATTTTGATGCCACAGTGTAAATGAGAAGGTTTCACACAGAAACACTCTGGGGCTATTGGTGACAAAAGAGCCAGGCCTCTGGTGGGGAGGGGTAGTAGAAGGAGAAACAGAGTGAGGAGTGGGGAGCAGAGCCTAGTCTGGGAGTCTGCTTCTTCCCCAGCATCACATTCTCATCAAGGACCCTGGAAAGGCAATGGGTCCTTCCAGGCCAAGCCTGCTGACCTGGACCAGTCCACAACTGCCCTTCCGATGCAGCCACCTCTAGCTCTAAGGCCAGTTCTTGCTGAGTAGATGGTGTCCAGGGCAGGTCCAGGGCAGGCCCACAGTTGACCATCAAATGAGGAAGGGATGTAGACCAAGGGAGAGGAGAGGTATTGGGAACCTCTGCTTATCCTTCTCCATTTTCCATCCTAAGAGACCCTCAAACTAGTTGAGAGTTGGGGGAAAAAATAGCAGCAGCTGCCTGTCCTCTGGACCAGAACCGCCCTACCTGCCTACCTGCTGCTCTGGCGATGGGGAGAGGTGGGACTCGCGGTGGCGGGTGCGGGGGGGAGGTTGCAGATACTCCTGTGCCTTTCTCTGCCTGAGCAGTAAGTGAGGACTCTCCTTAGAGGTCAGCTGAACTGTGACTGGGGCTGGTGGAGTCACTGAGACTTCTTAGTTTCCTAGGATCAGTAGGGTTAGCAGATGGAGGAAGGTTACTTAGAGCCCCAGGGCCTGGCCCCACTGGCTGCTGACAGGAGCTGGCGTCTGGAAAGTAACCCAAACTGCTTTGACAAGACCATTCCTCTTGTCAAGAGTGATCTGGTCCAGGGCAAAGGCGCTGGGTGCGGGGACAGCTAGGAGTCAGAGACCCACAGGGCTTCCACTACGTCGCTCAGACCCTGGTTGACACCCCCCACAGCCAGGAGGCAGTTCTTGATAACAATGCTGGAGCAGGCGCAGCGGGGTGTGGGCATGGCCGGGAGGGCCTCCCACTTGTTCTTCCCTGGGTGGAACGCCTCTGCCGTCTCCAGGACAGTTGGTTGGTTCCCTGAAAGTGCCAAGGAAATGGGACCTTACAAAGGAGTCCAGCCACCAACCCATCGTGCCCCACAGTTGTCCCGCCTCCCTCTCTTTCGCAGGCAGAAGCTAAGCAACCTCAGCTCCCTCGGCTGGAACGGCCCCTTCCCTATCCAGGGCCAGGTAGCTTTGGTCAAACAGCCACTTTGCCCTTCCTACCTTCTGTCTTTTCATCTCTTCACCAGAAGCTTTCTTTCTCCACCCGCTGCTTTTTCCAGAAGTTTCTAGACACTACTGCCCTCTACTAACCAGTGGCCCATGTGGTCTAGCTCATATCATGCTCCTTTCACGCGCCCGTGGAGTTGGTCCACACTGAGCAAACTCTGGGTGTCTGGAAGCCCACTGCTCATACATCTCTCCCCTGCTGATGTTGGGGTCCTGACTTCAAAATACCATTAATCTCTGGGAGGGATAATTCAGCAAATCCTGAACTCAGCAGGCTAACATATTTGATCAGATTGCGTTCCTATTCCATGATAGAGCTGGCTATCCAGAGAGAAGAGATGGTCAGAGAAAAGGACCGAGGTCAATCCCTGCCACACTTTTATCTCATCATTCCTGGCTAAGGCCCCAGGGATCTATGCAAAGCACCCCTGTGTTACATGGTTATCAGTATGTCCCTCTAGGTCTCAGTGCGCCCTGTGTAAGAGGACAGAAAGACCACATCTGGGGCCCATATGTGGATATGTGAAGTCCAGGCTAGGAGGAAGAAGTGTTTTGAATTCTTTGGAATGAAGCAGTAGGAAGGCAGCATGCAAGGAGCCAGCATCTCCTCCTGCTTGTGTGGAGTGTCAAGGATCCACCAAGCACCAGAACCACAGTACCAGCCTGAAAGCTCATCCTTACCAAGTCCTCCGGCCACTATGACCCTTCCACTCAGAGAGCCAGCCACAAAGTCTGCCCGCCGCTTCTTGAGGAAGAAGGAGCGTTCCAACTTCAGCCATCCCCCTGCAGGCCATAGTGATGGCAGAATACAGGTAGAGAGAATTAGATACATGCTAAGCCTCCCCCCTTCCCAAATACACACTGAGTCCCAAATAGCTCTCACCCTGGGCATATCTGTACTTCATCTACCCTTTGTGCTCAGAACGTACACAACACCTGCTGTTCGAATGACACTTTCCATGACTTCTACCCTCTCCCACGCCCGCTACAGTCCAAGGAACCATAATCCTCTACAACAAACCACCTGTTCTACCTCTGTTCTTACAGGCTTTAAACTGGTGAGGAGCTAGAGGCGGTGAGCATAGGCGTCAGGATCTTTCTGTTTCTCCACTGAGTAAAAGTAGGAAAAAGCCCTCCTTCCCCTGGCCCTGCTTGGATGTTACGAGAAGAGACAATAGCTGGAAAAGGCTTTGATAAAAACAGCCCATCAACCAAAGGGAGCCCTGTATAGATAAAAGAGTTTGATTCAAAGAATAGCCCTGAATGAGAGGGGTGTTCAGACATCCGAAAGACTCACCCAGCTGGGAGGACAGATGGGAGGGAGGCAAGGTGGGGGGAGTCAGCCAGAGGGAGGTTGGCAGCCAGGGGCGCCCAGCTCACCCTGTTCCATGTCGAACACGTCCATCGTCCGTAGGAACTTGGGCTGCCGGTAGAGCCGGCCCTGCCGCAGGCCTCCCAGGCTGTATAAGCGGTCATCCAGGGTCACAAAGCTGGAGAAGGCCCGCTTACAGGGAATGTTGGGGAACTTGGTCCAGGAGCGAGTCTCAATATCAAAGACCTCAAAGGCGTTGATCGCATACTTGGACTGCCGTCCCCCTGGAGACCAGAGCAGGGTGAGTGTTGGACAGACAGGTAAATCCCCGAGAATAGGGGCAGTGTGCCTACCCTCTAGTGCCAAGGAGATGTGCAACACACAGGAACCGCTTCCCACGGGAAATGACCCAAGGGAAGGAAAGAGGGACCATCCTTACCCAGCACATAGATCTTGGAGCCTCGGAGGAAGGAAGTGGCAGCATATCTTGGGGTGGGCATAGGTGCAAGCGACACCCACATGTCCTTGAGCATGTCATAGTGTTGAAGGTGGTTGTGTGGACGGAGGTCCAGGCCCATCCCGCCTGCCGCATATACTCGGTAATCTAAAGAGAAAGGCCATATGCAACCCCTGCGCAGCTCACAGACACTGTGAGACAGACCCATCAGTACTCATCGCCTACCATGGCCAGCCCATTAGCCCCTTGAACACCAGTGGCTGGATTCCCAACCATTGCTCTGCCGGAGTGAGCCATGGATATGTCAGTGGGATGAACAGCACCACTGAAAAGTCCCTGCTGTAGCTGAGCCTGGGTCTTCTTGAAGCCATGTCAGGCCTGCATGCCTTAGCCTTCCTTGGTGTCTAGCGCTTGGCTAAGCCTGAAAACTAAGCGTTGCACAGGAGTAAACTGCAGTGGAGTCTAGACCTGGGCAACCCTTCGCAGGCCTTGTCTCCTCCATTCTCCTCCTTCCTGGACAGCCAGAGGGGATGCGAAAGAGGAGAAGTAGTCTTCTGATACCCTCCAGTAGCGGCCTGGTCCAGCCACTCCCAGACTGGAACTCTCTAGACCTAGCAGGAGCCTTTGGAAATGAGGTCAGTCCAGCTGTCACTGGCCTTGTGGGATATACTGCTGCTGGTTCTTTCTTTTTCTGCTGTCCCTATAGGGGAATGACATCCTCCTTCACACACTGGGACGCTTGTGCACTCCAGGAGGCACCCTGCACTAAGTGAGATAGGGCTCAAGATGAATAAGGGTGAGGCTTAGAGGAGAGAAAACTAGCCCCTTTAAGAAACCCTGCCCAGGCAGTGAGCTGAGCACTCTGAGAAGAGAAGGGTCCTCCTCATGCTCGACTGTTTCTGGCTGTTGGTGGCTTTGCAAAGCATCCATGTTTCCCTGGGCCTCACCCCAGTACCACCAGTAGCCTGTCAGGGACACAGCCTCCTGCTGCCACACACACACACATACTCACACGGCCCTCTTTTCCCAAGGAACCCACTCCTGCCTCCCAGTAACCAGTCCTCACCACTTCTGGCTCTAAGAGGCCTTTGTTCTTCAAGAGTATTTCAGAGATGAGTACTATTTCCTTTTTTCCAATCTTACTGAAAAAAGAAAAAAATCCCAACCCTAGCTTGAGGCTGTGAGAGGAGACCTGCTAATGAATTTACCTTACACAAGCTCCGCCTCTCCCATCCCAGGCACCTGAAACACACCTTCAGTTGGGAATCCTCTAGTTCTCTCCACTCATCCTTTCAGATTCACCTGGATGTCCCTGAACCACAAAGCTGGGCTGAGAACACCAGCTCAATGCTTCCCGTGGCACCTGCATCACTTTAGTCACCATATGTTACTGAAATAATCTTTGTTTCTTCCAATAGATTGTTAGATCCTTGAGAATTTGCTGATCTGTAGCCCCAGCATCTGGTCTGATGCCTGATATGCAGGCATATAAATGCTTATTAAACTAATTGATGAACCCATTCGAGGCCATAGTTAAGAGTATAGACTAGATCATCACTTATTATGTAACCCTTGGGCAAGTTATTTAACCTCTCTGGGCCTCCCATTGCTTTTCTCTAAAATGAGGATAATAATCGCACTTAACTCATCAGACAGACTTTGAGGATCAAAGGAGTTAATATATATAAAACACCTATGGCAAAGACTCAATAAATGTTAGTTATTAATCTTTCAGCATCATTTATTGAGGTCTGGGGATAGAGGAGTACTCTTTCCCTCCCTAAGTCCCCAGGGGCCTCCACGCCATCCCTCCATCCATCCTTCTTATTGGGAGTTCGTGGAGGCCCGGCTGGCCATTCTGCCCTGAGGGATTCTGGGCTAGAGTTTTCTTTCTGATCATTTTCATTGGTCACACCAGGGTTTCTGAGGGCAGAGACCAGATCTTCTGCCCTTTTCCTTCCTTCCTGGGACCTAGACCTGTGCCAGGGGTTGTGCTCAGGAGATACTGGTTCCTGCTCTATAATAGACCCAGCAGGCAGATGGGTGGTTTTGCAAGAGAGGGTGGGAAGGTTGCACTCAGCCTTTCTGAATTTGGGAGTCTCCTAATTCCTGTTGGACCATTTCCCATAAAACCCTTCATGTTTCAGCAAAAAAAAAAAAAAAAACCTTCCAGGGGCCCCCTCTATGCTTTGGGCTGTTCCAGGCTAGAAGGAAAGTAGGGCCTTGGGGAAAGTAAAATGAGAATCATAAAACCATGCAGTTAGCGCTCGCATGCACTGAAAACTCAATGAACCTGGGCAAGATGCTATAGGAGCACAACGCTCAGGAACATTCTGGTCTCCACTCATCAGTATCTTGAAGATTAGGAGGCAGAGGGGAAGGTTAGAGGTGGGGAGAGGGCCCTGGAATCAGGTCCCAAAGCCTCTCAGTGGGGCCTGGTGATGGGACAAGGATGGAGTGAATATCCCCAGGACTCCAAATACGTGTCTAGAGATGGTCCCATGTGCAAAGCAGATTTCAGGGGACGGAGTGCTGTGGGTGGGAGGCTCGATCATTCTACTGAATGAAGGGGTCTGCAGAGCCATTGCACTGAACCTCTGCTCTCCCCTCTGGCCCAGTCTGCCCACTTTGTTGGGAGAAGCCTGGTGGAGTGGAGCTTTGGCATCACATGGAATTACTAAACACTTCATTTGCTGAGTCTCAGTTTTCCCTTCTGCAAAATAAGGTCTCTAGTTTTAATGTCTACTGTAAGGATCAAATGGGATCAGGAATGTAATGGTGGACCCCCAGCTCAGCGCTGGCTCCCATCCCTTCCCCCGTGCCCCACCCCCTACTCCTTTCTCTCTGCCTGCCCTCAGGCCTGCCCCACTCACCTTTGGCCGTGACAGAAATGCCCATGGCGGCCTCGCGCAGCACGCTCCTCTTCTTCCACTTGCCCTCATCGATGTTGTACATCTCCACGACCTTCATGGGCAGCTGATTGGTGCCCACACCCCCGATCACCATGATCCTCTTCCCCAGTGCGATAACAGCCACCCCAGCCCTGGCTGTGGGCAGGGGGGGCAGGGCGGTCCACTGGTCGGCCTCAGGGGAGTAGACCTCAAAGCAATCCATGGGGACGCCATTGTCGTCACATCCCCCGATGGCATAGACCTGCCCCCCGGTCTCCAGTAGGGAGCAGTAGACCCGGCGGCTTGGTAGTGGCGCCAGGCGCTTCCACTGGAAGTCCTTGACGTTGGGCACCTCCATGGCAGCCCCCAGAGCCCCGCTCGCCGCGGCCCCGCGCACGCGGAGTGCTAGGGCGCGGGTGGGGGTGTGAGCCCTGGGGTTGGGGGGAAGGCGCCCGCTACTCCAAGCTCCCCTTTGCCGCTTCCATCTCACTCTTTGAGCGCCGGCTCCCGCGGGATCCCAGCCAGGGCCCCGACGCCGACCAGCGCTTCACGGTCCCTCAAGACCCAGCGGTCCCGCGGTGTCCACGCCAGGCCCTGCGGGAGGAACGCGGCAAATCAGGGGTGGTCGGGCCACGCACCCCGGCTTCCTGGCGCTAGCAGTCGGACGGGCCCTCAGCCCCTCGCTAACTTTAAAGGGAGGACCCGGCAGCCGAGGGCACCACCCCGCGGCGACATCACGCCCTGTACCGCTTTGTCCCTCACCCCTCCCCGCCTGCTGATCCGAAACCTGCGGGGGCGCAGGGGGCGGGGGCTTTCTAGCTGCCTCGCCGCTGAGCAAAGAGTTAACATCTTTCGGCGCCCACATCTCCCACCACCCGGACACCCTCCCCGCAGTCCCCTGCCCCCGCCCCCGCACCACTCACCCGGCGAGGCAGAGCAGCGCCGCGCAAGCCGCGGACAGCGCATCACCCGGGAGCCTGGAGCCCCCGCCCGGCGGCGTAGGGAGCTGGGGATAGGCGCTCTGTCCTTACCCAGTCCGCACACTGCTGTCAGACATGCAGAGGAGGAGAATAAATGAACAGCAGGAAGGAGAATCGGGGCCGCCGCGGGGGAGGAGGCCAGCGAGCCCCGCTCCCCGCATCCCCACCGGCAGCCGCCGCCACACCTGTGCAGGAATCCGCTTGCGCCCCGTGGCGAAGCGGCCGTGACCTCTTTACATAAGCCCTGGCAGAGCCCGCGGGGGAGGGAAGGGGCCCGAAGAAGATGCTCACCTTGTCTACAGGGTCACTAGAGCCAAGTACCCAGATGACGGACAGGGACCAGACTCTCTCCAGTGTGGGGGTGGGCGGTTTGTGAGTGTTTGTTTTGGATGAGGAGGCGGAGAGTCCAATTACCCAGTTTATCTACAGTACACAGATCCAATTCGCGACAGGCTGGCTCCATAGTCAGCTTTGCTTTGGGGAGCTACTATCAAATGGTTTAACCTAATATAAACAAGTGATGTGGGCGTGACCCACATAGACCTGACACAGGTGCACCCAAACAACGTATACAACGACCTGCACACATGCATAACTTACAAATGCCCCCCCCCCGCCCGGAGAAAGTGACAAATGCACCCATAAGCCGACACAACCAGCCTAGAAAGACACACAGGCTGTCTCTCACCCGCCCCCCTTCTTCACACACCTTGAGAAAGGGAAACCTGTTTACCCAATCTTGGCCCTCAGGAGCACCAACCCACAGGGCTTGCCAAATCATTCTTTGAAGCCACTCTCTGATAACCTTTTCAGGACAGTAGTCCCCAGTATCTAATCTAGCTGCCCTTGACATCAATGGTCACCTGTTCTGATGGGACTGCAAGGCCTGTGGGGTGCTCCTCCTACTGAATATAGCCAAGTCTTGAAATACTCAGACTTGGGAGTCTGACAGAGCTGGGTTTGAATTCTGATTCTGAAATTATTTAAGGACTCAGCCTCAGTTTATTTCTGTTGTTTTAATTAATCTTAATTTTGAGATAAACTGTAGATTCACAAGCGATTGTAAGAACACCCTTTACTCAGTTTCCCTCAAGGGTAACATCTTGCAAAACTTATGGTACAATAATATCACAACCAGGATATGAAAATGGATGAGGGGAGATACAGGACAGTTCCATCATCGCAAGGATTCTGCTCGTTGCCCTTTATACCTGCACCTACTTCTCTCCCATTTCTTTCTCCCCAACTCCTGGCAACCACTAATCTGTTCTCCATTTCCATAATTTTGTCATTTTAAGAATGTTACATAAATAGAATTGTACAGTATGTAACCTTTTGAGGTTGGCTTTTCTTCCCCCAGCATAATTCTGTGGAGATTCATTCAAGTTGTTGCTTGTACTAATCGTTTATTATTTTTTATTTCTGAGTAGCAGTTCATGGTGTGGATACAATCTTATAGATTTTTGTGAAGATTAAATGAAACAATATTTGTAAAGTATTCAGTTCAGCTTCTGAGACATAGCAAGGGCCTGGTACATCACTATTAATATCATTATTGCAACTACCGTCAACAAAACCAAGGAAAAGGAAACTGAGAACAAGCACAAACATTTTGCTCCTTACTTACAAATGACTTCCTGTGAGAAACAGAAGTCATAACTCACAGTGGCCCCACCTTAATATCTCGAGTCCTTGTCTTAGAAATACCATTGTTTTCTAGTTTGAATTCTCTCTACTTACAGAATAAGCACCTGTGGAACCTTCATAGTGGTTTTCTGTTTTCTCTATTCAGTAAGAACTCACAAATTCCAAAAGAATGTGGTCTGAATTAATGAAGTCTCACAGGAACACCAAATATTTCCTCTTTCCCTAGGTGTCACAATCTGCCCAGAGGAATAGGGAACAAACTCTTAACCCTCAGCTTGAACTGTGTTCACAAAATTAGGAAGATTGAAAGCCAAAGACTTTCCTCAAAGAGGCTTGTTGTGATCCATCTTCAGCCTCTTTTGCCCACTGAGCCTCCTACCAAAGCAGTGAGGCAAGGCTTCTTGTGCTGCCCCCCTCCCCCCCGCCCTCCGCTGGGGCAGCTTTGTAAACAGGTATAAAGTTCCATGCTACTTTACATTTGCATAGCTTGTTGAGTTAAACTAAGCTGTTGCACACCCATTTTCTCATCATCTTAAAACAACCCTGGAAAGGTCGCCAGGGCAAGAGTCAGTATCTACTTTTTATAGATGAGGAACCTGAGACTTAGTGAAATGAAGTAACTGACTTATCATGCAAGCCATTCAGGGTGGGTCTAGTTTGTGACTTCCACATCCAATGCTCTTTCACTTTATCACAGTTAAATCCCAGATGAAGGAATTGTTCGTTATTGAGGACATCAAGCTTTTCCACTCTCACCTGGCTACTGGCTTGTAATTTATCCAATTACAATGAGAGAAGGAGCCCAGACTCCCAAAATGTTCCCATTGCCATACTGGCTATGCCAGGCAGCATAGCCGGGAAAGGACTGGAGTCCAGTCCCAGAATAGGCCACTTACCTAATACTCACGTCCCGCAAGTGCCACCCTTTGTGAGGACCATGAGATCTAGGGACTCAGACCCTTGGAAAAGTGCTAAGAACAGGATGGCTTCTAGGCCGTGGCCTAGCTGCTTCTTTTGGAAGTTCTGGCTTCTTTCCATCTTCCCCACTCCTTCCTCCACGGCTCTTCCTCCCAGCCAGGTGACATCCTTTAGTTCTTACACTGAGTAAGCATTGAGGAAGCTTGTAACCTAGCAACCATCACTTAAGATTCTCTGAGTCACCTGTAGTTTCCATGCCTGGGCTTCCTGCAACAAGCTGGGGCTTTAAGGAATGCCAAGCTGAAGCTGGGGTCCAGTAACTGCCGACACCCCACCCCCGCATTCAAGTGTGTAACTACTTTCCCTGTGAGGAATTTCTTCCTCACATCAGACTTAAATCCTCTTGCTCTAAGACCTTGTTTTGCATCAGGCCTGGGTTTCTCTTTCTTAAAAAGTGTTTGACTTCTTGCCTTGTTTACAGGGTGGCATTGGAAGGGTTGGGAAATGGGGAAGGAAAGTTCATGAAAGTCTCTAAAGATAAAGCCTTTGGTGCTTTGGAGTCATTATTATTGTGATGCATCTAACAAACTTGTTGAGGGGTGCTCAGCCCTAGAAAAAGTCACTTAGTATTTTATTAAAAAGTTGCATCTGGGGTTTATTCAGGTCTAATTGACATGCAGTAAAATGCACACTTTTGACTCAGTATCGATTGAGTTTATTGGCTATTCAGCAGGTGCCTGACTTCACCAAACTCTGGAAGGTTACAAGGAAGCTGAGTGTCGGGGTGGGAGGGCAGCTTCTTCCCAGTAAACCAGGCAGAGTCCCATCATGTCAGACCATGCACGGAGTCACCGTGTGTAGGGTTTCAAGGGACTGGAGGAATACCAAGCGTAGGGCACATTTGGGGGAAGGGGAGTTTAGCTCCTGTGGCAGCTCCTTCCCCCTCTTGTTAGTGGGCGCCGCCCACTAACACTAAACTACCCTCTTGTTAGTGGGCGCCGCCAGAACTTCCTCTGTGCTACTATGCCGGCTGGAGGGACCCACCTGGAGCCCCCCGAGGCTGAGATCCCCTTCTCTCTGTAGTTCTCTTTCTGCAGTGCCCCACAGATCATGTGGGAACAGGGAAGAGTGTGGACTCTGGAATTGGACTGACTGAATCCTGGCTCAGCTACTCTCTTGCTGTGTGACTGAATAAGTCACTGTCTCCCTAAATCTCAGTTCCTCATCTGTGAAGAAGGGAAGAAGGAAATCTGCTTCCTCATCTGTGAAGAAGGGAAGAAGGAAATCTGCTTTCTGGAGTTGTGAGAGGATGAGATGCTGGGTGTAGTTCTTGGGCAGGTACCAGGCACTCTATCAAAGTCTTCTCTCCCCGATGATGATGGCCAGTTTCCATGCCTTTGAGTGTGTGTGATTGGGCCAATGCGCCTGACCAGTAGACACCAACTTCACAAGGCAGGCACCTTACTAGGGCCCACACTCTCCTGATTCCAGTTATTTTTGGACCTCTGTGTTGACTAGATATCTTTCTTACTAGAGGACAGAAACCTTTTACTCTGTGGCCTAATGTCATTCTAATCTGGAGAACAGCTGGTGACCTTCCCTTAGATAATCACCTCCTTATTCCACATCTGGAAGCTGTATTCCAGAGGTGGGCAGCGAGGATTACTCAGTTAGGGCTCAGGCTGCCTGCAGACCAAGGAAGAAGAAATTCCTCCCTGCATGGGAGAGCCTGGCTGGGGCCTCCTCCCACCCAGTCCTGACCTCGGCCCAGAGGAAGGATTTAGGGCTCAAGCAGACTTGACTGGAGCTGATGTGACACAGGTGCCAGCAGTCAGAACCATAATCTGCATCTGTTCACATGGCACCCTGGGGTGGCCATCTTGGGTTCTGCAGAATTCAGATGGTAGGGCTCCCCCTTCTGGCCATGTGGCTTTAATTAGAGTTGAGTTAGCCACCTTCCTTCAACTACTCACCCTGCTCTCTTTTCCTCCAGAGCCTAGCTTTATGTCTGGAGCCAAGAGGGACTTAATGGGTACCAGTTAAGGACTGCATCTGTCCACTTGTGAGCAACTTCTTGCCTATTTAGGCAAAATTGGGACATTGGAAAGTGTATTTCAGGTATGGGATGGTGGGGTGGGAGGAAGGGCTCATCTTGCTTTTCAGACTCAGGAGTTGCATAATTTAGGGAAGAAAGAATTGGGAAACCACACTCCTCTGCTGTTGAATGCGTAAGATGATCATGACAGAAGGAAGGGAAACCTTCTCTAAAAGACTCTATGTTTATTGAGGAAGTTGTAAAAGGAAATGGGCTTATATTAAAGCCTGAGGATCTGGGTTATAAACAAGGAAGAATTTCCTGCCTAGGGGCAACAAAAATTTCAAACACCAGTATGAGGTGAGGTGAACTGCGAGGCTGGGGTGTCACTTCCCCTGGGAGATACCAGAAATAGAAAAGACACAGGTCTGAGAGTCAGGAGACCTCTGTTCCAGCCCCCGTTTTGAGCTAACTGGGCTTTGCACGTCTGAGCGAGTCATATCCATTCTGTGCCTGTGAAATTGGAAGGGAGGAAGAGGAAGAAGACAGCAGTTCGAGGTCTCTCCCAGCTGGAGCATTCTTTACTCCTAAGAGCATAAAGAGCAGGAAGCCCTAGAGAAAGAATCATTTAGCTATGGTGACAAAACAGCAGATTCTACACCAGACGTGCTCACATTTTTCTGGGTGGTACATGTGCACAGAAGTCTGCCCCCACCGGCTCTCTTAGGCACTGCCAGCTACCCAAGATCCAGTCACTGGGGGCCTGCCCCCGGTGGTGTTGCTGCTACCACTCTCTTTCTCCTGAGTTAGCCCAGAACAAGGGGCCTTGTGACAGCTACAGCTGTTGCTATTGGGCTGGCTCCTTGTAGACCTTGGGCACTCACCTGGAAGCCTAATCGCACTTCCTGTTGGGGCCTGACATTTCTGGGGTTGCCTGTTGCTTTCCCACAGGCTGCCAGAACAGGAGGCTCCCAATTCTGGCTCTTCTTCTAAAAGCAAAAATGTGCCGTTTGTCCCAGGTCACCAGACTGGGCACAGGGCCTCCGGGGCGGGGGGGCGCGGTGGCTAATCCTCCACCCCTTCTAATGGAGAGTATAGCAGAGACTTTGTGGGTGCCAGGGCAGCTCTGCCAAAGAGCAGAGGCCACAGGCCAGGGAAGGCAGCAGTGGACCACTCAAACATAGTTCTTTAAATGCTCATTAGTAAGTTAATATTGCCATTTCCAGATCCAGCAGCATCCTCCATTCTTCTTAATTAAAAAGAGCTCCATGTCCTGGCAGAGCTGAGAGAGGGCTCTGAATGATTTACATCCTGGCCCGCTGCTCCGGCTAGGAAATCCACAGCAAAGATTGATTGGCAGATGGGCCTGCCCTGGAGAAGAGGGGGATGTAGGGGGGGAGGATGGCTCTCCTGCTGGCAGACTCTGTGTGTGGGGTGTAGGGGGAGGAGCCCTGGACCCACAGCCCAATCCCATGGAGCTCTGCAGGCCCAGTGGTAAGGCCTTCCTTGAACAAAAGGCTGAACAAAAGGCTCTCCTGCTTACCTCCTGCTGGAGTCCCTCATCCTAGCAAAACTATTTTATCTGGAGGACAAAAGCTCTGGCTGTGATGCTGTCATCTCATCCCTGCCCAGGAAAGGGGCCACTCCCTATATGCACCTTATTTCCAGGTGGATATTGCTCACCTGATAACATTTACTGGGCTTCTATTTGATCATCATGGCTTACTTAGGGAGAGGATTTCTCATGGCCCGAATCTCCTTTCTTGCCTTTCTGCTGGCACCCAATATTGCCTGAACCTGATGTCAAGTGGGATCCAAGGCTCTGGGCCCTTTTATGGAGCAAGGAAGGGGATGACGGCGGCCCACAAGTTGGGCTGAGATGACACTCAGCCTATGGCCTCTAGAAAACTGGGCAGTGAGAGAAGTCACCCTCAGAGGTCCCAGGCCTCTTCTGCCTCTCCCTTCTTGCCAGACCCTTGGGGCAGCACCTAAGAGAGCAGCTTCATCCGTCACCTTGTGCCTCTGCTCACCTCCATGGGTGCCTGTCCACCGTGGTCGGGACTTCTACAGAGGTATGGAGTGGCTTTCACTCTGGCACTGTCTCTCCTCACCTCTTCCCTTTCTCCTCCGGTGCTTCACATCACACATGCACACACACACACACACACACACACACACACCCATACCCATACATACATACAGAGACTCATGCATGAGCACTTACAAACACATGCACACACGTGCACACACACATGCCCTCCTCCCCAGAGGTTCTAGAGAAGGGACCAGGCAGAGGCACAAAAAGGAGGGAGTAGGGACCGCAAAGCAAGCATCATCCAGTGCCCTGCTTTAACTCTTGCCTCCCATTGGAGATCGGCAATCTGCCGCAGCAGCAAGGTTGCCATCTGGTGTGGTGACCTGGGTTTTCTCTGTGCTAAAGAAAGAGAAGCGGGGGAGGCATGATGGGCTGGCTGCAAGTGGGCCGTGTGTGTGTTTAAGAATAAATGTAAGAGAGCCAGGCTAAGCCCTAGGTGAATCAGAGGGCCTACCAGTCCTCATTGGCACACACCCCACCCAGCGCAGGCAGGTATGCACTGGGGAAGTCTGGGAGCTCCAGGGAACCTGTGTGCTTTGCCAGTTGAAGAGAGAGCAGCAGGACACTCTCCCCTTGAGCACTCTCTCCTAGCCTGTCACCAGGAGAATGTGGCTACCTGCTTAGCGCCCAAGAGCTATCAGCCTTTCCCTGGCCATCACTAGGCAAGAAGTAGAATGACACCTCTATTCACGTCCCAGCCTCGTTCATGCACCTCAGCAGAAACACCAGGGATCCTGTGTGTCCTTTTGTCCTGGGCAGCCCTCGCCCAGAAAGGGCTATTTACCTCCTTGGATGACATCCCTCCTTTGTGGTCCCAGCCTCAGGAGTTATGTTCTGAGAGGTTCCTTGGTGCAGACATCCCCAAATCACAGGCGAAGGCCTCTTGTAATACCCTAGGACAGGGGTTGGCAAAGGATGACTCGGGACCAAATCCATCCAGTCGCCTGTTTGTGTACAGCCTGTCATCTAAGAACAGTTTTCACATTTTAAAATGATTAGGGAAAAAATCCAAAACACACACACACACACACACACACATATACATACATATATATATATATATACACATATATATATATATATATAACAGGATGCATGAAAATGATATAAAATTCACATTTCAGTGCCTATAAATAAAGTTATGTTGGAGCACAGTCATGCTCATTCATTTACGTGGTGTCTGTGGCTGCTTTCCCATTACGATAGTAGAGTGGAGTAGTTGCAACAGAGAGTGTATGGCCCTCAAAGTGTAAAATATTTATTATTTGGCCCTTTACAGAAAATGTTTGTCCCCCCCCCAACTTAGGTTATTTTAAGGTGAAGAGGGATACCACCTTTTTCTTGATGAGCTGCTTCTGCCTTACCTTGACATATTAAGTTGGCATACCAATAGCTTGCGACAATGGAAGGAAAGTAACATTTGTTGAGTATCTACTGTATACCAGGCACATTTTCTGTTTATACATAGTCTTTACGGCAATCTTGAGAGGAACAAGCACCAATAGCTGCTTACACTACACAGGCATAGAGGCTCAGATTGACTAGGAATCTTGCCCAAACACTTACCAGCTCATCAGAAGAGGATTCTGGAGTCAAACTCAGGTCTATCTGATGCCAAAGCCCATATCCTCTCCAGGCTGCTGTGCTTCTCAGATGACCTCCCGAAGCCCCGAAGGGACCCACTCAAATGGCCGTGGGTTCGGGCATGCCCTTGAACAGATAGGGGAACTGAGATTCAGACTCCAGGGACCCATACTCTACCTCAGGCTCAGAGCCTGGTTTTTGGGTGCGGGGAGTGTGGGCCACAGGCAGCAAGTCAACAACATGACAACTGTGACAACTCCACGTCAGCACCGCTTCCCTCCTCCTGCCTGCTTCCTCATCTCTTGCTATCTATTTTCTTCACTTATTAGCTTTCCTTCGGGAAGATTCAATTTGCATTTAAATAGGATAACTCTGGAATGGCTCTGATATAACGTTAAGGTGCTAATTACAAATTCATTCCTCTTTAAATATTAAGGCACTTCAGTTCATCTCAGGGGTGATGGAAAGCAGCAGGAATGCTTGGTATTTATGAGTAATGAATATTGAGCTGTTTACTGCAAAGCTTTTACAACTTCCCACCAGCAGAGGGCAGAGAGGAGGTGTTCGCAAGATCCATGGGGGGTGGGGTGTGTGTCTTGGGAGCCTAAAATCAATTAAAAATAAATGTTCGACAACAATAATCCTTGAAAAAAGTCAGAACACAGTCAGTGAGATGGAAGCTGCCAGTGTGGGGCACAGGGGTGCCCTCAGATGGCCAGTTCCTCAAGTTGCTTATAAGCATCTCAGGGCAGGGTCAATGCCTCTTTTATTCATCACTCTTTTCCATCACCAAGCCTAATGCCTGGCCATGCAGTGGGGGCTCCAGAAATATCTGTCGAATGCATTAGTCAGTCAAACACTTAATTACAGGAGAGAGCATTTATTCAACTACTACTATGAATCAAGTGTTGTCCTAAATGATTTTCTTAAGTCTTCTTGTTAAATGATTTATTCCTATGCATTGCCCCCAGAGCTTTGCAGATGATACACTAATTCTTCTTTATCTTGAAGAATAGTGCTTTACATTTTACAAACTGATTTATTATTCCTACTTCACAGGTGAGTAAACAAACCAGAACAGGTGAAGAGATTAGCACCTTGTTCAACTGGAAGCTCAGCTAGGACCAGAACCCTGGTCTCAGGGCTGCCAGTCTGGGTCTCTTTAAAATGTCACATACACACCCCTCCCGGTGCTGGGTTGGTTACTCCAGTATTCACAGTGTCACAACCCAAGGTTTGCCTTTGTTCTCAAGTTGGTGGGAGCCAAGAAGAATGGAAGACCAAAGCCCAGACCAGCCTCTCGAGCAGGCTCCGTGCCTGGCCTCCAGCCACCCTGCTCTAGCACTGGTACCCAGGAGGCCTCTCGTTTCCTGCCACCACACCTTGGTTTGGTGCTCTCTGCAGCATGCACTCCTCCCTGCTGGCTGAAATCGGATTCATCCTTCAGCGTTCAGCCTCAGCATCCTCCAGGAGCCTAGTGCTGTCCCTGCAGGCAAGAGCAAGCTTTCCCATATTTCTATAGAAGTTTATTTGTACCTGTGTTAGCACTTAGGACTGCCTCACATGATAATAACCACCATCGGTATTTAGAGCACTGTGCCAAATTCTTTGCATATTTTATATAATTTGAACTTCATACAAATTTAATAATAGTAATAACAGTTAAAGAGGAATTGTGTGTGTGTGTGTATAATTTCGCCCATATAGTAGGCACTATTATTATCTTCGTTTTGCAGATAAGGAGACTGAGACTTAGAGAGGTTAAGTGATCTGCCCAAGGTCACATAGCCAAAATAGGCTGTAAAATCCAGCCTGATTGACTCCAGAGTCTGCATACCCGTTTGCGTAGAAGTTCTATCTTTCTTTTCAAATAGTATGCATTTTTAAGAAAGGAATTACGTTGTGTGTCATTCTTGCAACCCCTTCAGAGCCAAGCACAGCAATTTGTACATAATTAAGATTTAACAAGTTGCACTGAATTCACACCAGAAGCCAGAAGTTGTCTCAGGGTGATGGCTGTGTGTTGGTCAGTCTGTCTCTGCCTGAAACAGTGATCTTTGAAGTTAATGATCTGGGTTGAGCCAGCTGGGAAGGAACCTTTCTCTAAAAAGCCAGAGAGGCCCAACTGAGGAAGAAAGGCACTTAGTGATGCTCACGCCTCCCACTCCCGGGCCAGCCCGCCTGGGCTAAGCAGTCTTCTCACAATTCTATTGCCTGTCTCCCCAGCAGCAGGACTAGGAATCCAAGATGATGCTCTGCATAGATGGATTGAAAGAAAACTTACCTGACCAGGGAAAAAGGACATCAGGTGATCTTCTACCAAAAAACAAAGGAGGGGAGGGGGCTGGAGAGGGTCAGGCAGGGGTTGGCTGAAGGCCCCTCCTAGGAGCAGGTTGGGGGCTGTGTTGGCAGGGGCCCCAAGGTCCTTAGGGCTTCCCCTAGGATTACGAGTCCACTACTGCTACCTCTCTCTGGACAATGAACTTGGGTAGAGCCCCGCCTTCTGCAGAGGGCACCACACCAAATGCCAGGAAGCTCCAGGAGGCATGACCCCCACCAAGAGGATCTCAGCCAGCTCACCAGAGCCCCTCCATCTCCACTGCCTCAGCTGCGAGGGCCTGCTAAGTAAGGGGAGAGGGTGAGGGGCAGGCACACACATACACAGACAATAACTGCCATGGAAACTAACCAACAAAAAGGAAATTTAGGGATTGGACTCCTCTACCAGATGGGACAGAATGAAGGGAGAGAGAAAGGGCAGTCCTTTGCCATGCTGCCAGGGCATTCATGCAAAGGGCAAATGTCCAATTCAACTCCAATCTAATAATTGGAGGTTTCCCCCTTGGGGGCGGTAGGGCTATGGGTAAAAGGCAGGGGGTGGGTTGACCTTTTTGTATCACTGTCCCAAATGGCCACCCCATACTTTTGCCTTTGCATGAACAGTAAGGGTGTCAGCATTATCTGGATCACTTTGCTTGGGGAGATGGCTTGCAGAAGTTTTTTAGATGAAAAACCCAGTGTTTCAAGGGGTCACAAAACAAGGCTGCTTTTTTTTTCTTTTTTAAATTTCGTGCTCCTTGCGTTTTATTTGACAAGGCTGCTTTTTAAGCCCAACCTCTTTTGTCCATGAGGTAGAGCACACTGCCTAGAGCTTAAAGAAAGCAAGGGGGCCTCACAGAGATGAGGCACATGTGGCTTCTCCTTTCTATAACTTAGAGTTCTGTTTTGGGGGGACTGCCTCTCTGGAGTAAAAGAAACTCTAGGTAGAATTATTATTATTATTATTATTATTATTATTATTATTATTCTCTGAAGAGAAGGTACTGTTAGGTAAGAACATAAACTGAGCACCAGAAAGCCCACTCTACTATTCAGCTCTGAGACCTCGAGTGTGCTTCTTCATCTGAAAAATGGGACTAATGGTGTGGGGAGGATTAAATGAGGTAATATGTATAAAGTACTTAGAACAGTGCCTGGCTCATAGTGTTTGTTATTATTATTGCTATTATTATTAATCTTTCTGTTCCTCTGTTTCCTCAGCTATAAAATTGAAGATTCAATGTGAGAATTAATTATGAGATTATACTTAAGGAGTAGTGGTTGTCAGGGTATATATGTTTGTCAGAAACCATCCAACTAGGGATTTTATTACATGTAAATTACACTTAGATTTTTATATAAGTTTATATAACCAGGCACATCACTCATAGGTGTCTAGAACATGGGAAATATTCATTCCCTTCTTATTTCCTGGCCTTCTCTCTAGGAAGAGAGGAAAGGAAGAGTGAACACCAGAAGTAAAAGAGGATTGCATAGAGAGGTGGTATTTGTGCCTACGCCATATTGATTTCATAGGTAATGGGCCACCTATGGAGACTCAGAGATTCTGGATGTTTCCTGAGGCTTGATCATCAATCTCTCAGCTGCAGAGGCAGCACCTGGGTAACTGAGCTGCCTTCATTAACCCAGCTCCCAATTTCATAATCTGGTATAAGAAAGTGTATTGCGCTCGTTTGCTTTATACATCTGTTCCAGGAGCCATTTCATCAGCACTGCCTCTGAGCCATAATCAATCCTTTGTCTTCCAGACTCACCCCTGCCCCAAGCTGCACTTTGGCCTCCAAACAGGGTGGCATGGCGACCATAGGCTGCAGGCTGTCACAACTAATGAAGCGTTTGCCCAGGGAGACAGCTCTCAATCAGAACAGCCCAAGAATGAACTGCGTGCTGCATTAGAAACGCCTGAGAAAGACTGCTACAGCCCAATTAAAGAGGAATTGTGTGTGTGTGTGTGTGTGTGTGTGTGTGTGTGTGTGTGTGTGTGTGTAAAGGGACTGAGGGGATGGAAAGTAGAATATAATTAAGAATCAAGTAAAACTGATCCCTGGAGACAGATTACAGACCACAAGCAAACAGCTTGTCTAAACGATAGCTGCTTGGGCGATGCTGGAGATTGCGGCCATGCTGCCAAATGGCCTCAAACCGAAGGGAAGATTGCTTTCCCTGTTTGTCCTGTGGGGTGATGCCCGTAAATGAATGAATTCTATAATCCATAATCCGAGAATAATTTTTAACTTCATCTGTGGTTATCCATCTAAGCAAATGTTTGACGGTGCTGGCTCTTCTTTTTTTTGTTTTGTTTGGGCTACACGGCTGCGAGACCAATGAAAAGACGGTGACACGGTGAAAATGCTTGAGACATGAAATTCTTTCAGGATCGCTTCCCTCATCTCTCCAGGGACAGGGAAGGAAAGGGAATAAGTCGAGATTGCAACAACTAGGCTAGCCATTAAGATGATGGTAGCTCTAAATTACAGTTCTGAGCGTGAAATCCTGGTGATGAGAATGTCTAATTTCAGCCTGGAACCTTCTTGATGATGAGAACAAGCACTGGCTTTTTTTGGCAGTGGTCTGATATTAGGTGATGAAATAAAGCAAGCATGTTCCATTTGAAATTAGTGTCTAGGTTAAAAAGCAAACAAAGGCAGGCAGCCCGGAGTCAGCTGGGGTTTGGGGATACAGATAAGTCACAAAGCTGGGTTTATCTGCAGGTGTCAGGATTGATCAGCCCAGAATCTATTTCCAAGGCTCTTCTTTACTCAGCCACGCCCCTCCCCCAAAAGAGCCCAGGCTGAAATACAAAAAGGTACTGGATCTGAAATCCTGCCTAATTTAAACTCTGCTCACAAAGGAGGCCAGAGAGCACAGGGAGGGGTGGAAATCAAGTAAGTAAATGTCAGCCCTGCAGTTGGGTAGAAGCCATTAGCCAGGCACAGCATCCAATTAGAAGCCATTGAATTAGAGCAGTAAAAGAGTGGGCCTGACATCAGAGGGCACTGCGGGGAGGGACAGTCTAAGTGGGCAGGAAGGAGCATGAGGCAGTAGTCGATAGAGGATTACCCTAAGATGTGCAAATGGCAGGAGCAGATGCCTTGCAAATGACAGGGCCCCCAATCCAGACACCGTTCATAAAATGTCCACACAATTGCTTTGTCCTCCCCCAAATCGTGTCTCAGGGAGCCCAGGCATCTTATGGGTTATTTTGGAAAAAAGATTTCTCTCTTCTGCCTGAACCCAGAGACAAAATGGGCAGCTCTCAGCCATTCCAGGATTAGAAGAACAGACAAAGGAGGGGAGCAAATCCCTTGGCAAATAGTGCCCGGGAGATTTCATTTTTCTGCTTTTCAGTACAACTCTACTCAAATAGATGCTGAAATACAAGTCTGCCTGTGCATGCAAGAAAAGAGAATTTTGTTCACATGGAGACGTATTCATTTAATGCTATAATAATTATTCTTTTTTGTAACCAGTTGTTGCCAATGCTGAGTCTCTTTTTTTCTTTTTCCTCAAACTCCCACTTCCTTGTGCAGAGAAGAAAAAGATTAACATTTCTTTTCTTTCCCTTAAATTGGAAGGTTTCAGATTAGGTCTCTGAAAAGCCACATATGTCAGTGATGCCCATGTGCCACTGATTCCAGGATTTAAAGGAGAATGTCCATTCTGAAAATGAAAATAGAAAGTAGCTGTGTGCTCAGGAGGCTTCTAGGCTCTGGGGAATCGAGCACAGGGCATACATCTCCAGAGTGGAAGGAAGCATGTGTTAAGTGACACATAATCAGTCTCTTTTTTGCACTTTGAGGTGGAGAGGAAGAAATCCTAACTGTATGAAGATGCTGGAGGAGACCTGTGAGAGAGGCAGTCTTTGAGCCGGGCCTTCAGAGTGGGGTGTCAGATTTTTGCAAAGTACGGTGAAGGGCTTTCAAGCAGAGACGGAGGAGACCCATGCTTGCAGACGGCGATGTCATCGAGACTCGCAATAGGACTGCCACATAAAATACAGGATGCTCAGTTAAATTTAAACATTTAGGATCTGCTTATACTAAATTTTTTTGTCATTTATCTGAAACTGATTTAACTGGGGTCCTGAATTTTTATTTGCTAAATCTGGTAATCCTACGACAGGAGCAAATGACCACTCTCATAAATCAAGTCCCTGCAATGTTCCAGGTGCTTAAATACGTTATTTGCAATCCACTACAATGCCCTCTGCAAAGTGGGTATCTGCGTGCCCATTTCACAGGTCAGGTAACTAAGTCTTATACGGGTTAAGCACTTGTGACTGTAGTCAAGCAGTCAACAAGTGACAGTGACAGGATTTTGCCCTAGGCTTGATCAACTCTGAAGATGCTTGTGAGTACTGCAAGGTTAGGTGACACGAAGTCTGGGTATGCTAGGGACAGCCCTTGCTTGAATGCCTCACGAAGAAGCTAGGCTTCTGAGAAGGCAATAGAGAGTCCTTGAAGGTTTTTGAGCAAGTGAGTAAAATGATCAGAGCAGTGTTTGTAATATTAATCTGGCCACAAACTGTCAAATGGGTTTGGTCCAGGTGAAGGGTTTAGAGATAGACAATGCAGCCTTCTTTTCCATGATGGTTTGTGGAGCACCTACCGGATGCTAGGCACTATGCTGGGGCCGAGGAGGTGAAGGTGAAAAGAAAAGGCATAGTCTCTGTCATACAGCCTAATACACTGAAACAAGCAACTGATTTCAATGAAGGCTGATAAGTTGTATGGGAGGAACTTGGCCTACTTAGAAGATTATCGAAATACTCTACCAGTGAAGAGATGAAGATCTAAATTAGGGTTATAGAAATGGAAATATATGGTGCTTTTGTAAACCAAGATTTAAAATATATTCAAGACCTGACCAATTGATTTAATTCTTAATTATAAGGATAGTTGAGGGGGAGAACCCCATATTAAAATCTAGAGATAACTCCAAATTCCACTTATCAAGTGTCTCATACTCCCCCCTCTCTGTGGGTTGTGAATGTATTTGTGTCTATTCACATGCAAAACAGTAAAGCATAGTGGCTAAGAGTAAAACCTTCAAAGACCTAAATATAAGAGCTAAAACCATATCATCTTAGAAGAAAACATAGGCATAAATCTTTGCGACCTTGGATTAGGCAATGGTTTCATTTTTTTCAGCTTTATTGAGATATAATTGACATTAACATGTAAGTTTAAGGTGTATAGTGATGATTAGATACACGTATATATTGGGAAATGATTATCACAATATTAGTTAAGACCTACATCACCTCACATAGTTTCCTTTTTTGTGTGTATAGTGATAACATTTAAGATTTCTCTAAGCAACTTTCAAGTATATAATACAGTATTATTAACCATAGTCAGGCAATGGTTTTTTAGACATGACACCAAAAGCAGAAGCAACAAAAGAAAAAATATTTTATATCAGTACTTTGTTTTTCTTTTTTTGCCTAATAACATTGCATTGTACAGATATGACACATTTTGTTTATCAGTTAATAAACAGGGTTTTTTCTTGGAGTGATGAAAATGTTCTAAAATTGATCGTGGTGAAGATTGCACAACTCTGGTGAAAGCCATTGAATTATACATATGTTAGTTGTATCTCAATAAAGCTGTATTTTTTTTTTTTAAGAAGCAAAGGCTTTATTTAGCATCAGGTATGTATAGGTTTGTATCCCAGTTCTCTACTTAATCATGCGTAAATCAACTATCTGGGTCTCAATTTCTTCACCTGTGAAATAAGGTTATTATAGTACCTATTTCATAGGGTTGCTGAGAAGATTAAATAAAATACAGCACATAAAGTACTTAGCACAGTTCCAGGCATATAATAAGCTTTTAATTAATGTTACTTACACCAAGTTTGAATGAATACCAGCTTTTGTGTGTGTGACCACAAATCACGCTTAATTCTAGTACCTTCACTCATACAAGAGTATCCTCTGAAAACTTCATGGGACTGTGTATACATTTAAGAAAGTTACAACTGTGCAATTCCATACAGTATTTCAAAACTAGGAAATATACCTCTTAATTGTTGAAACACAATCCTCAGGATAAAAACAAAACAAAACAAAACAAAACAAAACAAAACAAAACCAGAAGACATTTACAGTTAAATTAATTTGGGTTAAAAGTTTCACAGCAAACTTGCAGAGGGTATTTATATTACTTTATATCCTCTGAGTGGAAGTCTATGAAGATATCTTTGGTAGGTATGTGATTGACTAAAAGAGGGTACAACTAGGACCAGGACAGTAAGAGAAAGTTCGACTACAATTTCTGTAGCCTCAACATATGTTTATTTTTCTGTCATTTAAATGTGAACTGTGAAAATTAAATACTTGCATTTATATATACAAGTTATGCCATGAAAGCATAAAACATCTGAAAAGACTAGTGTAACTAGTTTGCATGGAAAATAATGTAAAAAGTATATAGCAATAAAAGAAATCATCTAGAGTAGCAACTTTAACAGTTTAAATTTCTTCTCATCCTCCTGCCCAGTTCAAATGGGTGTAGGAAAGAAGACCAACCAAAAGTGTCTCAATAATCTCAATTATTAACTATTGCATTAATAACCACTGCTTGTTGGATACTTACTACGTACAAGGTACATGTTATCTACCACACAAACCCATGCAGGGGAGATATTTTGTAGGTGAGAAAATGGAAGCCCAGAGTTAGTTCCCCAAGATCATAGAGGTAGTAGGTGGCAGTACCAGCACCAGAACCTGCGCCCCATGAGTCTGATTCCACATACATAGAAGTTTCTCCTTCTACTACATCACTGGGGCCTCGCTAGTTCTTCGCTGGGTTCTCTAGTGAAGATGAATCTTAGAGTCACACTTTCTCCTCTTCTCTGAGCTCAGTCACTGAAATCTTCTAACCTTCTCTATAGTGATCTTCGCCCAAAGCAATTCATTTCCAACCTTGGCTGCACTAATGCCTGTGTCCCTCCCTCAGTGATTCTGGTGTCATTGGTCTGGGGTACAGCCTGGGTCAGAGAGCACTTAAAAGATCCCCAGATGTTTCTAATAGGCAGCCAAGTACAGGTCCACTGGATTAGAGGACTCTGATTATGAGACTTCAATCCAAACCTGCATCCCCAAGGACTCAGAGGCGATGCTCTATCTCTACCTGGCTTTGGCTAGATCAGATTTGCCCAGAAACTGCTGGGCCTTTAAGATAGAAAGGAAAATGCTCCCTTACTAGGCCTACAGGCAGCCCAACAAAGACTCTTGTATCTTGGACTCCTGTTGGACAGATAAGAAGACCAAACTGGGCTCCCAGCCAGCAATCCTGGGGTCAGGCAGTTGTTCAACCAGTTTAATTGTTGTGCGAACAAAAGGTAGCACCGGACCAGACAGTGGAATTTGATCTTAGGGGGATGGGCTCTCTTCCCACCCCTGACTGGCGGCCTGAACAGTAGAGACAGCTGAGGAAGCATCCCAGCTCTCTCTCATTTGGCTTCTGTCCGACCTTCTAAGAGCAAGGGAGGACTGGGCCCCGAAACAGGCTGAGAGAATCGGTGTCATTTTGGGAAACAGACAAGAAAGACATTACAGGAGAATGACAGGAGGGTGATTAGGAGCTACGGGAGACAAACGCCCACGTGGCTTTTCCCTCGAGTTTCTCTATTGTTTGTAAAACTCATAATATTAAGACACTCTGCCCATCATGGGATCATGAAAAAGAAAAAGCAGAATTTGAATCTTCTGAGATTTAGTCCTCGTATTAACTAAACTGAAAGGTAAAATTCATTCTCCCCTTTCCTCTTACAGGATCTGCATACATATTAACACCTATTTAAATCTCAAAATCATTTACCCAGGAGCCTCAATCACCCAGAAAAAAAACTTAGAGACTTGACTTACATAGCAGTGGTTTATGTCTTCATCTTGAGCCTCTTTACTTACATTTTACTTTCAACCCTTCTTAAAATTGTGTTCCAACCAGCCTTTATTGGATCTCTATTATCTGCTAGCACTGTGCCTTAAGCATTAGAGATTGATCATTGATTAAGACATTGTCCTTGCCGAGGTCACAATGTAGTTGAAAGCTACACATCTACAACTTACCATGTGACAAGTGAGACTAGGCCAAGAGATATAATAATAATAATAATAATAATAATAATAATAACAACAACAACAACAATAACAATAACAATAATAATAATAATAATAATAATAATAATAATTATACCCGACCATTCTAATAAGTCTGGTTAGAGGTTTTCTCTAACCTACAGCAGATTAGAGTCAGAAATTTCAATTGCTCAAGATAGCTGACAGCCTGAAAGCAGAGGAAAAAACAACATCAACAACTCAGAAAGCACAGCACTCTAGGACTACTTAGGGTAGGGCAAGTCACTTATAGAGGTCTATCTCTGTAGACCTCTATAGACATCCCTATTTTAATATGGTATTAAAATAACATTAGTAATGTAATAGCTATCATTTATTGGTAGGTGCTGCACCATATGCTTCACTGCAGATGATTTCACTTAGTTCACATAGCAACCCTGAGACAGATATCACTGCCCCACTCAGCAGGTGAAGGAACTGGGACTCAGCATGGCCAAGCAGCTTGCGAGGACCCTCTGCTGTTAGCTACGAGGTCAGACTCTGAACCCAGGGTTGTCTGTCTCTCCACTCCATCCCCAAAGTGATGCTCATGGTTATAAATACTTAAGAGCTGGCAAGATCGTCTCATTCAATGTCCTCGTTTTACTGAAGAGGAAATGAAAGGGGAAGTCATTCCAAAATATGCAAAATTGTATGTTTTTTATGAGGTATAATTGACACATAACATTATATTAATTTCGAGTGTACAACATAATAATTTGAAATTTGTGTATATGGTGAAACGATCACCACAAAAAGTCAAGTAAACATCTGACACCATACTTACAAAATCTTTTTCTCTTGTGATGAGTACTTTTAAGAACTGCTATCAGCAATTTTCAATAGGCAATATATAGATAGTATTATTAACTGTTGTCACCATGCCATATATAACACCCCCATGACTTATTTACTTTGTAACTTGAGGTTTGTACCTTTTGGCCCCTTCATTCATTTCACACCTCCTCTGCCCCCGCATCTGGGTATCACCAATCTGTTCTCTGTATCTGTGAACTCAGTTTTTCTGTTTTTTTTTTTTTAATTCCACAAATAAGTGAGATCATATGGTATTTGTCTTTTCCTATCTGACCTATTTCACTTAGCATAATTCCCTCAAGTTCTGTCCATATTGTTCTAAATGGCAAGATTTCATTATATTTAATGGCTGAATAGTATTCTATCGTGTATATACACCACATTTTCTTTATCCATTCAGCTGGATAAAGTCAATGGACACTTAGGTCACTTTCATACCTTGGCTATTGTAAATAATGCCACAATGAACATGGGAGTACATATATCTTTTTGAATTAATATTTTTATTTCCTTTGGACAAATACCTGAAGTGGAATTCCTGGATCATATGGCAGTTCTATTTTTAATTTTTTGAGGAACCTCTATACTGTTTTCCATAAATGGCTACACCAACTTACAATCTCATCAAAGGGTTTTCTTTTCTCCACGTCCTCGCCAACACATTATTTCTTTCCTTTTTGATAATAGCTATTCTAACAAGTGTGCGGTGGTATCTCGTTGTGGTTTTGATTTGCATTTCCCTGATGATTAGTGATGTTGAGCATCTTTTCATGTACCTGTTGTCCATCTGTATGGCTTCTTTGAAAAAAAAAATGTCTATTTAGACCTTCTGCCTATTTTTCATTCAGATTTTTTTGTTGTTGTTGTTATTGAGTTGTACAGGTTCTTTATATATTTTGGATATTAACCTCTTATCAGGTATTTGATTTGCAAATATTTTCTCCTGCAAATTATATTTAAGGTTCTTTGCTTAAAAAGGCAAAGAAGGGTATAACATTTGGGGAAATTTTCTATCAAATATCATCCCCATAACACTGTCACAGGTTGGGTTTCCTAGAAGCAGAGTCTGAGGTAAACACATGGGACATGTGGCTTATTACAGAAGTGTTCTTCAGAAAGACCCATAAGGGTCTGGAGTAAGATAAGTGGAAAGAGCCGCATGGAACCAGGGTCCCAGGGAAAGTCTAGCCTTGATCTGCTTTATGGTGGACGTGGAGGAGAGCAGCGTCTTCATTGCAGAGTTGTCTTCTCCCCACATTTTGTTTTTCCATATCAGTCTTTGGCTGTGGCTGCCCAAGGTGGGTATAACTGACCAGAAGAAGCAGCCCCCTGTCACATGAAGGCAACTCTCAGGAGGAGAGGGGCATGCATAAGCCTTGAGCAGCCAACCCGCACAGCAGGGGTGGGCACACTAGTTTGGGAAGGGGATCTAGAGCACTAAAATAGCATCCACTCACATGCTCTGAACAAGTTATAACCCTATGTTTAGGTCTCTGCTTCCCATATTAGATGGTGAACTTTATTATATTCCGGCTTCTAGCACAGGATCCAGCACATAGTAGGCTCTGCATAAATGTCAGCAGAATAATTCACAGTTAGGAGGGAAATTGCCACTGCTCTCAAAGAGGCAAATTGTAGTTATCTTGAAAAATTTGCCAGCTGAATGTGGTACCACTGGGCATCAGGCTATGCTGGACCACAGGAGTAGACAGAAGGACTCCTTGACTACAGGGCCACAACCTTCCCATCGTCACCAGTGTTTGCTGAGAGTGCAGATCTATTTCTTTAAGCAATACTTTTGCTTCCCCACTTTGAGAGAGCATATCACATCAAAAAGCTTTTGATGGCTTCTCACAAGCAGGAGACATCTGTGCTGTCACTGAGAATTAATTGTAGAAAGTCTAGCCTAAGGAAATGCCCAAATTTCTCCTTTCTGTTACCAAATTTGATATAAGCAAGCAGCAGCCTGGCAGGTGATTAGTGATGTGTTCCCTATACCTCCCCAAATGGCCTACTTTTACAAGTACTGGCCCACCTTTAAACAAAACTGCTAGCAAATGCAGAAAGCTGCCTATTGTTCTTTTGCCAAGTTGCAATATTGGGCTTATATAGGAAATACAGTATAGGTGACCTCTAGAATCTGCATGGCTATTACTACTCCCATAAGCTAAAATCCCCTATCCCCTGAGATCTCATGTACTGGGATGTATTGTCCACACTTGTCAAAAATCAAGAAAGGTGCAAGATATTGCCTGACTTCTGAATATGGTAATGAGAATGGATATCAGATATAGCGAGGAAGTTGATTGGTTTTAGAACAGAAATCAAGAGATGGATGCCACAGATTGTGATGGGTTAGTTAAGGACTAATTCACTAGATCTCCATTGAGAAAACCAAAAAAAAAAAAAAAAAAAAATCATGATAAGAAATAGTGAGTTTGGGGCTAGGAAATGGCCATAAAGACCCCCACATTTCTGATGGGCTCTGTTAGAACCACCGCGATGTTGATGCCAGCACACCTGTTACAGTGGCATATACCTCGCCTGTTCTGGCATGTTCCAGTTGGGTTCCCATGGGCACACAGTGTGGAAAGTAGAGGGACTTGTCCAGGTACAGCTTGTCTTGGCCACAACCTGTTGTTGAGGGAGACATGTGGGGTGCTCTTCTGACAAAGGAAAAAGAAAAGGGAGTCAGATGATACAGATTGGCTACCTACATAGAGGAGGAAAACTAGAGTCTTGCAAGTGGAATCTAAGTTGTAGATGTACTTTGGCCCACAGTTGTTGTTTTTCTAAATTTTGAATTAGTTGCCAATTTGAAGGATTCAAAACTTTCACCTAAATTTCTAGAATTGTTCACTTTTCTTGAAAAACCTACCCATATTACCACATGGCAAGTCTTGGCTGGGTCAGGGAGCTGCTGCCCCTCCAGTATAATGGGCATTTTGCAAGTCATTGGGCTCACATTCATTCATTCACATGACTTGCCTGGCCTCTGTGGATGTTCCTTTTTTTTAAAATCATGGTTAAAATACACATAACATATAATTCATCATTTTAATCATTTTTAACTGTGACACTAGGCTCAACCACACTGCTGTACAACCATCACCACCATCCATCTCTAGAACTTTTTTCATCCTCTATAACTGAAACCCCACACCCATTAAACAAAACTCTCTATTTTCTCCTCTCCCCAGACACAGGCAGCCACCATTCTACCTTCTGTTTCTATGAACTTGACTCCTTTGGGTCCCTCATATAAGTGGAGTTGTACAGTGTTCTTCCTTTTGTGACTGACTTATTTCATTGAGCTCATTGCTTAGGTTCTGACTCAGAATTCTGGTGCACATTGTACAGATGAGGAAACTGAGACCCCAGGAAAGCCCTCTGTTCCCACAAGTAGCCGGGGGCAGACTTGGAATTGGAGCCTGGATCCCCCGATTCCCTGCTCAGGGCGCTTTCCCCCTCATTGCCCCTCTGAGGCCGGGTTTCAACTCTTCAGCTATATAAGTAGAAAAAATGTGCTCTTCCCAGCAGCAGGGACACCCTTATTTGTCCAGTTGCGAACTAGCCCTTCTGTTTGCCCATTTCAGGGGTCACCTGACAGCATTCCTGTGAAAAAGAAAGGAGCTGCCCTCCAGTCAGAACAGGAGCGGACATTAACAACGCCTTCTCTGAAGGGCCAAAAAAAGAAAAAGAAAGAAAGAAAAAAAAATCTCATCTTGTTCATTCCACAAATTGTGAGCTAATCCTTGAACTCCAAAGAAGATTTTAAGACAGCTCTCTAGGAACTGTAGTTGTCACACCAGTCTTTCGTTGCCAGGAAGTGAGAAGAGATGTCCTCATTCACATCTGCCGTGCACCTACAGCAGCCCCCTTCTGGCTCACCAGAGACTGATTCATTAGGCAGCACTGTGTTAGGTTACACCTACACACAGAGCATTCGCAGGAGTCCTCATTTTTCAGTGACTGTGGTCCTGTAATGCAGGGAGCTTGGGGAGCTTGTTGTAACAGTGCTGACTAGCGCCTAGCTGTAACACCTCCACACATTTTTTCCCTGCTCTTCACTTACCTGCTTTGCCAAAGTGAACTGGAAGGAAGCATGACCAGGCGGCGCACCAAGGCATCAAGGGAGCCCAGGATGACAGTCACATTTGCCTTGGAGGACCCTCTTAACAGGTTCATTTCTTTTTGAGCAAGCTTGTTAAAAGCTAGCATGGCTTGACACACTAATTGGCTTCCCTTTCATTTTCTGCCTTCCAAGTTTCTATGGGAAATCTTCCCCAGAATCAAATGCTAAGTTGGTTAGGCACTTTCTTATTTTAGTCGAGATAATTTCTTGCTTCAGGAAAGAGTAAAGTTTTATTTTACTTCAAAGATCAACCCCTGCATGTTACTCTAATCAAGACTCTTCTCTCTCTTTTTTTTTTTTTTTTAACTAGGGATGGGGATGGGGTTTGAGAAGAGAAGGAAAGGAAAGAAGCAAGAAAAGACAACCTCCCAAATATCAATACTCCTTTTTCTTGCATGTGAGAATTATTGTCAACTACTACAGATATGAATAATGTGGTCTAGCACTTCTTTATTTATGACTATGGCAATGAAAATAACTTGGTACTTAACCAATTATTTTTAAGAGGTGGTAGCACAGTGTTTCTCTGAATGTCGAAAACCAGAAATAGAGCCTTTAAAAATTTCTTCCATCTGCCAGCCTGAGTGTTGGCTGGGTAGAGATTTAAACGGCACACACGTGATGGAATAGGGCTCATTGCCCCATATGTGGAACACAAGCCTGTGAAATCCACCGCCCCTGTGTGACATACAATTAGCTGAATTCTCTTCCACCAGCCAGCACTCCACTTAACTGGTTGGCAATCAGAGAGGAAGAACCCCCTTTCTGGGCAGCAGGTCTTACCCCGAGGTAAATAGTGACATTTACAGAAACGAATACTGAGTACTAAGGAGCCCTGGGAATGACAGCCTGTTAAAAGGATAAACACTGCATAATGAGGTTGATTGGGAACGCCTTTCAGCAGCAGTTTGCTCATTTTAGGAACTTCTCACAAGAATAAATAGGAGGCAAAATCTGGGGTATTGGTTTTGTGATTTCATGTGTCTGTTTGGGTTTGAAATGGCTTGAAAAGGATGTGGGCTCATTCTGGATGAAGTGAAGACTTCACTTTGAGAAGAGATCCAGAGATGATCATGGTATAGTCCCCAACCCAAGGAGCTCTAAGATTCGTAAGGCAGGCAGATAAGTAGTTAGCATTGGAAAAATAAAACATCCTGATGGCCAGGAGTTTGCTCTCGACAAGAGGATAAAGCTCTATAGCATTCCCTTTCTATTGCTGAGACTACTGGGGCAGAGAGCCCTGCCTGAGAATTTGATTTGGCCCAAGGTCAAAATAATCTCAATGTCATGGCTTCTGCTGGTTCCATGTAGCATAAGATGGGATGGAGGTGGGTAGATGACTCTGTTGTTGGGAAAGGCACTGAGGTTGGCCCAGTTCTCCCCTCCCCACATTTTAGCTTATTATGTCTAAAGTTTCAGAAAAGCCTGTTATACACGCTGCCTGTGTTATTATATTGTGGAGAATTTAGGGACAGGGCAGCAATGGGAAAAGGAGCCTTCTTTGTATCAACCCTCTGCTGAGGTCAGCTTGGTGGCAGATAGGACAGCGGTCCTGAGACGTCAGCCAGCCCCACTGCCCATACATACTTCCCCAGATTACCAGAGGAAGGTGAGCCTTAAAGAGGTCATGAAATACTTGGGTCATATCACAAATAATCACAAAACAGGGCCAGCACATTTTAGAGTTCTCTAAGCATAGGGGTTTTAACTAACTCCCTTCCCCCGCCCCCTACCCTGCTTGCACCAGGCAATTTACAGTTCCTCCTTCTCCTGGGAGTCTCCTGAAAGTGCTCATGCCTGCTCACCAATACAGTTGTCTCAGCCACCCGGTAGCATTTCCTGATCTCTCCTCTGCTGTCCTGACTCTTGCAGCATTGCTACACTTGCTGTCCTTATCACGGGAACACCCTTGAAGTTCATGTCAAAGTCGCTGCCTCCCACAGATGCTGGGCTGCCAGCGCCCAACACACTGAGAACTGACCTGTGCACCCAGTGTCCCTCAGGGGTTTCAGCAAACAGCTCCTTTGTCTCGCTGCCTCTTTGGAAGCCCTCTCTCCCTAGTTCTCATGGTAAGCCAGGGAAGCCATGGAAACTGACATGGAAAATGCCAGTGAAAGACAAGAAGGCAGACAAGGATTGTTAGAAGAGTTCCTCTTCTCAAGCATTCGCCTCAGGAGTAAAGTTCAAACACTTCAATGTGGATCTGAATCCCACCCTCTTTTCCTGTCTCATCTCTTACCACCCGCTTCAGTTTTCCTTGTGGTTCCCACACTTGCCTCCTCTCTCTCCTACTAGCCTCTGTACATAATGTTATCTCGCCTGAAGACCATTTCAGTCTCACCTACTTTTCTGAATTCTACTCATCCTGCTTTTATGACACCACTTTTTCTAGGAAGCTACCCATGTCTGAGAAAATTGCCTTCGTGTGCGCTCCCGGGGCACCCTGTCTTACCATCAGTCATTAACACGTAATGTCTGTTGACTCCTCCATGTCCCCTGCCACACCGTATGTTCCTTGAGAGCACAGACTGTATCTTATATTGATTTTATTTGTCATGCCATTGAGAGTACACAGGAGGTGTAAACAAATTATTACATGAATAGCGAAACAGTTTCTGGGATCAAATTCGTAAGCCTGAGTCTCTTCCTTTAAGATGAGTTTTTCACAAAGGGGGAACCAGTCTCCAATGTAATAGACTCCTGATGAACCTACCCCAGGTCTCCTGGCCTGACTCTTAGAGTCAGTGTGGCTTAGGCTTGAGCTAGGACTCCTCCTACATAAGCATCTGAGGGGCATGGATCACAGCAGTGCTTCTCAAACTTTAATATGCCCAGGAATCCAGGGATTCTGTTAAAACGCAGATTCCGGTTAGGGTGGGACTTAAGACACTAATACTGCAGGTTGGGGACCCACACATTGAGTGGTAAGGCACTAACTAGATGTCTTGTGTAGTCTCTTTAAACTGATTAAAAGATTCTGATTTATAGAAAGAACTGGCAAAGGTTCATAGTACCAAAAAAACCTTTCCAGGAGAGATTTATTTAGTATAATACTTGATCTTATTAAAAACAAATGTGTCCTTTAAAATTTTTTAAAATTATATTTATATTTTATTTTTTCTGTTCTATTCTTTTTAAATTTTTTTTTTATTTTTAAATTATAGTTAGCATACAATATTATATTAGTTTTGGTATACAACATAGCAATTAGACCTTTATATAAGTTATGAAGTAATCATCCTAAGTCTAGTACCCATTTGAAACCACACATCATTATTACAATATTATTGACTACATTCCTTATGCTGTACTTCACATCCCTATGATTATTTTGTAACTACCAGTTTGTACTTCTTAATCCCTACCCCTTTTTAACCCACTCCTCCAACCCCGCTTCCATCTGGCAACCCTCAAAATGTTCTCTGTATCTATGAGTTTGTTTCTGTTTTTTTTTGTTCATTTATTTTGTTCTTAAGAGTCCACATGTAAGTGAAATCATATGGCGTTTGTCTTTCTCTGCTTTATTCCACTCAGCATAATACCCTCTAGGTCCATCCATGTTGTTGCAGATGGCAAGAATTCATTCTTTAAAAAATTTTTTAATGGCTGAGTAATATTGCATTGTATATGTACCACCTCTTCTTTATCCACTCATCCACTGATGGACACCCAGATTGCCTCTATATCTTCGCTATTGTAAATAACACTGCAATGAACATATGGGTTCACATGTCCCTTCAAAGTAGTATTTTGGGTTTCTTTGGATAAATACCCAGAAGTGGGATTATTGGGTCCATCTTTGTCTCTTGTTATAGCCTTTGTTTTAAAGTCTATTTTGTCTGGTATAACTATTGTTATCTCAGGTATTTTTTTTTTATTTCCATTTTCATGAAATATCTTTTTCCATTCTTTTACTTTCAGTCTGTGTGTGTCTTTCAATCAGAAGTGAGTCTCTCGTAGCATATATAAGGGTCTCATTTTCTTATCCATTTAGCTACCCTATCTTTTGATTGGAGCATTTAATCCTTTTACATTTAAAGTAATTATTTATAGATATGTAGTCATTGCCATTTTATTATTTATATTTTTAATCTTTTTTTTTCCTTATTTTTCTTCTTAAACAAGTCCCTCTAAATTTCTTGTAATACTGGTTAGGTGTTGATAAACTCCTTTAGCTTTTTCTTGTCTGGAAAGCTCTTTATCTGTCTTTCAGTTATAAATGATAGCTTTGCTGGGTAGAATAATCTTGGTTGTAGGTCCTTACTTTTCATCACTTTGAATATTTCATGCCAATCCCTCTGGCCTGCAATGTTTCTGTTGAGAAATCAGCTGACAGTCTCGTGGGAACTCTCTGCTAGGTAACTAGTTGCTCTTCTTTTGATGCTTTTAAGATACTCTCTTTGTCTTTAAAGTTTGGCATTTTAATTATGATTTGTCTTGATGTGGGCCTGTTTGGGTTCATCTTGTTTGGAACTCTCTTCACTTCTTGAGCATGTAGATCTATTTCCTTTGCCAGGTTAGGGAAATTTTCCATCACTATTTCTTCAAATAGGTTTTCAATTCCTTGTTCTCTCTCTTCTCCTTCTGGTACCTTTACGATGTGAATGTTAGTTAGTACGCTTGATGTTGTCAGAGGTCCATTAAACTATCCTCATATTTTTGGATTCTTTCTTCTCATTGCTGTTCTGATTGAGTGTTTTCTGCTGCCTTATCTTCTAAATAACTGATTGGATCCTCTGCTTCATCTAATCTCCTGTTGATTCCCTCTAATGTAGGCATCATTTCAGTTATTTTATTCTTCATTTCTAACTGGTTCTTTTTATGGTTTCTATCTCCATTTTGATGTTTTCTATCTCTTTAAGTTCTCACTGAGTCCATCTACTTCCCCTAAGTTCATTGAGCATTCTAATAACCAGTGTTCTGAACTCTGCATCTGGTAGATTGTTCGTCTCTATTAATTTTTTAATTTTTTAATTTTTATTTATTTTTATTTATTTATTTATTTTTTTGCTGGAGCTTTGTTCTGTTCTTTCATTTGGGACATGTTTCTTTGTCTCCCCATTTCGACTGGCTACTTGTGTTTATTTGTATGTTTTAGGCGGGGTTGCTATGTCTTCCAGTCTCAGTAGAATGGCCTTATGTAGTAAGTGTGCTATAAGTCCCAGTGGCACAGTCTTCCCTAGTCACCTGAGCTGAATGCTCCTGGTATGTCCCTTGTATGGGTTGTGTGTACCCTCTTGTTGTAGTTGAGCCTTGGTTGCTGTTTGCTTGTCATTGGGAGGGATTGACCATTGGGCTGATTGGTTATGATGACTGGAAGTGACCAACGGAGGAGCTGTTGTGCAGGGGCTGACCCTACAGAGCAGGATTCTCTTTAGCGCGGACTCTGTTCCTGCCCTGTCTGCCCTTTGGGTGTGTGACCCTCAGATGTGACCCCAGGTGGTGTTCCAAATCTGGTTGAATCTGACCACCAGGTGTGCCAGCCCCAGGGCCTCCCTGTCTGTCTGAGGCCACCTGGCAAGAGTCACCAAGCAATCTGAAGATGGCTGCCACCTGTGCTGGGCTTAGAGGAACCTTGAGAGGCCAAACTGTGAACTGAGGTTGGCTGCTACTAGCGCCAGGCTTAGTGTTGCTCAGCAAAAGATACAGGGCATGCCAAGGTCAATTGTTGCTTGTTTGGGTTCTGTGAACCTTTAAGAGACTTTAGGAAAGTCTGCAACATGAGCCAAGACAGCTTGTTTGTATGGAAAAGCCACTGGAAGAGGCTTGGGTGGGTTCGCAAGTTGGGAGGGGTGGGGTCTCAGGGAATCACTTGGGCAATGCAACCTGTTAGCCAGGTTGATGGAGACTTAGATATGGCAGCTGCCTGCATGCCGGGAGGAGGGAAGCCTCAACAAATGAACAATGGATTCTGCTAGCACTTCTGACTGGGAAAGCTGCCCCTCCAGCTCTTGCCCTGAAACTGGACAATTAAGTTTCTCCTTGTATGTCCCTGGCACTTTTCGAGCAGTTGTCCCAGTGCCGGAGCTCAGAGTGAGTGAGTCCATCACTGAATAAGTCTGTGTGCAAGCCTTTTAAGAGAAATGCCTGTGACTCTGCAGCTCTCCATGTCATTCAGCCACAATCTCCACTGGTTTTCATAGCCATGGGTTGTGGGGATTTCTCTTCCTGGTACTGAAACTTTGGTCTGGTGAGCCTAGTGTGGGGTTGGGACCTCTCATTCCTTTGGGAGGACCTCTACAGTCAAGATATCTCTCCTGATTTTCAACCACCACACGTGGTTGTGGGACCAGCCCATTCTGCAGCTCTGCTTCTCCTATCAGTCTTAAGGTGGCCTCTTATGCATGTCCCCAGTTATAGGACTCCTATTCAGCCAGACCTTAGATAACTCTTGATGATGGTTGTTCAGTTATAATTTTGATATGGTCATGAGGGGAGGTGAGTAGTGTCTACCTACTATGCCATCTTGATCAGAATTCCCTATTTTTACTTTTCAATTATAGCTGCAGAAGTGTTTTTTTAAAGAACACATGACCATCACTGTAGGTTGCTTTCTCCTATTCTTATACCTGATCCTCTTCTCTCTTGTCTGTCTAATATAGAGGCTGCTAAAGCTAAAATGCTTACTCTCCCACCCTTCCTTAGTATTCTGGATGAAATACGTAACACATAGCTGGCAGTGGGATGTGGTTAGTCCTGTAAGTCCTGCCTTAGATGTTAATGCAATGGCTTGAGCTGCAGAACTAATTTCAGCAGTTCAAAGATAGCAGGCCAGTGTCTCTGATATCCCAGCCTTTCTCTTAGTCTTTTTACCTCATGGTCACAGAATAGCTGCTGCTGCTCAGTGAGTTCAAGTATCTCAATATCACTGATTATCTTATTAGTCTCAAATTTTCTTAATCATATTTTTTCCACAGTTGGTTTATTTGAATCAGAATCATACTACATTTGGTTATTTTAAAAAATAATATATACCTTAAGCTCCAAATTTGTTTTTTGTGAGATAAAAGTAATCCCTATTTGGCCTTACTGGAGTTTTGTTTTCCTTGCAGTCAAACTGTAATACAGTATATAAGTTCTAAAAATTAAAATTTATTTTCTCCTATTAGCAAATTAACACACTGTGCTTATAGAAATATTGAAAACTATAGAAAAGTAGAATTAAAAAAAAAGAAAATCAGAGTCCCGTCATTGAAGTACTGGTAACATATTTTCTTCCAGTGTTTTTTGTATAGTTGTGATTATACGATACTAACAAATTTGTGTCATTTTTTTTTATTATTTTAAAAAGTATTTTAAGGATGATGAAAATATTCTAAAATTGATTGTGGTGGTGGTGGTGGTACAACTCTATGAATATACTAAAAATCATTGACTTGTACACTTTAAATAGGTGAATAATACGGCATGTAAATTATATAATAAAGCTGTTATAAAATTTTTTGAATAAGAATTTTCTATTACAATAAACTCTTAATATTTTTAATTATTGTATAATTATCTATCAAGAGGCTATACTTCAACATATAAAATACTCCCCTGTTATTAGATATTTGGGTTGGTTCTACATTTTGGCTACCATAAAAATTGCAATCACCTTCTTGGTACTTAAGACTTCTTTGTATCTAAAATTAGCTCCTCCCAGAAGTAGAAATATTGTGCCAAACTGTAACATTTCTTAAACATTTATTAAGCATTTATTGGGGGCTTACTATTAGTCAGATATGGAACACACTAAGTACTTTATATGCATTATTTCTTCAAAGTCTTCATTACCCTAACAGGTCTATTCTAACCCTAGTTTCAAAATTGAAACTGAAGCTCAGAGAAGACAAGTAACTCACTCAAGGTCACAGAACCAATATACAGAGGAGTCAGGTGTCAGCCAAGCTCTGTCTACTTCCAGAGGCCATGGTCTTTATGTTCCCTCATCAGGCCTTATTTTTTCAAAACTTGCTAAGTTTCAATGGTAAAAATGCTCAATTATTTTCCTTTCATTACTGGTGATGTTAGATATTTCCTTGTGTTTGCCAAACGAGACACACTCTTTTTTGTTAATTGCCTTTTGTGGCCTTTCTACAGTTGACTACAATTTGAGGAGTGAATGAAATGTGATCAATGACTTATCACCATAGTTAAAAAGAAAAACACAGGCACGGTTTCCTTTTCAGAAGTGTGCTCCAACTTGGAAACCCCTTTAATGATGGCTGACATGACTGGGAGACTTCCCTATAATCCAACTCTTTGACACAAGTGCCTACTTCTCCCCCTCATTCCTTCCACCTGGCTGAGCCTGGATACAGTACAAAGAAAGATTACCTGGCTACATGGCTGGCCCTTCCCCTTAAGAGCAGTCCTGTTCCTTCTTGAAGCAGGAGGGCTTGGAGGCAATCATTGCTATGCTCCTAAAGCACGTAACCAAAGAGTGGCTTCTTTTCCACAGTTATGTAGACAAATACCACAATGATGAAGATGCCAAACACAGCAAGCTTCAAGCCCACCGGAAACCTTTCTAGGTTCCTGCTCCCAACATTCTTGTTTATTATGCAGTTGTCTTTCTTTGTGGTGTTACTCCATTCTTTGAATCTGGTGTTTGGTGCTCTTGAGGCACACCTGCAAAAACATTAGCGGCTCTTAGGGTTGCATACATCTATGAGCTGAGCAACCCCTGAAAGTGTGTGGGCCTTGGTGCCCAAGGGAGCAACCCCAATAAGGCTTTAGGGAGCAGCCCTCTATCACTGAAAACTTACACTAATTTTGACAAATGATAATAACAGGGTTCACAGAGATGTGAGCTTGAGAAAATCCCACCAAACATTTCTTTGTCATCCACTTGTGTAATGCCTTTCAACGCTGACACAAGGCCCTGACTCAGGGCCTCACAGATCCCTTGGTCCCCCTGGAGATCTGTAAGAGCGGACGAGGGCACCAGTATGCAAAGCCCTCTCTCTTCTCTCTTCACAGGTATAACCGCTACCTTTCAGGTTGGAGAATGGAAGTGCTTTTGAAATCTGCTTATTTTGCATTTAAAAGGGCAAGAGAATACTTTCTGAAATCTTTTAGAGTCTTATGTTTTCATTAGTCTAATCCTTGAAATTGGCTGAAGCTTATTCAGAAGTTAGGGAACTTTCCAGAATGCTTTACTTTCTGACTAATAAAATGGCCGGTCTTGAGCATTTATTTCCACTACCTGCTCTTTTTTTCCCTTCTTTCCCATTTTCCAAGACACAAATAGGAATATATGTCTCCAAATGACTGCACATTAAGAATCTTGGGTTCTGGTCTCAGTTCATTGTGACTTTTGGCATTCCCCTCAATCTCTCTGGCTAGTTTTCTTACCTCTAAACATAAGTAGTGAACTAGAACTTCTTCAACTTTGAAATTATGAGGTATTACAAATCCTCTTTCTCAACAGATTCTTTTTTAGACTCAAATTCTTCACAAAAATCTGAATAACAGTTTTTTTCCCAGGAGTTATGTAAGTCAACGATATCTCCTCATATGCTAAGAAAAGTATTACCTTATTTTCTCAGAATGCTTATAATCCATACAGTAGATATCCTGGACTTTTGGTTTAGTGCGGGAAGCCTTGGGTCTCTAATGAACAGAAAGAAAATATCAATAATTTATTTATCAAAAAGATAATATTTCTTAAATTTTCAAGAATAGGCCTCATGATACAGTTTCTAATGTCTTGCACAAAAGACCTTATCAGACCTCTTATAATCTGAGGACTGATAAAGTTCTTGGTACATCATGTAGTTTAGTACTTCATAACACAAATTTTAAGTGTGCCTTTATTCGATGGTAGCAAAATCCTCCAAGTTCCGTGAAGTAATATTTTACTTCAATGATTCATACTTGAACACTAGACACACCAGTGATGTGAGCAGCATTCTGTTCTTAAGCATCATCTATTTTGCTCTCTTATTTGTACTTTTATTGCTTGGAACTTTTTTATGAGTGTGCGTCATTTTTATATGAAGAATAAAGTTATTTTAAAAAACAAGTTGGGTATGAACAAAGACTAGAAAATAATTTAGGAAAATGAAAATGTTCTGTATGAAGAATAGAAGTAGAGTAGAGACAATCATCTTTTCTTTTTCTAAAAATTTCTTTCATTCTGTTATTTTTCTAATAAAGTAAAAAAGGATAGCTCGCTATGCCTTTGTTTCCTCTCTGTGAAATAAAATTGTAAAGATTAAGTGGCTTAATCCATGCTAAATGATTAAACATCTCCTGGCATATAATAAGCACTTAATAAATATTAGTAATAATGATTATGATGATAATCATTATTGTTAATTTTGTGTTGCTGTCTTTCCTTATGTGCCTGGCTTTCTTGATTGTCTATTCATATTTAATATTCAAGTCTTATCATCCTCAAGTGTCTGCAATGTCCAGGAATGTGAAGATGTGGTGTCAGATGACGTTGCTAACCACCATTTACTGAGTGCCAGGCCATATTAACCCATTAACTCACTGAGGCCTCCTAGACAATCCTACACTCATCTGGTATGCACTATCATTGCTTCGTTTTGGAGATAACGAGTGTCAAGGCACAGAAAGTTTAAGTAACTGTCTAAGGTCACACAGCATCATCAATGAAGCTATGTGCTAGAACCACTACACTAGACTCCTCTCTACCCTTCAGTTTCTAAAATAATTTCCCTCCTGTTAAAAGTCTTTTCATTACTCCCATTCACTCAGATTGGTTATCTGGTCTATATTTCTTCAGTCCTAATACACACGTTCTGTACTTTATTTTATTGACCCAAAGATTCATTCAACAAACATTTGTGGTGTGCTGTGGAGTGCCAGGCCCCATGCCACTGTGAGAATTTCTGAAGGGACCACCACACTGTTCTTGCTCTAAAGAGCTCACCACTGAGAATGGTTATGTGTAAGTATCCTGCACTGACTTCTTTTATCACTAATCAGAACATCTGTTGGATCTCATGGAGCTGTCTTCTATTTCTCTTTAATCAAGACATAATATCTACCACTTTGTGTCATTGGTAGCTTGGTCTCTATTTCCTCATAGGGGCTCAGGACCCCTGAACATGAGATAAGCCTTCTGACACCTACTGTGCTGCAAGATGCCTCATGAAACAGTAGGCTATGGACAAGGGAGTCAGGAATTGAAGAATTCCTCAAAATATGAGAGGAAGATGGGACTCACCTCCTACAGGAAAAGGACTAATCAATACCAGGACAGAATAAGAATCAGAAGGAAGGTCAAAAATAGGTGTTCTGACAGCAACATTGAGATAGATGGAACTAGGGTATGATGGAGGGTAGGACATGAGACACTGGGGCACTCAACTGAGTCACAGAGTTACCAGGAGAAAGGACAGATCTGGTCTTAGCAACTGTGTTGTCAGGACACTCCAACAAAGCACACAAATCTAGTGACTCTGGAATATCACCTATAGTATAGGATGTATTGTGTCAGCAGGTCCAATGGTCTCAGCCTAAGGTGGGTGGGAAGGACATGGCCTGCTGTACCATCATTTACTGCCGACAACCCTTTTCTTAGTAAAGGCCACCAACAATGAAACAGCTTTGGCTTCTATCTCTTCTCTCTACTCCCTGCCCCATCTTCTTAAAGAAGATGTTCTCAACAGCAGTGTAGTGATACCCAGGCAGGGCCTCTGCAGATGGTGGGAAGCTGTACATGACACAAGAGCACCATGTCCAAAGAGGCATCATTCCCACTATAGATATCGAAGATGTACAAACCACTACAACAATTTCCTGGAAGACAGAAGCAAAGGCTCTTGAGGAAGAGAGACCTTAAAAATTCTTACCAAGGTGCCACGTGGGCTAGAGGTGGTCTGCTTACCAAGAGACACTTTCAACTATTTCCAAAGGTGTTGAAAACAAATTTTTTAAAGCACATTCTTTTAAAAACTCTTTTTAATTACAGAAAGTTTCAAACATATACAAATGTAGACAATGGTATAATGAACCTCCACAGACCTGTCACATGCAACTTCTTTTTAATTCTCTTAAACTTAAAAATAGATATGTTAAATAAAGCATTTGGGGTAGAAGTCTGGTGTGAAATCAAATTATAGGATTTCAAAGCTCTTAGGCAATCAAATACTCTCTCCCCTCTCTTTCCTCCTGCCATAGGAGGTTAGGTCTTTGATTTCCTTTTCTTTTATAATTCATTTCCTTTACCATTATTCAAATATAGAGTTCTACATTATGTAAAAAATGAACATTTTGATTTTCAAAAAAGGAATAATTATAGCCTATCAACTTGACTGTGTAGCCATCAATAAACATAATAATTATAAAGACTATCTAACAGGGAAAAGGGATATTAACTAATGTTAAATGAGTAAAAAGAATATAGAATTGTATGTACACAGTGACAGCGACTGTGTGCATACATGCTGTATATGCACACAAACAAAAACTAGAGGGAAACTGAAAAATGAAATCAGCTTTTGTGTCAGGTGGTATGTTTGTAGTTGATTTGTTTTTCATCTTTGAACATTCCTTTGAACATTCCTTATAATATGATTTTCACTATAAACATCATTTATAATGGAACTTAAAAATATTGGTGTTCATTAAAGCTATGGCTTAGTGATAGTAAGTGGCACCATGGGGAAATGTAATGTCTTTGCTCCTTTCTCCCTATGCCCAGAGCTAGAATCTGCAAAGACGGCTGTCTGGGCAAAGTGTTCACAACTGAGAGTGGGGACTGTGTGGCCTCCTCTGCTTCTCCACCCACTTCACTGCACCTCTGGCATTCAATCAAAAATTACACCCATCCACGTATCGCTGATCACAGCTGTATTTATAAATGTTCTAATTACGAGCTATGCCAATATAATAAGCTATGAGTGTCTCATTACAATACTAGCTAACATGTATATAGCATTTCCTATGCCCCAGGCACCTTCCTAAGCGTTTTACATGAATAAAGTCATTTAATCCTTGCTACTGCCCTATTAGGAAAGTGCTCTTGTTATGCCCTTTTTATAGATGAGAAAAGTGAGGCGTTGAGAGTTTAAGTAGCTTGCCCATGGTCACACAACTGTTGAGATAGTGCAGCCAGGAGTCAACCTGGCAGTGAAGCCTCGGAGTCCCTGTTCATAATCATCATGCTGTACTGCAGAATGGTAATGCTGTTTTACTAGAAGGGAATTAGAGCACCACACTGTGAACCTCTATTATCTCGTCATTCAACATGCCTCAATTTGTTTAATCTTTGTAACAACTCTAAGAGTTAACCATTATAAAAAGGCAGATCTTTAACTTATGCCCAGATATTCTGGTTCTAATGCCTATGTCTTTTTGTTTTGTAATATTTCTATTGGGAGAACTCATCATTGAAAACAAATCAAAAAATATTTCTAGATACTCTTTTCATTAATTAATGAATTATCCAATCATTAATTTCCTGTGGAAGTAACACGTATAGCCATTACATCTCTTCTTGAATATTTCAGATGAAGTGACTTTAAAGAAGATTTTTCTAGGTAGACTATTTCGTGCTAACTCTTATTGCCTACTTATGTATATCAGATTGAATCTGAGAGTGCATTGTGTATGAGCTATTGTGTCATACCATATTATAACTACAAAACACTGGGTTACTATTCACAACCAGAAAGAACAATAATCATTTTGTATTCTAATTAAATCATTACTCATCCAAATATGTATTTGGAATTTTAAAAAATAATCTACTTTGACTAAAATGATTAATATTTGTCCATAAAGAAATACAAGTTTGTTTTGCATTTCCACAAGATATGTATTTTACAGTGTAGACCCAAAGCTAGCCTGAAATATCATAGGCTGACATCTACAATTATGGGCAATCAAGGAAGGAGTGCTGAGTGCTGAGGTCCCTACCCCTTCCTCTCTCTTATTCTTCCAGGACCTTTTACTGTTGGACTTTGGAGAGGTAGGAGGCAGTGACACTCTTGGGGGCGGGGATGAAATTCTCTCCTAACTGAAATGTGTTACATTTTCCAATCACTCTACTTCATTAATGCAAATTTTTTTAAAAGGCCTGTATGTAGAACCAGACATTTTTACAAATGACTTGGCAAACTGGCAGTTGTGATCTGCTTACAGCCAGAAAAAACTCTTGATTTAGAGCTCTTTGATATTGAGCTGACCACAAATCCCTTTATTGACTAAAATGATTAAGTTAATAAAAGATCTTGTAATAATTCTGGACTCTTACTTTATTGTTTTTACTTCAACCTTGATTTAATAAAGCTTTCATTTAAAACATTGTGTTCTTTTAACCTAAATAATGATTTTGAATTCATTAAAAAGCCTTTTAAAATAACCCCGTACCACATTAACAAAAGAAAGGTTAAAATTTTATGATCATCTCCATTCCTGCTTTAAAAAATCTTTTAGTAAACAAGGAATAGAATGGGAACTTCCTTAGCTTGATAAAAGTTGTCTTCCAATATGTACACCAAAAATCATACTCAAAAGCAAAACGTTAAAAGCTTTTTAAAATCAGAACCAAGGAAAGCATTTCTACTATTATGACTCTTATTTAATATTGTAATAAAGAAGTTTTAGCCAGCACAACTGAACAACAAGAAATTAAAGGTATACAAATTAGACTAAAAAGAATCTGTAGAAAATTATTATAATTGCAGAGTTCATTGTTATAAGACAAAAAATATTGACAAAAGTCAAATGTATTTATATATTCCAGCAACAAACAATTTAAAACATAATTTTAAAAAGATACTATTTCTAACAAAAATTAGCAAATAAAATTAACATCCTACATGGTAATAAAGCTAACAAAAGATGAGCATGACCTTTAGTGAGAAAATTATAAAATCTCACTGAAAAAAAAAGAAAATTTCAATAAATGTAAAGATGTAACATGTTCATGAACAGGAAGGCTCATCAGAGTAAAGATTCAGCTCTTTCTACTAAGTTAATTTATAGAGTCAAAAAAATTTCAATCTAAATTCCAATCTGAATTTTCCATGGAACTTGATAAGCTTATTCTAAAATATATATTGGAGAACAAAGGGACAAGTAAAAAATAAAGATACCATTTTAAAACAACAAAAGGGGGGTTACTATGGTAATGAAGACATTCTGTTATGAACACAAGCTAGACAAATTGATCAGAATAAAGATCTCATTGCATTAATCAAGGTTTTTATTTTTGTATTTTATGATGCTTTGACATCTTGTGGTCTTGCTAATCTTGGAGAGGCTGCTTCTCCCAGGGCTAGCTAATTTCCAAAGATTATAAAGACTTGCTTGTGACCAAGGTTTTCACATGCAAGCCAACCAATCCAAAACCCATTCACTCAGCCTTCTCCTTTATCTAACTCTCACTTAGCAAGCAATTATTTCCTCTGTCCTACAACAACCCACGGCCAGATACTGGACAACTAGGATCCACCCCTAAAGACCAGAACCTGCTGAAGTTAGTCAAACTAGCTGATCCTAAAATGCTTACATTGCCTCACCCATTTGTTCCTGCAAAAATCACAGCGAAGCCTGTGCTGTGCCTTCTACTCACTCCTGCCTCCTGAGGACTGACCCTGATACTTCTCTACATGGCCCTGCATGACATTATGTGCCCAATCCTCTTGGGAACTGTAATAAACTTTTTTCAAAGGCAGTTGTCTCTGTGTCTGTCACCTTACCATACTTAATTAAAACAAATCCTGGGTATATTTTAAAACTCCCATGGATGTATAGAAACTTGATATATGACAAGAGCTAACGATGTAGGTCAGAGAAAGAACAGACTATTCAAAAATGGTACTGGAAACAAGATGAGATAGATATACTCCAAAATTTTTCTGCTGAATATAGCCAAAACTCTGAATACTATAGATAAAGCAAACATAAGAAAATTCTGAAAAGTGGAGAAAAACAGATGGGCTAGGGACCTCAGGACCATAGAAATGACATGTGGTGAATGTCCTAGATTTTCTTTTTGCCTCACATAACCTGGACTGAGTGTTAGAGAAACTGGCATCTAGAAACACCAATGAGTGCAATTTTTTTTTAAAAGCCTCCAGAAAGCCAAAAGACAAAGAAAGGGAAGAGAGGTAGCCTAACAAGACAGAAAGCTTTTGACAGTAACTGCCCTACTCCAGCCCACCTCCACCTCCACCAGCCATGGTGCATGAGAAGCCTGGACTTCCACCTCTATGTTTCAGACCCTTCCCCTCCCCACTGGGCTGGAATCAGTGGAGCCACATGGGACTCCCCAGAACCTCAGCAATTACAAGAAACCCACAAACATACAACAGATGTCAGTGGAGGTCCAGCGGGAGACCTGGACCTCTACCTCACCCGCCCAACAGCAAAGAGCTGGCGCCCCTCTTTCCCCACAGCATAAAGTCTGAGGAGGATGCTAAAACAGAATATTTCAATAAGATCCAGAGTCTCTCATAACTTGAGTGAGAAAAGACAATAAAAAAGTCAACACCAGGATGACACAATGTTCTAATTATCTGACCAGGATTTTAGAACAGCTATCATAAACTGTTTCAGAAACAATATGAACACGTTGAAACAAATGAGAAAATATTAACTCTCAGAACCAAGTGTAAATTTTATAATAAAAAAAATTCAACAACTTAAGTAAAAGAAAAACTCACAAGGTAGGCTTGACAGCAGAATAGAGAAGACAGAGGGGAGAAAAAAATCAATGAACTTGAATGTAGAACTGTACAAAGGACTCAAACTAAACAGTAGAGAGAAAATAGACAAATATAAAATAATACAAAACAAAAACCAAGAATCTCAGGGCCTTTAAGAATTATAATAGAAGATCTAATATTTGTGTCATCAGAGTCCCTGAAGGAGAGGAGGATGAGGTGGAGATGAAAAATGTATTTGAAGAAATAATGTCCCAAATTTGGCAAAAGACATAAATCTACAGATTCCAAATGCTAAGTGAATTCCAAACAGGATAAACCCAAAGAAATTCATGCCAAGAAATATCATAAGCAAACTTGTCAACTTTTGTGCATCAAAGGACATTATGAAGAAAGAGAAAAGGTAACCCCTGGAATGGGAAAAACTTTTACAAATTGGTATTTGATAACAGTCTAGTATTCAGAATATACAAAGAACTCTTATAACTTAACAACAAAAAGACTAACGATCGAATTTAAAAATGGGCAAATGACTTGAATAGACAGATCTCCAAAGAATATGTACAAATGGTCAATAAACATGTGAAAAAATTCTCAACATCATTAGTCATTAGGGAAATGCAAATCAAATCTATAATGAGATACCACTTCATACACACTAGATTAGGTATTTTAAAAAGCTGGGGTGGAATAACAAGTTTTGGCAAGTATATGGAGAAATTGGAACCTTCATACATTCGTGGTGGGAGTGTAAAATGGAGCAGCCAATGTGGAAAACAGTTTTGCCCTTATGTAAACATAGAATTACCATATGACCCCAAAATTCTACTCTTAAGTATATATCCAAAAGAATTAAAAACGAGTATTCAAATATTTATACACGAAAGCTCATAATAGCATTCTTCTCAGTAGCCAAGAGGTGGAAACAATTTAAATGTCCGTAAGGGATGAATGAATAAACAAATGTGGTATATCTATGCTACAGTCATAAAAAGAGATGACGTGCTGATACAGATACATGCTACAACATGAATGAACCTTGAAAATTGTACACTAAGTGAAAAAAGTCAATCACAACACATTACATATTGAATGATTTCATTTATATGAAATATACAAAAAAAATCCATTGAAACAGAAAGCAGATTAGTAGATACCAGGAAAAGACTGTAGAGTAACTGTTTAATGGGTCCTGAGTTTTATTTTGGGGTGATGAAAATGTTTTGAAATGAGATAGAGGTGGCATTATGAATGCCCTATGTGCCACTGAAATGTGCACTTTAAAATAGTAAATTTTATGTTATGTGAATTTAGCCACAATAAAAAATTTTCTGATTCTCATCATTTTAGTGTGAATAGCCTTATGCCTTTAGCCTGAAGAAAGAGATACTGAAGTTTTGAGGAGGGAGTAAAAGATCATGATGTCTACAATTTAATAGATAAAATAGATAATAAATAATAGATAATAAATAGATAAAATTATAAAACCAATGTGGTAAAATGTTAACGATTCATAAGTCTGGGTGAAGGTCACATAGTAATTCTGTAAGTTTGAAATTAGTTTTTTAGTTATATTTTTTAAAAGGCACTGAGAAAAATGTGAAAAGACAAGCCCATTGGCAGACAATGTTAAAATGAGGGAGGCTATGCATGTGGGGCGGTGGGGTAGGGGTTACATCAGAAATCTCTGTATCTTCCTCTCAATTTTGTGGTGAACCTAAACTGCTGTAAAAAAAAAAATAAAAAAGACAAGTCCAAACTACTAGAAGATATATGCAACATTTATGGCTGACAAAGGATTAGTATACAAAATATATAAAGAGCTCCTTTAAATTAACAGGAAAAAGATAAACAATCTAATAGAAAAATGGGCAAAAGACATGAACAGGCATTTCACTGATGAGAAAACATAAATGACCAACAAACATATGAGAAGAGGCTCAACTTATTAGTAATAAGAGAAATACAAATTACAACCATAATGAAATACACTTTCACGCACACTACATTAACAAAAATTAAACCTTACAAGACTAAATTTTGAAGAAGATTTAGAACAATGGAGCTCTTAATATTTTAATATATTCCTGGTAGAAATGTAAAATGGTACAGCCACTCTGTAAAGCAATTTAGCATGATCTCTTAAGCTAAAGAGATATATATCCTTTAAGTCAGCAGTTCTACTCCTGAGTATGTGCATTCAATCACAAAAACAATCATGCATGTGTATACAATGGATCATGTGCCACAATGTTTGTAGTGGCATTTCTTGTATTAGGAAAACTTGGAAACAATACAAATATCCCATTAATAAGGAATGGATAAATATATTTTTACAATAATTACATAGCAGTGAAAATGAATGAATGAGGGCTACAAATATTGGATGAAGCTCATAACATAATGGTGAATGATAAAGAGAAGTTACAGAATAATACTTACACTATGGTATCATTTAAATAAAATCCAAAATCATGAGAAACTGAACTAATGTTTGTGGATACTGTAAAGAAAAGGAAAAGAATGATAAGTGGAAAATTCAGGACAGTGGTTACATTGGGGGAAATGAAGGAAGGGAAATACGATCAGGGAGGAATACACTGGAATTGTCGCTGAATTAGCAATGATTTAATTTTTAATTTCTAGGGTGAGAATCTAACTGCTTGTTATATGATTTCTTTATACCTTTTTAGATGTGTTAGATATGTTATAATAAAATGTCGAAAAAGGTTTTCAGGTTTGAATTTTCTTCTGTCTACTTGGGCAAATTCCAGGTACTCATACATATATAAATCAGCTCATTTAAACTGTGCTGACTTCTGTACCATGGCTTTAAGGTATGGACAGAAGAGTCACTGAAAAGTGGCTCTATAGACTCTCATTGCAAAACAATCACCAGAAAGAAAGCCTTTGCTTCCAGAAATGAAGAGATGTCCTTCTGGGATACCATGAAAAGAGACACTGGAGGGAGCTATTTCACCACTTAGGTGCCTGGTTGTTTTCCCTCTTCCTCTGCCAGGTTGATAGAATGGAAAGGGCAATTGAATGGAAATTAGGAGACTGGAATTCCATTTCTAATTTTTCTTCTAACTCTGTATGGTCTTAGGCAAGTCATATCCCCTCTCTGCCTGTTTCTGCATCTGTAAGATGAACCACACAGCCTCCACCAGGAAGCCTTTCAGATAGGAGTTTCCATGATCAGCAATTATAATAAATTTTGCCTAGACTTAACCATTGTGATGAATAGTGCCTGGTACTCATGAAGTCCCAAAAGATCAAAATAACTCAGGGATGCTCATAGGGGTACCTATGAGAGGGGAAACTCCTCTCCCTAAAATGGATACACATATATTTATACCGGTAAAGCAAATTATAAACTAGCTAAAATCAGTTTGGTTATATTCTTAAGGGAAAGGAAAGCTGAGTTTTCTAAACAAATTCATATTTTTCCTATAGAAAGAGAACACTACTGCTCATAATTCAGTTTTATGAAAATAAATAAGTTTACCTTTATTATCATCTTAGAATCATTGTAATCAGAGTTTGGTTTCACTATCTCTTCCTGCTGCTCCTCTATTTCAAAAACTGGGTTCTATTACACAGAAAGAATCAGCATGTAATCAATAAGATAAAGACATATTGACCATTAAGCATATTTAAGCATATCTACCAGGAGGTCAGTATTTTTACAGGAAGAATGTTAAATTACATTCCTTGCAGAGATGACATTTAGCTCCCATTAAAACATATAAAAGGTAAGAACTAAGGGCTTATTAAGTAGTTATAGAATATGTAATTTACTCTTCACTTTGACCCAACTGGAATATACAACTACTATTGGGAATAAGGATTTTTTTAAATTAATTAAGAAACTATTGTAGAGATGTTTAACATCAGGTCTCTTAAAACCTTTATACACAATTCAAACCACGCACTTAATGGTAGTCCTTAAATATATATTCCCTTGATACATTGGGCCTTCTGACTGCAGCATTTGGTGTAGGCCCTGCACATGCTAAGTATAGCCTACAAGGTATCTTATCAGCAACAACAGCAATTGAGACACCAGTAGTGAAAACCCCATTAAAGTTTTAGCACAGAGACATTGAAACAAAAATAAAAGCCAAAAAAAGAGACGTGAAGCTTTCCTTCCCTGGGATGTCAGTGTGTCCTGCACAGGAAGTGGGGCAGAGGGGCCATGAATGCAGACTATCAGAATCCCTGGAGGCCAAAGAAGTGAAATGCGGGGGCTGTGTGTACCGGGCTCCTGGTAGTTGAAGGATGGCAGCAGTAGGGGTGGGGAAGACCATGGAGGCTTTAGTGTCCAAGGAAGAAAGACAGTGATGGGAAGGCCACATGGAGGTGTTGGCATGTTCAGTGTGTTTGAGGAGGTGGTCATGAAGGTTATGCAGAAAAGGAAGTGGCAACTAAGATTGTGAGATTGGCAACACTGAAAATTAGAAAGCTGAGCAAAATGTAAAGATATCAAGGATAATGGAAGCCAAGTTTTCACTGTCACAGGAGTAACTTACAAACGTAGAAAGGGAAAAGTTTAGGAAGAACACTGAAATGTTAGATTGTAATTGAAGATCAATGTGAACTCATAGTTTTTAAATTTATATATAGAAAGATATAAAAATAGTTATAGATGTATACATGTATGTATACATATATAAGTGCATTTATTTTCTAGCTCTGTCCATTGAGAGGGCCTAGAAACAATGACTCCCCAGTAGCAACGAGCTCACTGAAGGCCTAGATCTTAGTATCTAAACAAACACCATCCTGCAGCAAAAGGCTCCTGGGGCAGGAAAAGCACAGATGCCAGAAATTTTTGTGCCAGAAATTGAGGAAATGCTCAAAGTAGGGGCAAGGAATGATGAGGACATGTCAAAAAGACAGTATCCATCTTGAAGGGGCTCCTAATAGCCAAATCTGGGACAATTTGAGCATTAAAATGAATAACAGTATCAGTGGATACAGCCTATTGAATTAAAGAGAATCAATGAGTCATACTAATATGAATGAATGAATGAAATGAACGAACAAATAAATGGGGGAGAAGTAGAATACCAACTAATAAATGTAGGTGGAATAATAGAAATAGAAAGTCTCAATGGGCCGTCATTATATTGTAAGTTAATTTAGGTAGTCATGTGACCTACGGCTTATGGGTGAAGTTTTTTATAGGAAGACTATGTTCATGCCATTTCAGAATATTTCCCCACAAAATACCATTCTAATTACAAATGGGAAATCAGTGGATTTTATGGAGAGTCCTGACAGACACCAACTTTTCCAGGTGACTAAAGTTAATATTACCAGTGGTGGAACAGGATGACACTGTTCCCTGCTGCGATACACAGAGAAGAACACAGCATCATTCCCGAGGAATTTCTGCCCCAAAGACATGACCTGTATGAATAGTCAAAAGGAAAAGTCACCCTACGGAATGAAAGGGCTGTACTTTTTAAAATGGTCAAGGGGACGAATGCCAGGGACAGATTGAGGCTCTGCTGTTCCAGACAGAAGGAGACCGAAGAACACTGACAACTAAAGGCAACATGTTTTCCTGGATTGGTCATGGACCAGAAAGCAAAAAGACATTATTGCTACAGTTGGTGTAATTTGAATGGGGTCTAAATATTGGATGGTGGCATTGAATCAATGTGAATTTCCTTAGTTGGAGTGTTATGTGGTGGTCGTGTAGGTAAGTGCCCTCTGGGGGGTGAGCAGAATACATGCCAGAGAGCTGAGAGTTTTCGAGTCTCAAACCTTTTGGAAAAACACAATGATAGTGTACACAGACACACACACACACACACACACACACACACACACAGAGCAAATGTAGTAAAAAGTAACAATTAAATAATCTGGGTAAAAGGAGTATGAGAATTCTTTATATTTTTCCTGCATCTTTTTCTAAGTGTGAAATTATTTTTAACGTTTAAAGAAGCAGAGGAAGAATTTAAGCATCAGATTAAGAAAGGAGTCCTATGTAGGGAGGGCACTTTTTTAAAAAAGCTTGATCTGCTTTGTTAAACACACAGCCCTTACAGGGAACAATCTTTAATTAAATCTAGATATTTAATTATATAAATATATTTGTAGGCACTCTGATAAATTACATTCTGTAGCACTTAGGAGTTCAATACTAAAGATTCAGCTTCCATTATATTACTTTTCACTTGAGTATATTGTGGATAATTAAATATCATATCATATTTTTTATATAATAATAACATTAATGATAATAATAGTTCTTATTTGTACTTAGCTCTTATTATGTGCCATCACTACTCTGTTTTATATACTTAACTAAATCCCTGCAAAACTCTATGAAGTTGAGACTACTATTATCCTTATTTATAGACAAAGAGCTAAAACATAGAGAGGTCAAGTGTCTTGTCTAACTTAGTGGCAGAGCTGGGATTTGAACTCAGGCAGTCCAGCTCTAGAGTTCTTATTTTTTATATACATATTATGTGTTTTCAGAGCTCATTTTGTAAATTTCTTCAGAACAGGAACAAGAAGGTCTACACAAGACTCTGTATTCAGTAAACAGTTGTTAACTCCCAGGCTGAGACCCAGGGCTGGAAGCTCTCTTGCAACCCTTTCCTGGATGGTCATTAATTCACTATGACCTAAGCATTGTCTCTCAAAAGAATACATTAAGGTATGTCTAAGACAGAAGCAATGGTACAGAATAGGAAGTCAGAAAGAGAGAGATCATGGACATCAACATAGCACAAAGGCTCCTTTCAGTTCGGCCAACAGGGACTGAGTGACTTCCCTCCCTCCATATGCCTGACATTGAATTAAATACACAGAGTTCAAAGACATAAGTTTGCCATCAAAATTTTACAACCTAGAGCAAAAACTCTTAGGGAGAAGGTGGGAGTAGAGGCTGATGGAAATGCAGATTCCTAGGCCCAGAGCCACAGGACACATTTTGAGAAACTCCTAGGAGAATGTGACCAGATGAGGACAGAGCATTCGAGGCTGGGAAAACAGAACGAACAGAGATTCTGGCAGGAAAGAGCATAACGTGTGTGGGGGCGAATAAGGAACACCTAGTTGGGGCCAGGGGCGCTGAGGAGCACGCCTTCAGGGCCAGCGCCCTCGGGGCATTGGATGCGACCGTCCTCGGCAAACAGGTGTGCACATACAAACACGTCAGCCTTTGGAACCAGTCCTGAGCCCAGGGTGACCATATGCCCTGATCTGTCAGGACAGTCCTGCATCACTCCTGTTATTCCAGCAACCCTTCTGGGTAGTGTCCCCTTTTATTCTCAATAGCATCCTGTTTGGCGTGATAAATTACATGGCTGCCCTATCGAACCCTATTTCATGCGGCCTGATGTTGTATTCTGCCTCCCTGCCATCCCCACATCCCGTTTCTCTTCTTTGGTAGAAGAGGATTTACAGTCCGAGTTACACACGTTGGCTTCACTCCCTATTCCATCCGTGGAAGCTTAAGCTGTGTCTAGAGTCCACTGGATGAGAAAATCCTCAATTAAAAAAATATTGACCTTGCTTTCTAAGTAGTCCTAATCATCATATCAAATGGGCTGTAATTTGTAATTTGACATAATGCACACATACAGGGCTAAAAAGTGTCCAGAAGTTGACTTACTCTAAATGTCAAAGTGGTTTGTATTCAACTAGAAACCTACTAAAATGAGAGGAAAATAAGTGTTTATTGGTATTTCAAAGAAATGCAAATACTCCCTTTCTGAGTACTTAGAGGACTGTTAGGTACAGACCACTGCTCTTAAGTAATTAAAATCTATGGTGTTAGACAAGTGTCTCAATGAACACACTTTCTACTACCTTTTACATGGAAATTTAAATGCTTATTTACATTTACTTTCGGATTTAAAGTTGAACAGATGTCTCAAGGCCCTTCTGAGAATCAAAATGGCTTATATAAATCCTCAGATCAAAACATTTTATGTCATCACAAACTTTCTATTTAATTCTATTGCCAATTCAAAATATCGATGTTGTTTTACTTCAGGTTTACCTAAAGCAAAGTCTGAAGGGCATTAGCCGCACCTAATGCATTTTAAATACTCAGGTTGCATTTTCTCCTGTGAATGTCTGAAGGGGCTATACAAAAGGGAACAAAATTTACCGAATGGAAAGGATCCCTTTAATGAGCCATTTAAAAGATTTTTGAAATCTTTTTAGAAAATTTGATTTCAGAATTACTTCATCAAATTTGAATTATGTTTAGATAGGAAGCTAAAGTTATAGCTTACTGCAGGAATGTTTGCCTGGGGTTTCATTTCATTTATTTAAACTTAGCAAATAGTTTAAATATGAGACCATATTTGCAAACTAGCCTATGTGTCACTGGAAATGTTTGGTAGACTTGATGAAGTGATTTTTGGGCTCCTACTATGTGCAAAACACTGTGGCGGCTACTGAAGGGACTAAAATGCAATTTTAAAAGGATGCACAGGAGTGGCCTTTGAGACATTCCTTAAGTGATCACAGGATTTTAACAGGAAGAAAAATGGGGTGGAGGTGGAAAGAATGAAAAGGATTTCAGGTATAAAGAACAGTTGAGGCAAAGTTGCGTGGGAAGATGTGTGAGAGGTGGAGAAACAGGGTAGGTGTCGGTTGGGTTGGATGGTGAGGGAGATAAATATACAGGAGAGACTGAAGTTTCTTCGTGGTGTGTGGTAAGTTTGCATCTTGTTTTGAAAGTTTCCAGGCAAATGAATGACATGATTAAATCTCTGCTTGCAGAATCGAACAGGAATTGGTAAAGGTTGGAGGCAGAGACCAGTTCGGAAAGTATTGCAATTGTAATTTAAAAACAAACAAATAAACAAAAACTAATATGGATGCAAGCTGGGATAGCAGCAGTGGGAAGAGAAAGAAAGGATAGATTATTTTAAATCATAAATCAAATCCATAGGATTTGGCGATTGTTTATATGTGAGGAGCTATGAGGAGTGGGAGTGACTTTGAGCCTGGGCAGTGGGAAGGTGGTGGAACTATCAGGATAAACAGAGGCCACAAATGCAGGTGGGTGGTCCTGGATATCCTGAGTGCGAGGTGCTGGGGATAACTACAGGAAAACTATGAATACATCCGTATAACCTATGAACGTTCATAATTACAAATAACCATTTGTTGGATGAATGCAGGAAGGAGGGAAGGAGCTTTCCAGGAATTAGTGGATATGCAGGGCCTGTGGCTCAGGAGAGAGGTCCTGTGTGGAGGGTTAGATGTGGAGTCACTACGGAGGTGGTGAGTGAATGAGACGGCTGAGGGAGATGGTGCAGAGCAGGAAGAGAAGAGAACTGGAGACAGAGATCTTTAAGGCCCAAAAGATAGTCAGAATGGAAACGGTCAGAGGGGCAGAGAGAGAACCAAGTTGCCGAAATCTAAGAAAGCAAGCATTTCTGAATAAAGAGAGACCAAGGTCAGAAGATTGAGAAAAAGTCACTAACATTAATGTCTGGAGTTTATTCTGTGAACGAATTGTGCCGTATTCTGTGCTAAGAGCTTCACCTGCCTTTCACTTCACACCCACCAGCTGAGTTAGGTATTGCTATTAAACTGCACAAGGAGGTTCACATCCGTTAGGTGACTTCCCCAGAGTCACACAACCGGCTAGTGGAAGCACAGGGACTCTAAACCAACTAGGCTTCACCCCAAAACCTGTACTCTCTCACACACTTGGCAGAGTGCTCCAATATGATGCTGTGGGTAGAAGCCAGATCTCAGTGTCCAGGGAAGAGAAGGGGACAGGAACTCACGTTTATTCCGTGCTCCCTGTGGGTCTAGAACTGTGCTCAATGTTATGTGTGAATGTAGCCAGGCGGTGAAAGGTGAGAGAGGGGAGGACAGCTGGAGGGGAAAGGAGGGTGGCTGCTATTTCAGGGAGGGGCAGAGGACCCTTTTACTCTAGGGTAATAGTCTCACAAAACAGAACTGCGTTAGAACAAGCTTCTTCAAACTAGGATCTTCCCACTGTAACAGAATGAAGTGACTTGCTATTTCCTTTCTTAATACCAATGAAAAGTGCTATTTCCTCTATTTAATATATGTGTAAAAGTATTCATGCATTAGAATTGTACATACTTTTTTGAGTCTCTTGTGTTTTTCTGATGAGAGTATTTTTCCTTTCAAAATGATAGTGACATTAAGTTCTGGATCATGGGAAACAAAAGGAAAATAGGCCATGAGAACATACGAGCTAACCAAGAAAAAAAGCACCAAGTATCAAGGTGAATTTTATCAATCATAGGGCAGAAGATTTTAGTGAGGGGAAGACAGTTTACTCTGCCTTTCTGAGGTAAAAGAGCATTTCTGCAGTGGCCTTTGTGGAACACACTTAGGCCTTCCCCGGGGAACACGGGGAGGGCTCCTAACAGGGAGGCTGTCACATCCGTACGCCTCCAAGAGCAATACATTATAGAGTCCAAGCTGCCTGCTCCTCTGGGCGGCTGTTTGCAGTCTAGTCATTGCCCCTTCAAGCCGGCCGTGAGCCTTGTGCATCTCTGAATGTCAAGATAGGGCAGGAGAATTTTCTCCTTCTGTATCCAAAGAATCACCCAGGGGAGGGGAGGCCAGACCTGTGCTAAAAGGCTTTACAAGTCAGGGGAACCGCCAAGGCAGAAAAGGCTGTTGTTGATCAGCTCTCGCCTTCAGCCTGTGAGGAAGCATTTAGATAAACTTGGGGCTATCATGTGCTCCTGCACATCAGCAGACTTTTTAATGCGGGGGGGATTTTAAATGAGTTCCCTAAGTCAAAATTATTTGAGAAATTTCAAAACACTAACGCTATGTCTTCCCAGTACCAAAACAATGAGTGAAAATGAGAAAAAATTGAATCTACCCATTGTTTGAATGACCTAATGCCCAGGCGCAGGTCCAGAACTGCCCCACCCCGCCCATCACAGCCCCACCCAGGACTAGGTGTTTCTGTGAAAAGCTCAAGGCCGAATCTCCACAGGACCCCATCAGTTCCATCTCATGCTCTCCATTCTCAAGGCACTAGAGTCTGAGGCTCCTCTAGTGACCAAACTCAAATGTTTGACTCAGACCTGACCTAGAGAAATGGCTTTCCTGTGTGCCACCATCGGCCACTGACGTTGCAGAATTGCATTGCTAGGGCAGGACTGACCCAGAGCTTCCACCTCTGACTTGACTGCCCATGGTCAGCCAGCATTAGATGGACAAGTTTAAAGCAATGGCAAAGCTTACAAACCAAAGGACCAATTTTCTCCTAGTCCTAGCGTCAATGTATCATTGTGCGTGCTGGGAACCAGGGCGGCTTGGCCTGAGACCATGACAGCTTAATTTTGCAGCTTTGACCTGTAGTACTTGGCGGTCACAAGCCGTGAGTGCACAAGTTTTCCTTTCCTTTCAAGCCTGGCACTGCATGTCATCAGAGAGCTGGTCTGGTCCCTTCAGCTCCTTTCCAGGGCAGGAAAGAGAGGCAGTCAGGTCTGAGATAGGACCTTGAACACAGCCCATTTCCCTGAGGCACCTCCATGCTAACTGTCCTGCTCAGGGGCCAGTGGGGTCCGTCCCTAAACCCTGCTGCCCTCTCTAATGAGGCCGGACAAGCCAGACTCTTGGAGAAAACTCTCATCTGTGCCACCTTTGATACCAGGCATTACAGGGGACTTCTCATAGGACTGCAGGCACTTATATTGTTTTCTTAAACTATTAATTTGAACTATATGAAATTGCCATTTTTTTTTTTGTAGCTCAAACATGGTCAGAAATGTAATGTGTTTATCCTTATAGTAGAAATTGTGAGAAAAGTATAAGGCATGTGATGGAAAGAGCACAACTATGAGAGTTCAAATCTGGGTTCAAATCTCAGTTCTATATCCCTTTCATTCAACAAACACATACTGAATTCCTATGGACCTGGTCCTGTCTTAGGAGCCAGAAATGCAGTGGTGACAAAGACACATGGGCCTTGCTCTTCATGGCACATTCTAATGGATGCTTATCTTCTGAGGCCACTTCCTAACTATATGATGTTGGACCTGTCACTTGGCCTCTCTGAACTTCAGCTAAGAGTTATGAGGGTTAAATGAGATAATGCAAGTTAGGCCGAAAACACATTGGCAGCTTTCAATAAACGGTACTTCCTGTTATTTTACTGTGCCTCATAGAGAACTCCTAATAAATGTTTATTGAATGAAAGAGCCTTGGAATATATTGTGAGAATCTTTAAGCCCACCCCCTAAGAGCCAAAAATAGACATCCTTACAGGATAATGGTGTGCCACAGAAAGGGGTCACTGTAAGGGAAGCCCTCAGATCCCAGAGGCCACCACTCCCTACCCACCTGGAACCTGGGAGAAACCCGCCATGGTCAGCTCCCATTAAGTCGGGGGAGCAGTAGGCACAGAGAAGTACAATCTGGTTCATCTTTCTTAATGGATGTAAACTCATTTAATTCAAAGAAAATAACAGTCAAGTTTATCAGTTGAGGGAAAGCAGAGGCTGAGACCTCAAAAGGGACCTAGAAATTACCTGTAGGAACGTCTGGTTTTAGAAATAAAACACAGATTTGGCTCTGGTTGGTAAGAGCACATGCAAATTGACCAGTTCTTCCCCCCACTTTCCACCCAGTTGAATCACTGGCATGAATATAAACATGGAATTAAGCATTCCTTTGGCAGCCCAGGGGCCTGTTTTCCAGGCTCCGTGTGCAAACAGGCCATATGGCTATTTCATAGGTCACCCTGCATACCATTTAAAGCTGCATAAGTTGTGCTGGACAAGGTATTAATAAGTACAAAATTTCTATCAAGCAGTATAGCTTCTGATGGTACCTTTACTGTCATCACAGTCCTGAGCTCTGTCTAGCTCTCTGGTTCCATTAATCACAGGTGATGCACAGGGAGGTGAGATCAACAATTGCATTAACTTTTTTTCATATACTTTTCTGGTGGAAGCTGAGGAAGAATGTGGAGAATAGATGAAGTCGTTCTGTTTGTGTATGGGATCTTAGTAGGTTCAGGTATTTTACAACTCAGATCCTTATTCTTGTACCTTATTATCATTATTTGTGGTTTTTACAATGAGGTGGACCCCATGGCTACTCAACTCACTCCTTCCCTTCCACAAACACTTAAGGTGAGGCCTCTACGGGTTAGCCACGGAGTCAGGCACGGAATACAAATGAGAAAAAGACTGACAAAGTTATAACCCTATCTGTTGGGAATATGGACAATAAATACATAAATAGTTAACTAGAAATAATAACAATAATAACAACAATAATAATAACAACAACAATAATAATAATAATAATAATAAACAAGGTGATATAATCAAGGGTAACTGGTTTCTCACTGTGAGGGAAAAAGGATTTCTTTCTGTCTGGCACCATACATCCTAATCTGTAAGTAAGATCTGAGTATATTTATCACCCCTTCCCTTTTTATTGTCTTCTAGTTTTTTTTTTCTTATTTCTATTTTAATGATTTCCATTGTATATGTTCATTCCACTATAAATGATTTTAAGTCTTTGGAGTAGTTTATAAGTAATAAATGACCTACTCTCTAATGTTTACGGCATACATACATAGTATTGGGCCAGGTGAAAATCCAAGCTCATCAAGTTGATTCTGTAGTTCAGAGTTACTCAGACACTTCACGTCCACCATGGTGATAGAGATTTGGTCTCTTTTCTGATAATGGAATCTTCGAAATAGTAAAACATTAAATTCATTAAGATGGCCTTACAAATAAGAACTAAAATTTTACCCATACACAGAAGCGTTTACAACCCAATCTCCCCAATCTTGGAGGTGCACAGGCGGTAAAGCAAAAACCACCAAAAAATGCTGTTTTCTGCGATAAATCTCTCCCAGGTTTAGTTGCCTTAATACAAAGCTTTGGATGAGTGTCACTTCCCCCAGTGTCCTTGGGGTTCAATTATTTCTAACTTTTCTACTCAAAGAATATGAGAAAAATCTTCTGCACAAAACGAACAAATACTTCCATTATTGCTTAGGAGCTCTGAGTAAGAATCACACTCTGAGAAGACAAGAAGTTAATTAAATATGAAAGAGCTGAGAGATTTTTAGTGAGTTAAATAAGAGTTATTTATCCCTGCCCTCCTTTTGATGAGAGTACAGAGAGTATGGAGTTTTCCGTTATTGCAAACAGTAGTAGTTTTCACACTTGTAATTTAACTCTGAACCTAACGAGATAGTAGTTTTTAATTAACCGCCAGCAGACTTTGTAATTGCTGAATTGGCATTTGAAAAAAGTCAGCTGTTCATTCTCTGGCACGCAAATTGATTTTTATAGATTTACGTGTCTCGATATGGCTTTCCAAACCTGCAGAGCCTCAAGTTCAATCAGTTTTATTTAGCTGATCCCTCTATCCCCCCAAACTGACCCCTCCACCTACTTAACAAAATCCTGACAAAGACAGAGTCATTTGTCAAACGTTTTAACAGAGATTTTTAATTTAGGGGTTATTTATTGTACCTCATTTCTACCATGTTTCTGGGCTTTTTAATAGCGTAGTGAAAACAACGGCAAGACAATTACTCAGCATTGGAGGATCTGGACCAATTTTAAGTAATGACTTTGCCTTTACTGGTGATCAATCAATGTCCAATTAGGAAGAACATTGTACACAAGCAAGAAAAAGCTGTGAATTGTCATGTATAACAGGGTTGTTTGACAACGCCTAGCTTAACAGTTCTCCACTTTCAAAGCTGTATTTTGACCAGAGTCGCATTTGGATGCACAGTAGATGCTTAGTAAACATATGATTTCCTTCTTTCCTACATGTTTGGGAAGCTGAATTAACCCTTTCAGGTCACTAGTAAACAACCTAATGTTAGGAAGGAAAAGGACAATGCACTTCCTTTCTTCTTCTTCTTCTTTTTTTAACTGGAAGCTGCCTTAGATTCTGTGACATTTCTTCTCAAGAACAGCTGTTGTTTTACTACCTTCCCAAAAATAACCTCCGAAAGAGCCCTCATCAATTTCAAGTGACACTAGACAATTGCCTGGAGGGAACACACATGTGGAAGAAAAATATTCGAATGGAATCTAACTGTATGATTAATCCACTTACCCCTTTACATGGTTGTCTAAAGTCTAAGCAGTTGGGTTGGTTACTAAAGCTGAGTGAGTTTCACCCAAGGGTTCCCACTAGCAACCAATCCCTTTTGCCTGTTAAATATTATGATAATCATAATACTGACAGTGTGACATCAGTAACCCCCATAGCGACAGATTGATGTGAAAATTGGATGATTAATTTAACTTAAGTTCAAACAGAAGGAGGCACTGGTCGACTTCATAAGCTGACTGCCATGATGAAATGTCAAGGGATGCAGAGAACTTATCATTATGCACAGGAAGTGAGAGAAGGAGCTGCTACCAAACCAAATGATGCCAAGAAACTGGGAAGATAAAGGAGAAATCAAACAAACAAGCGTCTAGGCTATCATCAAAAGATCCACAGTGTGGATGGGTAGTTTGTCCATACCTTCTAGGGAAAATGAGACAATGGAAGAAATGTACATTAACTTGTCAAGGATTTGCTCATTTAAAAATAAGAATCAGGGAAGAACACAGGTAAATAATAATACATTGCAGAATTTTGATGGTTTTGGCCTTTTCAAAGCACTTTTCCTATCATCTCCTTCATCTGCACATTCCTATAAGACTTCTGGGGCAGATATTATCATCTATATTGCAGAAGACCAGTTTTTGTTGCTGCTGCTTTGTTTAAGGCAAGATCCCTTAGACTATTAGCTTGGGTCTTTCAAAAGAAACTGCTGAGACAATTATGCAAGACAAATTATGCTAAAGCAATTATGCAAGACAAAATGTAACTTTGGGAAAACACAATGCCTTAATTAAATACCAGAGATAGGAGGGAGTCACCTAAAGGGGGTAAAGGGGACAGTGGAGCCAGCCTGCTTGGCATCAAATCCAGCTCTATCTCTTACCAACTGGGTGATGTCAGGTGGGGAAGATTACTAACGTTACTGTGTCTCCTTTTCTTCATCTGTAATGGGGATGACAATAGTACCTACCTCACAGGGCTGTTATGAGCTTTCAGTGAGTTACAATACCCAGTGAGCATTATATAAATGTTTTTATTTATTCTAATTATTAACAAGCCCTATCCTCAGAGAATTTCCACATCTTTTCTTCAGGAGGCTCCATCCTATTTACACTTGCCCATGAAACCCTCTCATTTCAACACTTGCCAGATGCTGGGAAAGGACTGAGCACCTTTGGGTGCATGGTCAGGGAGGCTCACTCAGTGATCCCAAGCTGTGGTTCCAAGGGCTATCGCTCCAGAGTTTCTGAATAGAGTATCAGTTTCTATTCTAAACAAACATGTAATAACACACAGTTGCCAACATCCAAACATTGGATGCACCAGACAAAAGACTTTGAAAATTGACACATTTGTTTCAATCAAAGCAAATAAATGATAGGCTTGGGTTATTAGAATGCACAAATATTTTGTTTACATTTCCCAGAATTGCTTTACACACACACACACACACACACACACACACACACACACACAAAGACAGCAGGTGGAACCGCTTCCATTTAAGCAGTTAAAAACTATTGGGATGAAAACAGACATTTCTAAAATATTTTCTTGATCAGACCTCTGGGATTTAAAGCATTAGATTGACAAGGAGTTTAATCAGATGATCTGATTGGGTTGAGCCCCCTATTATGTGCTAGCTATTCTATCTCAGGTTATTCTCTTGAAGATCCCACCAGTATATCCATGATTCTATTCTCAGCATTATACTGTTTAAGAATTCCTGTACTCTGTGGTATCCTGAAATATTTGGTTTTGATGTTTATGGCACCTACCCATTTCCTCTGGTTTTATCTGTGAAGTCTTGAGTATTGGCTTGTTTTTTGTTTTTTATTCCTTCCATGACTGCAAAGATATTTTATTCCATTTCTTGAGGAAAACAAGTTTTAATTGCCAATCGACTAGATATTCAACATGATAAGGTATCTAAACTCTGAGCGCTTCCTCCTTTCATTAAAATGTAGATCCAATTTCTTTTCCCATAATGCCACATGCTGTTATTAAACTGAAATAACGGAAATAGTAAAAGCCAGATGTCACTTCAGTCTCAGGTTTGGCATGGGGCACAATTTCCTCTCCTTAAGTTTAATCTGCTGTTATTTACTAATCCTATCCTTTGGAAGAATGCACAATTTAAATGTAAATGCAATTTACATAGGGGAGCAGAAAGTAGATTTGCAGTTTCAATTGCCAATGAACCATTTGCAAAGGGGGAAATCAGCTAAAGCAAAGATCAGCAGCTGTCAGGCTGAAGTCTGCGTCACTTGCAGTTCTCCTGCGACTTTCCCCGTGAAGCCAACTGCCTCTGAGCCTCAGCTAGGCAGGCAAAAGGAAGTGGAGAACTGAGGAAGGTTCCCAGATATTTCAAGCTGCATTGACTATTGACTGGGGGAAAAAAAAGAGGAAGTTTTGGTTTCAATGAGCTGCTCCAGTTGGCATTGATCTCCTATGGGGCAGATATTATGCTTGGCCTTTTAAGGAGCTCATTGTCGTTTTAAAGAGAAAAGAAAACAAACACACACACAAAATAAGATAAGCAGTTAACACAGTTTTTTCTATAGGAGCCCAGAATTGGAAGCCTCCAAGATTTGAAAGTTTCATTTAGGCTGAGGGTTCCAGAATGGGCAATAGTTGGCCCTATTACAGGAGACAAGGGACAACAATCGAGGAGTGTGGTGAGCGAGAAGGGAAATGAGCCAAGTGGGTAGGTTGGGGTCAATTTGTGAAGGATCTTGTGGGCCACACCGAGGAGAGTTAACATTTCACCTCTAGGCACATTTGGAAGATGGTAAGTGGGATATGTCATGATTAAATTTATGTTTGACCCTAGGTGGAGGATTACGTGTTTTTGAATTTGAAACTATTTAAGTTCAATTTTAAGTGGAGATGAGTTGGTAGGACAGTCTGAAGTCAACTTGGGGGCATTATTACAATAGTCCAGAAAAGAGTCAATTCCGACTTGGATGATACCACTTTGGGGGAAGACTGGCGAGGAAGACATGATTCATGAGCAATTTAGGAGCTGGAATAGCCAGACCAGGGCATCTGATTGGATGGTTCCTCTTAACTTACGTAGGCCCCACCTCGATCTAAATCTTTCACCTCAGCCACGAGCCTGCTTACATAAGGAACCATACAGATGGTTGGTCTACACAGCACAGACACTTAAAAATTATTCTGTCCTCGTCTAGTCGGCCCTTGATTATGGACACTACTTGAAGGCAGCAGCAATGCAGATAATCCATAACGTTCTTCTATTTGGCTCTGGAATTAATTACACCTTTTAGAGCAAATTTGCCTTCCTAATTAATCTTTCTTAGGCTAATATAAAAATTAACTAATATTCTCTGAGCCAATATTCTCTGAGAGCTGGGCAGGGTAAGCGGGGGAGCAGGGGAGGAGAGGGCAGGGTAAAGCCACTTCACATTACAATTCAGTGTGGATCATTCACGGAAGATATGCGCTGAGTCTGGCTCTCTGAGGTGGTTGTATAACTAGAGACTCAGACTCTTTGGGAGTTCAGTTACTGAGCACTTACTATGTACCAAGCACCCTGCTCAGACTGAAGAGGAAGGAGAAAATGAATAAAGCAGAGTGTCTGCTCTCAAGGAGTTGCCGTTTAAAGCGGACAGTGGAAGAGTGAATAGATCGTTTAATCGAATGCAGCGAGGGCTCTGGCAGAAGCTTCTTCTCCTCAAGAGAATAAGGCATGAACAAGGTTAATAGGGGGAAAAAAAGCAAATTTGTAAGGAGCAAAGGAGGGAAAAGTTGCTTAATTGTCATTTTATAAACACAATAGCAAAAATGCTTTTAATAAAAAGTGCATGTTGTTTCTTCTTTCAGTAACCCAAATAATTTGGTACATTTTTCTTCTGTCAAATAAGACACAATCTTCTCTATTGATGGTCAAATTATGATACTCCAACCCCAAGATTTCCTCCGAGCTGCTGTGGAGGGGCGGGGTACACGAGGCAGACCTGCTTTGGGCAGCCACCCTTGCCTGCTTTTACATATTTGCCCCTGTGAAGATTGCCTTGAAAAGAAGACTTTCACTGCTACACAAAATTAGGAAGCCACCCATCTACCCTTTTTCCTATGCTGCTTCTTAAAACCAAAGTGGGTCTAGAGTCCAGTCCTGTTATGAAGACAAACCAAACCTTAGATGCTAACAAATTATGGTCTTGAGGCTCCCTCCCTGGTATCCTGTAGATCACAGGGATTTATCGTGGTTAAGCCACAGGCAAGATGCAGTTTCTGTCCTGAAAGGGATTACATTCTAGATGGAGAAATGAACCATAAACACACAAGGGAAAAGGTAAAAAGTCAAAGTTCATAATCAAATACCTACACCGTGTACCCACAGAAGAAGTTCAGGAGCAGAGAAAAAAATCACCACTGATTGGGGCAGGAGATGTTTAGGGAGAGCTTCCTGGAAGCTCAGAGTGAGACCTAAACGTAAAGTCTGGATAGGCAGGAAGTAGGATGGGTGTTCTGGACAAGGACACATCATGAACAAAGGCTTTGAGCGGGGGGGATGGGGACAGGACTAGGATTCAGTAAAAGATTTGCTTTAGTGAAGAGGATGGATAGGCTTGAATCAGCGAGTCCTAAAATTGCATGTTAAGGTGTAGGCTCCAGGTCCCTTCTGCATCCAGGAGCTTCTCATTCTGGGGCCCTCTGATACCCATGATAGGTTGTCCCCTGAGGCCTCTGAGGGAGGGTGATCAAGGATGACAGCAGGGCCATCGGGAAGACTAATCTGACCATGTGGGGCAAGATGCACCGTGGGAGAAGAGACGTCAGCAGGGAGAGAGAGGTAGTGGGTCCTTTGCCCTCATCTCCCTGTGAGACGATAATGAACAGTAGCGGAGGGAATATGGGGAGGCTTTGGACGGCCAGGGTCACAACCAGGAGCTCAGGACTCACCAGAAGACCTTGAGAGGCAAATGCAGAGTGGTTAGGAGCACACACCCTGTGGCCAGATCGCCTCCATTTGTATGCTGGACCTGCCACTTACTATATGCTCTGTTACCCTGGGTCCTGGCTTTCATATCTGTAAAAGGGGAATAATAATAGTACATTCTTCCTGGAATTATTGAGGACCGAGTTAACGTATCTCAAGTGCTTAAAACAGTATTTTCAGTCTCCATGGTAATTGCTCACAGTGCAAGCTGTGATAAAGCGCCATTGCAATGCCATAGCACTAGGGTTCTATCCTAGGGTACTTGGCGGGGAGAAGACACAGGTGTGATAAGGGCATCTCCCCACCTCATTTAGTAATGTAGCCCACCTCTCCCTGTGAGCTCAGGGAAACTAAGAGTATCTTGTCCTCCTATAAAGACCAGTTGGGGATCTGCTTTTCCTCTTAGGAACATGAGAGAAAGAGAGAGAGGGGTGGGGGGAGAAGGAGAGAGAGAGAGAGTACTGGAGGAAGTGGGCTTTTCCACTGCAATAAGAGCAGAGTATTGTTCAGTATAAGGAACAAGTAAATTTAATGACAGATCAGATAGACCAAGATGGAGGGAGCATGGTGGGACACATGTTCTTGTCCTTAAACCAGGAGAGGTGAATTCCCATCGCTTAAAGGAGATACTGTATACAGAAGGGTTTGGAGACAGCCACAGAAAGATAACCAAAGTGGAAGCAAAAGAAGAATGAACAAGTGGGAGCATAAAACGGAGCCAAGAACAAAGTTCAGGAAGGTGGAAACCACAATGGCCTAATACCTTTCCTGTACTTGCAGGAGGATCGCCAATGTGACATAGCTTTCTAGCAGTCACACAAAAAAGCCTATCATTCCGTACTTGTAAAATAAAAACAAAATAATTGTTCTGGAGAATTCTAACTGTTACTGGTACTAAGAAGAAATGTGGATATTTCCTGGGACTCCTCTGAGTGTGTGAAGCGATGGGGCGATTGGCAAGGGGCAGGGCCAGTCGGCGAAGGACCTGGACGCATAAGGAGCTCTCAGGCTTCATTCTTTGGACAGTGGGAGTCACTGAAGGTTTTATGGTTTTTTTGTTTGTTTTCATACTTTAAAAACTCAATTTATTTTAAATAGTTTCAAGCTGAAGTAAATTATAAGCAAGTAAAGTGGAAGTATAATGAAGCCCACACATACCCACCACTGCTTCAGCAGTTAACAGTTTTCAACATTTTGCCTATCACCAAAGGGCTTTGAGCGGCGTGGGGGGGGGGGGCGATATGATGACATTTGTGTTTGAGAAAGATGCCTCTAGATGCTATAGAGAGAATGATAGAGTGGCGCAGGACCGGGTATGCAGGCATCATTAGGTTATAGCAAACAAAATTCATTCATTCATTCAACAAATATTTCCTGAGTCCTATCACACCTGGCCCTGTTCTTAGTAAATAAAGCAGCTGGGGTTCCTGCTTTCCTAGAGCTTAACATCCTTGGAGGAAAAAGCAGGCAAACAAGCAAATGAAGTGAATGTGAAAATTTCAGAATGTGATAATGTGACAGAGAAGGACTTGGGAGGTAGAGTCTCATTTAGACTGGGTGGTCAGGGAGGGTCATGCTTGCGTTTCTGGAACAATAAGAAAGTCAGGATGACTGGAGCAGCAAGAGCAATAGCATGGTAGAGATGAGCCTGGAGAAGCAAGGGGAGTAAAGATGACGGTTTGGACTAAGAAGGTTGTGGTGGCTGTGGACATGGAGATCAGTAGATCTGAGTGAGGACCAACAGGATTCAGTGATGGATCAAATACAGGGTGGGGAGTTGGGGGTGGTGTCAAGGATGACTTTCTGCCTTGAGTTGAAGGATGACAAGGGAGCCCTTCACCGAGACAGGAAAAAAGGGTAATGAGAAAACCCCAAGCCCTCAGATGGCCCCCTCACAACCTGTCAAAGTAAGGGCCTGACAAAATGAAGCTATTTTGACCGCCTGCCCCAGTCCAAAAACCAACTATCCATGCAAGTTCTGGATCAGACAGTTGCCTCGGGCAATTCCAAGTGATCATCACCATCGCCCCTAGCCCTTCAAAGCTGGCACCAACCCACCAGTAACTCCAGTCAGGTAGATAGCAGAGAAGTCCGCTTGTGGGCCCAGCTGGGGCAGTGGAGGAGACAAAGGCGATGCCACATTGTTTAGCACAGCCTGGGGGGAGGGTGGAATCACTGAACTGAATAAGAGGAATATGGTATCCATGGCGATGTTTTCATCATGGTAGCAGGGGTTCTCTGAAGCCATGTCAGTGTCTCACGCCACTTTGGGCTTGGTTCATCTCAATACCCCCTTGTCTCAGGTGGATAAAAGGAGCAGGATTTTGCTGAGAGGCAATATGCAGGTCTGGCTAAAGGGAAGTCTGGAATTAGAATGCTGTTCTACACTCATCCTGTGACTTCTGCATTGTGCACAGATTTATTAGAAGGGACATAAAAGGTGGCCTGTGAAGATAGCTGGGGTGGGGAGGAGGAAGATGCCTCATAATGCAATCTAGACAGGAGACCACAGTGGCTAGGGCTGGTGTCTCTTTCTAGAAATATCTCCTCCACTTTCTTTTGCTTGATTTTTAGCTGTTATCTGTCCTTGCAACACCTTGCCCTAGAAGGGCATTTTCTTCTAGCTGTCCATTTGGGGGCAGCAGGGACGGGCATTCGGGGTCAGTGTCTGGGAATGAATCCTGGACAGCAGGAGGCTGCTGCTCTCGCTCCTCATCCCTGTCATCTGTCACCCAGCGAGGGCAGCCGGCAGCCAGGCTGTGGACTGCCTAATGAAGACAGAGAGGTGGTTCTGGCTGTGCACAGGTGCCGCTTCCCCATTAACAGAGGTGACATTCCGAAACACTGCTCATTACAGAGCAGACATTGGACAGGGCTAGGACACATATTGATGGCAGCAGGGCCAGCCAGCGTCTGTCTCAAATCCCACTGCCCCCGAGAGCCAGCAAGAGAGCCAGAAAGAAGCACCATGAGTGTCAAACCCACAGGCGCTTCACTTTTCTGGGAACAATTAATTCTTGCCACTCCTGATATTAAGAGCCAAGTCATTCTCTCCACTGCTTGCAGACCCAAGGGTCCTCAGCTTCAGGTTTACACCAACACGTTAATCAGTTCCTGAAGAATGCCCAGCTCCTGCCCTCCCAGGAAGGGCTGGTGGTGTGGATAGCTGTGTGCAGGGTGGGGAGCCAGTCCTCAAAATCAGACGTGGATCTGGAGCCTATGAAATCTTGCTTTAGAGATGGAATGGGCCCAAGCCATAGCTAGGAGGTGTGGAGGTAGGTTACAGAGAACTTCCAGACTGAGAGTGATCAGGGATGGAGCCAGGTGGACAACCGAAGTAGTGGTTGTCCCGTGCACAGTGATTTCAGGACAGCTCTCCATCTTGGCTGGGATGGGATGCGCGTTGCCTTGGGGAAAGGCAGAGCAGGAAAGTTAGTGCAGGCGGGCGCCAACGGTTTCCGCGGCTTCCAAAGCAAGGTGCAAAGTGGCAATAGGAAGAGGCAGTGGCCCACGCGCACACACCGCCGGGGTACACCCACTGTGCCGGAGGCCCTGTGCCGCCCGCACCCTGCCAATTGTAAACCCGCAGCACAGCAGATGGAACTCGACTTAAAAATAACTATTTTGACAGTTACAATGTAAATATGTGAGCGACGCGTGGGCCTGTTTTTCCTTCACACTTCCCCTGCTCCCCTCACTCCTTACCCCAGCCCCAGCTCTGCTGAGGCTGAGATGATGGAAGAGCGCCGCCTGCAGGAAGCTCCCCAAAATGTAGCTGTCGAAAAGTGACTTGTCTTGGAGCGCTCAGCCAGTGGAGGGCGGGGTAGGGGGAAGATGGTGAGGAGAATCAGAAATTAGAGGAACCCTAGCTCACTTTCACCGCATCACACAACACGTCATTCAAGGGCAAAGCATATCTATGCACTCCTTCTTGTCAATTACCTGAGAAAGAAGAAGTTATCTAGGACACAGACGAGCTAATTTAATAATTCCCGACATCTTCATACCTTTCTTCAATTCAATTTGACTTGTTTTCTGAATCTCTATCCTGTACCCAGCACTGTGCTGGAGGCAGTGCAATATGTGATAGGCAGAATCTCTTGCCCTTTGTAATTCTTTCAACTAACACTTTCAGTTAACTAGCTTTGTGCAGGACACTGAGCAAAGAAAGCACTTTGGCACATACTATCTTATTTGATCCTCACGAAAACTAGCGGGATGGGCATTATTATCTGCATTTTACATATGGAGGACAGAGATTTGAGGGGATGAGTTCTCCAGGCTGCCACAGCTAGTGAAGAGAATTGAGATCAGAATCCTAGTCTTGTGCTCTTCCCTTACAGCCAGTGGAAAGGAAGGAAGGCAGAAGCAGAGATCCACCCATTCTATAAGCGGGGAAACTGAGGTCCAGACAGATGAAGTCATGTGTCTATCTGTCTACCAACAAGACATCTTAGCTGGGGCAAAGCCAGGACAGGAACATAGCAGCCTTAGGACTGCCAGCCCATGCCTCTGTCACCAAGTTTTTGGACCCAGGCAGTGTGCTGAGATGTGGTGGGACATCATAAGATGTCTTTGAGGTTTCCTGACTCTCTTTAGAAGGAGAGGAAGGGAAGAGGTAGTAGGAGAAAGGAAGGGGAAGGGAAAAGGAGGGAGGAGGTCTGGAGAGGAAGTCAGAAGGAACATAAGTATGCACAGTCCTGGCCAGGCAGAGCTGCTGTGAAATAGGGGAAATTCATTGTCAGAGCTCCCAGCTACATCTTTCCTTGCCCCCTTCCCCCTGTAAGTGGTCCCCCTCTCCCAAACTAGAGGCCCACTGATGCTCTCATGCTTTTTTCCCTCTATCCTAATGAAACTGGCTGCAAGGAGGGAATCTGACATAGTCGTGGGTGCTGTGGGACAAATGCCTGAAAACTGCCCGGTGTTTGCCTCCCTCCTGGATGACAAGCCCCAGGGAATCAAAGCATAAAGTGAAAGAGAGGAAGCACTAATGAAATTTTAAATGTCAGACTCCTGGAGCTGAGAGGAAATTGGGAGCCAGAGGGCCCACCTGTGACAGAAGAGGCTGCATATAGCACCTGCCTCCAAGGGCACTGCCGGCTCTGTCCGGCATCTGTCTGTAGATCCTGGGGAAGGGTCCCCAGGATCTGTGCTTTGAATACACTTTCCTCTCCATCCTTCAAGGCTCAGCTCCAATTCCACCTCCTCCCTCTCCACCCTCCCAACGGTTGTGTTCTCTCAGGCCTCTGGAGCCTTAAAGCACTTTTCTTGCCTCTATCTAAAGCATCTTGCATCCTTCGAGCCTTGGCATGTTGCTTTTTATTAAATTGTGAGTTCCTCAAGGAGAAATCAATATCTGATTTCCCTGTGTTTTACCCGCAGCTTCTCCCACAGGGCTTTGTCCAATCAGGACTCAATATCGATTCAATGGATTGAGTTGACAGCAGAACATAGCACACATTTCCCCCACAAAAGGAGGCAAGATCTGGGGTGCTGACAGCAAAAGGCCTAGGGGCAGGGAGCCCAGCTGACTCCTGAAGATTGAAAGGCACGGTGCACTTATCTGCCCTAGACCATTTAGTGAAGTCTTATTGAGTGCTTATGTGCTAGGTACCACGGTGGCTGAACCAAGAGAAGGGGCGGCCATCCCTCTGAGCAGTCAATCCACTGCTCTAAACTGTAGAGCAGTGTGTGACACGTTAACCTCATCCTGCCCCAAACATCTCCATACCTTAGAGGAGGCTGGCTCTGGCGCTAGATCCAACGGCCCTAGCTCTCCAGCCCCTCTCAGTGATAATTAGGAACCTCTGTGCCTCCAATCAAAGTGAAGTTATGATACAATAATTCTTTTAAAAAAGTTTTATTGATAATTCACATACCATATGATAGAATAATTCTTATCCTTAATATAATGTCATCTTAGAGCATCTTTCTCCCCTTGTAAGTCTGAAAATTCCCCTTTGTTTAGTCCCGAGAAGCCTACCCAAAGGTTGGGCTTCTTCCCATAAAAAAACAAGTCTATGTTATCATATTGTAATCCTACCTCCCCTGTTCCCCACCCCATCTCCAGCAGCTTTATCCCACTTTTCCTCTGTGATGCTAGGAGGCAGGAGGCCTGTCTTCCCTCAATTTATAGGTAGCGCAAGTGAGGCTCACAGCTCCTGGGGCTCAGTGTGTCTCCAGAAGCCTCCTCCTAGACCCCATCACCTCACTTTATGTTCATGCTCCTGATTTTTCCTCCCAGCCTCATTCTCCCTCCTCTCCCCAGCAGAGCTAGTGGAAATAAATGTTTAGCTTCTGCTGCTGCAGTGTATCACAGTGTGAAACAAACACGGATGCCCCATCTATTCTGACAACATAATTCATTTACTGCAAAGGGATATAATAAAGTCTGTTTATTACAGCAATTAACAGAGCAGCGTTTGCCGGCATGCTTTTCAGAGGCAACCAGAAAAGTGCTTACTCCAGGTGCATAGATTCAGAAAACCATGCAACTTGAGCCAAAATGAAACCATGTAGAGGCTTAGTAAATGGGTCCCAGCCACCCTAGAAAAATTAGCCATCCAGGAGTCAGTTCAGCTGAGGTAGAACCTCAGTGCAGGAGTCCAGCACAATATGATTGCTACTTTACTGGGTTAAGACCTTGACCTGTCTCCAGGGTCACCGTGTTTGAGGATGAGGAAATGCTCTCTGCCCCAACCCAACCACCTCAGCTGCTGAGTTCAAATCTCACTGACCATCAGAGCATATAGGTGGGGAATGATATAGCACCATTGACTCTCAGGCATCCTTGTTACTGAGGTGTAAGTGGGTACATAGGGAGAGAACCAGAGGCCGGGACAGAAAATGAACAGCTCCAAGAAACCCTTTTTAAAACTCTGCCTTCACCTCAAGCCCCTAGAAACATGGCTATACGGGGATTAGGAAAAGAGAAAAACCCAGGAGTCTGCTCTCCAGCTTGGTGAATATATGCTAACTTGCTTTGAGCATAAAGACTAAACAAAGCCATGAAGCCCAGTTGTCCCAGTTCTTTGATGGAGGGACAGAGGAAAGGGAAATACTGGTTTAGGTTTCCCAGTGATGTTAAATGTATCTGATGGTTAACCGAACTTAGCTCCCCATCCCCTTTCAAGGGGCCAGGGGTTGGCTTGTACCAAGAGCACATTCTTCAGAACTAAGAAGGACAGCAGTCTGTGTTAAAGCTGCATGGCAACTCATCCCCAGTGTACCGCTGCCTTTTTTTCCTCAGGAGCAGCCTCTCAGGGAGACGATGGGGAGCTCTGATGTCCTTGAAAATATGAAACTGAGAGCCTAAGCCAGCTGGAAAACCAAAGGCTCAAAAGTGCAGAGGTGAACTGCTGCCAAATGGGTCCCCTGGTTGAGGGGTAACCCAGTTGGTTCCCCTTTCCTCTGTTACTTTTTTCTTCTCAGGCCTCTGGGAGAAGGTGCTGCATTGAAGGATGTAAGCAGAAGCCAGCCTGGCCTCTCAGGAACAGAGAGAGTCAGAGCTTTGAGCATCATGAACAACAGGATAAAAATAGCGGTGTTACCATGGCAACGAAGGCTGGGAGAGTCCTGAGGATCTGTCTGGGTCCTGCCATCCCCCTTCAGCTTTCCTCCACTTCTCACTTCTTGGATGGAACACCGGAATGAGCTGAGGGAGGAGGGAAGGCTGCCCACTAGGAAATCCTAGAACTCCAGAGCCTGGACTGCCCAGTTTGGGGGCTACTGGCTTTTGGAATTTCTTCCTCAGTATGAGTTTTTCCTCAGTATGGGTTGTCTTGACCTCCTGGGCTACTCTTGTGAACAGCTGAGGTTTCTGTTCCCTCTTCATGGTCTGATCCCACAGGATTTAGAGAAGGGAGCCCAGGTGGGACTGGCCAGGCAGCCCGACACGGCAGGCACTGACCTGGGGGTGGAGGATTCATCTGACAAACCACACTCCCTGCTCCCAGGTGATGTTTGTAATGGGAATAGGGGGATGGTGGGTGAGGGCCAGCTCTTGCTCTCGTTTTTGTGTCAGGGAGATGGAGCATTCATTCTTTGGAAACAGACTCTGATTCTTGGTTCAGGTGGTGTTGTCAGCCCCACCACCCGCTGGGTACGGCAGCCACCTTCAAAGTGAACACTAGGTTTTCTGGACCAGTCTGCAAGGAGCCCACCAAAAGCAGCAGCCAGAGATTTCCTTATCTGGCGAAAGCCCATCTTCGTGGCTGTGAACGGATTGTCTCCAAAAGTTCAAGCCACGTCTGCCACATCAGATACAATGTGCCTTTGCAATACACGCCTTCCTGTGAAGTAGGGAGGGGATGGGTCTCATCATCACCTTTTATAGAGGCTGGAAGCAAGGAAGCAAGTTGCCGAGGTCAGGAGTCAGCCATGGTGGAGTGCTGGGAAACTGGAGGCTGCAATTCTCCATCCAAAGACAGTCATCAGTCCATCACACCAACAGCACATCACAAGCCACTGGGCAAAGTGTACATTCAGTCTGTAGCTGGCAGACTGCAGCCTGAGGCACTTTCCCTTGCAGAAGGCCAGGTAATGAGGCCCACCTCAGTCAGCTTGGAGAGGGGCTCACCAGTGAAGCCCATGGGTCACATAACTGGGGCAGGGAGCTGGTCTTTGAGATCCCATCTGCAAGAGGTGGCGTGTGCATGTGCACACGCACGTATGAGAGACAGAGAGAACAAAAGTGGCACTTGTAGTGGCCTAGACAGGGCTTGGAGTTAAGATTCTAGGCCCAGAGACTTACTCCTCTTGGGCCTGGCTCAAGGAAGGAGGGAAGGCAGAAGGGCAGGGAGTCCCAGCTCTCAGGGCAAGGAGTGCAGGGGAGGATCCTAGCATAAGCTCTGGGTGCTCTGGCTTTCCCTCCCACCACTCCCACTTCTTAAATGTCCTAGCACCCCTACCCACCCTCTGCACTCATCTGGTGGGTACAGGGAAACCACACAGCCCTCAACTCTGCAGAGGCTTGACTTCTCAGACACACAGGGCCCTGGTCTCTTGGAGGGAACTGAGAGGATATAAGTGTGATCCTTTCTTTATAGTTGAGGAAATTGAGTCTCAGAAATAGGACATGACTAGCCTAAGGTCACATGGTCATGTGTCCAAGCAGGGCTAGAGCCAGGAGACCTGGTTCCTGGCTCAGAGCTCTTTGCATCCCACTGTGCTACCTCATGCATATTTCAGTTAGTTAAATTATTGCTTTTTTTTTTTCAAAAATAATCTCCCTATATATTTCTATCGATTCATAGCTACATTCAAAAAGCCCTCCCCTGAGAATGGAGAAGGAAATGACATTCTAAAACAAACAAACAAACAAACAAACAAACAAACCCAAAAAACAAAAAAACTTCAACCTGAGATGAGAAGCCCCTCGGGTCCTTGGGCCACAGGATCCCAGACAACACTCAAGTCACAAAAGCCTCAAATACCCTTCACACCTTTTCATCCCCATTCAACAGCCCACAGCGCAAGAGGGGAAATGGGTGGGGGGCATTCTTTTATACATGGGAAAACTGAGGCCCAGGAGGCTAAAGCCTCTTGCGCTTCTGCAAGGAAGACTGCCACACAGCAAAAACAGGAGGCCCTAATCTCTCCTCAGGATCACCTACCTGTGTGTCCCCTGCCTCACTCCAAGAGCTCCCAGTCCCCACCTCGACATGGGCCTGAAAGGGAACTGTGGAGTGGAGGGAATTAAAGACACAGAGGGCGAGTCATCAAACCCGACCTCTGGAAAAGAGTGAGACTCAAGGCAGGGCAGGAAATAAGGTGGTCAGACCTGCCCCCCATCCGAAAAAAAAAAAGAAAAAAAAAGAAAAAGAGCAGGAGGAAGAAAAGCCTGGACTACAAGCCGGAGGTCCTGGGGCGCCAAGCCTGTAGACATTGGGGCCACATCTGCCTTTTTGGATTAAACCTCTCCCCAGAGCTGATCCAGGAGCAGATAGGAGGGGATGGGTCTCCAGATTGCCTCCTGACATGTGGAAAGAACAAAGTCCCCATTTCCTTGAGAAGGAAACAGGGACAATAACATGCGGGGTGTCTGGCTAGAAGGGCTGCTGCCCCTTACTCAGGCCATTTCAGCTGCATTGTTGGCCCCCACCTTAGCCTTGGATGAAGATAGGACCACCAAATTGAAGGCCAAGGGCAGCTGTCTGCAGGCACAGCTGGGTCTCCACTCAGAAACACCTTGACCTTGGGACCTCTCCCATGTTCTCATAGCAGGGGCTCAAGATATCCGGTATCCCTCAGAGCCAAGGGAGTTCTCCCATGGAAAGGAGCTCTCTGAACAGGCTCACTGCCAATCCGCTGCAGCTGACACCCCTGCCAAGGCCTGAGAGGCCACGGGGGTTGCGGGAGGGAGGGAAGCTCTCGTTCACCGCTCCTCCCTCAAGTCTCCACTCTCCTGACCTTTCCTCCGGGTGAGCCTGTGTGGTCAGGACATAACACCCAACACCTCTGAGTCTAGGGGATACAATTTCATCCTCCACCACAGGAGTGACTTCTCTGGGCTGCAGCCTCACAGGCGACCACTAGGGACACACATGCCCTAGAGGCCAGCTCATCTGCTTCTGTATCAAGGTCCCCTTGAAGGTTTTTCTGCCCATCTCTTTGTCTTATCCAAGGCCTCTGCTGTCCAAGAGCCTGAAGAACCAGGGAGTTTTTCTTCTGTCCCTTGTGACCCCACTGGCCTTTATTGCTGTTTCCTTGATGGAAGGACTTCTGTTTATAATTCTTTGGATATAAAAGGAAATAACAGATTGTAGAAGGCCGGGGCTGGGAGTAGGGCAAAGGATGGGAGGAGAGAAATCACAAAGATGGCCTGGATCCCACCAAACCTGCCAGGAGCCCAGGAAATGTGCTGAGCGTGGGGCATGAGCTGGACAGGCAAAGGCTGCAGGACAGAATGTGCTCCTGCTTCTCCTAGGTTCTGGAAGAACCAGCAGAAGTCTCCTGCCCTCCCTAACTGCCCAGAGCCCCACGTTCCAAGGAAAGGGGTGCTCAGCCCTTCCTTCCGTGCCAGAGCCCCAACCTCCTCTGCCTAGGTCACTTGTTATCTTTCAGCAAGGTTATTCTGTCCCTGGGCTGAACTGTTTCTGTGATGAAATGGAGAGCAGTCTTGCTAAAGCTACAGAATCTGCTGAAGTGTTTCTGCTGTCGGCTCCGCATGACCCACTAGCACCTAACTGAAAAGTCTAGGCACAATGACAGAAGGCTTAATTCTATCAAAATGGGGGAAGGGAAGAAAGGAAAAAAGAAAATCGTTTTCTGTTTGTTTCCTACCTTCTGGAAATAGGCTGGGAGTGGGGGTAGAGACCAATTTGAAGGTTGATGGTGAGATTAGGGGAAAAGTCAAAGAAAGTCCTAGAGGGCTCCTTCCCCCCAGTTTCCCCTAAAGGCACCACATGCAAGCATTTCTCTATGGTTTCTGAGACAAACGAAAAAGAAGAGGCAGGTGGGTGAGGCAAGGAGACAGGAGAATAAAGGGAGAGCACAGCTAGTCCAGGAAAGGGCCCCTCAGTCTGGCCCTGGAAGATAGTCCCTGAGGAGGGGAGTCAAGGCCTGGGCAACAGGCCCCCCACATCTGTGCTGCTGCCATGGAGGAAGTGAGTGGGTCAGAGAAGCCAGGGCTGGAGGGGAGGCTGCTCCCTGATACGTGGGGAGAGCTGGGTAGAGGGAGACACAGCTGGCCACCTGCCTCTCACCGTCCACACTCGGACAGCCTACTCACAACCAGCCTGTCCCCCTCAGGCCTGACTCCCCCTGGCCCAGGGGGACACCAGGCAGGATGGGAAAGGATGCATCTCCCATAGCCAGGGTGGCTCCTGCCTCAGGTCTTGGAAGAGGCCTGTTTCCACCTCAACCAGCTCAGCCCAGCTGAGGCCTCTTGCAGGGTCCGGGCTGCTGGGAGCTTCTCTGGCAGATCAGCCCCTTTTCTAATCAGCCAACAGCAGGGCTGCAATGTCTCTGTCTACAGTTACCCTGAGCAGAGTTCTGGAGCCCTCACGGACGGGCCTCCCTGAGGATTTTCAGTCTCGGAAAAGCAAATGGCAGGTCCTGGGCTTTCCCTGGAGTGGCAGGGACCTCTCACCAGGGAGGTCCCCAGGGATCTGAAGCCCGAGGGTGTGGGCGTGAGGAGGCCCAGGCACACAGGAGGCTGATCCAGTCAGGCCAAAAGCTGAGAAGAGTAGCTGCCTAATCGAGACTTCCTGCTCCAGGCCTCAGCCAGAAGTGGGCACCTGAGGCCTGGAGCCTCCTGGGGACTGCAGAAGGGGCCCCAGTCCTGCTCACACTGCTGTTTCCCGCTCTCTGTGAACTTCCTCTTTCTTCCTCTTCATCTTGCAGAAGCCGTGGAGGCCACAGAAGCAGGCGAAAGTGAACTGGGGCATGCCCTAGGCCGGGCTGGGGGCTGCTCACCAAAGATCTGCAGGGAAAGGCAGGGAGGATGAGGGGGCAGGAGAAAGGCAGGAGAGAGAAGCAAGCTGGGGTTAATGTTCCCAGAGGCCCTCCAGGTCACTGCCACTCCCTGGGGCTGCCCAGGCTCTGCTAGACCTCGCCTATCTGCTGGGGGAGGGGCCGTGTCCCCAAACGTTTGAAACCTGTTTCCTGGTCTGTGTGGAGCTGATATAACTCCTCAGTTGGAGCTTGGGTGACTCTAGGGTAGGGAAGAAAGTCCCTGCTGCCCCTGCCTTTGTTCCCCTCCCACCCCCTCTGCCTCACCTCATCACACCTGTGGTTGGGGACCAGGAAGCAAGCTGACTCAAAATAAGCCTTGGCTTGTGCCACCTTACACGGGTTGGGAGGGTGGGGGTTTCCACTCACTCCTTCAGGTCACATGGTCGAATCATCCAAATGTGGGACTTTGTGGATCTTGACACCTGGAACTGAATGAGTTGGGATTCCTCCCTCCCCAGCAGCTCCAATTTGTCTGATACACTTAAGGAAGTCTGTAGGGAATTGAATGCACCTTCTTTGACTGCTCAAGGCCACACACGTCATGGTCCTCCTCACGCAGAGAACAGATAGCAGAGTGTCCTTTTGCCAACAGGCTAATTTATTGAGCACCGATGCTAGGGTAAAGGGGTTGGGAGGCCGGGACATAAGGGTAATAGTTTCTTCCCTGGAACAAAATAAGTCTGAGGTAGATACTGAGGCTGGATTTTCCCTGGCTAGGTGGGTATGTTGTCCCCCACCTCTGGCTGATGTGGCCCTCAGCACAGGAGGCCGGGCCCCTCTGGTATCCGCGGCAGTCAGGCTGGGGATGGGAGGGAGCTTCAGAAGATCCACTCTGTCTGTGGAGAGCACTCCTTTATCCAAATACTCATTTAGTCCCCCAGGCCTCAGCCACCTGCAGATTCCTCCAGCTCACTTTGCCCTTCCTCTGCCCCTGAGCAGGCCCTGGAGGGAGCAGAAGTGCATTCAAGTTAGCTGAGCAAAGTAGCTGGGCCCAAAGGAAAGCCCCCTGCATGGAACTCAGGCCTGCATCCTGGGCCTGGTTTGAATCACTTCCCTCTTGAGGAAGAATGCTGGGGACAGCCCCAATACTGAGAGGAAAAAGGGAGGCAGGGGCTATGGAATAAGGGAGCAGAAGGCATGTCCCTGCCCCAGCCCCTTTTTCACTTGAGATTGCATTGGATATCCCAGGCCCAAATGCTAGGCACACCTGCAAAGTGTTTCCATTGTTTCCAAGGAAACTCACATGGCCCAGGTCGTGGCTCTCTGGACAGTTAACTTGCTTCATGCTTCTCCAGGTAAAGCAGACGGCCCAGCTAGCAGGCCCTCACCAAGCACAGGGCCCACAGTGGAGCTGGGTGCTGTCAGGATTCTCTCCTTCCGTACCCTCCCAGCGTCCTGGTAATGCAGCTAATGACTGTAATTTATAGGTGCAATGCATTCCCAATGGCCAGCTGGGTGGGCAGGAGGCCCAGCTTGAGTCAGCATGGGTGGGTAGACTGGTTATTTAATCACCCGTTTTCCAGCACCATCCGCACACCCACTCTCCTGGAATATATAGAGAGAGCAGGAGCAATCGCCAGGATATATATAGACAGAGCCGAGACACAACTACTATATTTCGAGATCTATCTACTGCAGCTATCTCTGGATCCCTCCCGTGACAAACCTAGAGAGACAGGGATCTAAACTGGGCTTAGGTGGCCTGGGTTCTATTCTTGGCTCTTGACGCTAGTATGCTGTGTCATCCTGGGCAAGTGGCTATTCCCCTCTGGGCCTTCATTTCCTCATTTCATTGTGCTAGGTAAATCAATACCAAAAATCTGAGGGCTGGAAGGGCCCTGGGAATCCCAGCCTGATCAGGAAGAAGGGAGAACAGGCGGGTTTCCTTATAATCAGTAATTGCGATGCATAGACCTCCTTTGCTGGAGGATTTGTGTCAAGGCTATTATCAACAAAGCACTCCCCTGATTACTGATTTCTAAGGGGAATATCAGAAAAGTGGATCTGGGGAAGGAGCTTATAATGAAAATAAACCAGGCAAGTAGCACAGACCATCACCCCTCCACTCCTGCCCACCCCGGGGCTTGGGGCAGCTCAGGGTATCTGGTCCTAGGGTGCAGATCCCCAATCCTCTCCACCTTCCCTTTAAGACTTGCTCTTTCTTAAAAACAGCAAGATGTGTCCCCCTGACATCATGGGTCCTCCTGGGCTCCTTTGGAAAGGTGAGAAAATCCTGAGGATGTGGCTCGCTTAGGGAAGTTTGGGAGGAAGGTAGGAGCCAGGACCAGAGCTGGGCTTGGGGCTACAACCTGGCTCCCGGCTGCCTCACGGGGATTCCTGGGCCCTTGTTTCTGAGGAAAGAGAGTAGAAGAGCCTGATAACTCTGCTTAGGTCTTTGGTCTAAAATGCTCTAGTCATCCTCCTACTTCTCTACCAGAGCCTAGTGGAGTCTGCACTGCAGGGTGCACGACTCCGAGCCCTGGAGGCCACCCAGGCTCTGTCCTCAGCACAGCCCCAAAAGTGAGGAGACACGGAGCAGAGGACTCCTTCCCATTTCAGTGTTCCTCATGCTGTGGGCCCCCTCTTCCTCCCCCAGGTTCCCTCTGCCCCACCAGTAGGTACCCGGGGAGCCCCTTTGCCAGAGTGGTAGTCTCTGCTTCTCTCTCTGCTTTGTCCCCCTGCCTTTGTCCCTTCCCTTGGCAGAGTACTCCAGCACCAGCTAGAGGGCTCCCTGGGGAGGTCAGGTCCTGATGAACCTCCTCTTGCTGTGTCTACTTGAAGGAAAAGCGATCTGAATGTTGAAATAGAGAGTCCAGGAGTCTCAATGAAGCCAGTGGGCCAGTGCATCAGTGCACTCCCCCCTCATCTGTGCTCACGATGGAGACCTCCCCTCCTATCCTGCAGCTCTCCCCTCCAACCTCAACTTTCAGGAGGGGCTAAGGAATGGAAAAACAGGACCCCCTCCCCAAGCAACCCAGGAAAGAAAGGAAAGGGAGGTGGATGCTGGACGAAACCCTGCTGACAGTTGGCTGCATCTGACTGCAAGCTGTTGTCCCCTGACTTTTTCCCCATGCTCCTTTCTGGCCTTTACCTAGCTAAGGTCCAAGATAGCCTGGGGTGTGGAGAATGGAGGATCCTCTGCCCAACCAGCCTGTAGGGAGCCAGGCAGACGAGCTGCCAACCCAGAGAGCATCATCCCCAACCACAAGGAGGTTCCCCAGCCTCCCTGCTGACCCTTTCCCTTGGTCCTCCCCCCACATCTTGTCTCTCTGTCACATCTGGGTCCTCCAACCCTAGCACCTCCAGAGAAAATGGAGCAGTGGGTCAGTGACTGCTTGAACACGCAGAAGAACCAAGATGAAGACTCAGCAGGCTTGTCACTAAGATGAGGAGAAGGCCAGGGCTCTAGGCTTACAGACCACAAACTCTTGGGTGTCTCAGATTTTGGCAATGTCCTCCATCAAAGTGGGCAGCAGTGGGGTTGGAAGGGTAGGAAGGTAGGAAGTGTTAGGACATACTAGGAATTCTCTGACAAACGAGAGGCTGCTTGCCCCTCCCACCTCTCATTTCCTCACCTCCCAAAGCAGAAGCAGATAGCTTCCAGCAAGGCAACCCCCCACCCCAGGTAAAGGGCCAAGGAGAAGTGACCCAGTGAGAAGGGGAGCCCCCAGCCTCTAGAACAATACTGAGCCCTCCGCCCCACCCCAGCTCCCTTACCACCGCGCCTCAGTAATTAAAATATGAATTCACCTTCCCTCCCTGAGCCATTCATCCCTGCGAAGGGAAGCAGCAGCGGCCCAGGAGACCGGATTTGAGGGATTAGCTCAGGAGCTGGAGCAGACACACCAGGAGGAAGAATTAGAAAGGAAGGGGGTAAATTGGGTTTTTCACTCCCTACCTCCTCCCTCTCCCTCGCCTTCCAGCAGCCACCAAGCCTCATACCCTATCCCTTCCCCCAAAGCCTGGCCTCCGTAGATTTCTGGGAACTGTAGTCTCCACAACTGTGTTGATAAACAGGCAGGCCAGGGGTGGGTGGTGGCACAAACTACAGATCCCAGGACTTCTTCCCAGAGTTGGCAGAGGTCTCTGGTCTGGAAGAAGCCCGAGTTCTCCCTGGAGATTAACTCCTTCTTGGCCTCCCTCTGGCTTCCTGAGTGCCCTGGAATCTGCAGCCAAGGTCCTCTGGGCCTTCGGTGGCTCACCCCAGGTAGCCCCTTGTTTCTTGCTTACCCACCTATGCAGAGTGAGGGGAAGCTCCCCACACCTGTCAAGACTACAAAGGCAGCCACACATTTACCAGCGGTTCTGAGAGGCTTAGGAGCCATGCACAGGAGCTGGAGGGGTCAGAGATATCTTGAGATGTCCTTATATTCTAGTAAGATCTTCCAGGTCAGCTTGGCAGAAGCTGGCCCACCTAAGAGCCACCACAAGCATGACTGGGGGCATCAGCTTGATATGCAACAGCAGCTTGGAACCTGATGGTCCAGACGGTCAGTTCCAGAAGCACACATAGAGTTCAAACTTTAGTGCCAGCCCCTTCTGAAGAAGAACAGAGATTTTTTTCCCCAATAGTTTGTACATTCATAAAGGGGTAGAGTTTTAGAAATCAAACTCCATTTCCACTGAAAATGGGATAAATATAACCACAGAGATTCACTTGAATCTCAGCATTGTTAAACATGGGCCCACTTTCCCAAGGGAGGCCTTCTGCTGGCTATCTCTGAGGACTGGAAAAGACTTAGATTGCACAGAATATTTTAGGTCTCAGCTGTCGGCAAGCAGGGAACAGGATAGAGGCAGCCCTCTGATCTGTGAGCCGTCCAGGGAGAGAGGGCATGAGGCCAGCTTACCTATTCGATTCAGTTCAACAATTATGTGAAATATATAATTGCAAATCTCCAGGCCTGCCCCACTGGCAGTAGCCAAGAGACAAAGAATAGAAAGGAGCTGTAACTCTATAACTACAGAATTGCCCCAGGCCTAGGCGCCCCCAAGGTGGGACTGTCTCAGGTGAGTTGCTGAGCTTCTGGCTTCGTGGCCCGACTTACTGCTTCCCACCCCCCTTTTCTCCCAGTTCACAATTCTTTTAATTCATTCAACAAAGATTTACCCAGCAGCCCCTACTGAGAGCCTTGCCTTGCCGGACCTTTAATTCCTGCAATGGTCATCTGCCCCCTTGGTCCCAGGCCCAGCCCAGTGCTGGGGCCTCCCCAGCAAACTGCACCAGGATTCCAGTTGTAGGAAAGGGCACTGCTCCAGCCTGACTTTCCAACTAGGAGACTGGAAGCTAAGGGAGACAAATCAAGGACTTGGGTGCCCTCTGAGCAGTGTTGGGAATAGGATAGGCTCATTCCGGGCCAGGGTAGCTAGACAAGGAGAGAGGTCGGGGAAGGTGCTAGCCACCTCTGACCTCTGGACCAGAGATCCCAGAGGGCAAGTGGAAAACCCTGGTAATTCTCCTCCCTGTTCCGAGCACCATCTAAGCTGGGGCAGGAGAGGAAGTGGCTTGGATCAGCCCCAGCAAAAACCCAGCTGTCTTGAACTTTCTCTCTGCTTTTCCTATTGTTTTTCCTCCCTGACCACTGGAAAAAGAAAACCAGTGATGGACAAAGAGTGATCACATTTGGGCCCCAGAGCCAATTTGTAAATGCGCATCCAACAGAGACCTGGTGAGAACCCCTAGGGCTAGACCGGCACTTTCTAGTTCTCAAAGTACTTTCCCATGCACTGGCTTGTTGGCACTCCCAGACTCTAGCAGGATGTGTGGTAAGAGCACAGGTTCAAATCCCAGCTCTATCCCTACTAGCCATATGAACTTGGGCCACTTTCTTAGCTCCCTGTGTCTCAGATTTTCCATAAGGAAAACAGGATAATAATAGTCCCTTTTCCAAGGGTTGTTTCCAGAATTAAATGAATTAGTACAGGTAAAATGGACAGAATCATGCTCGGTACATAGCAGGCACTAGGTAGTTGTTGGCTGAGGAAATTAAGGGCTCTGAGACATTATAAGAAACTTGCCTTCTGATCCTCAATACCGGATATAGTACTCAGATTCTTCAGTGGTCTGTCTTAGACTGGGGGCTGGAATGGGAGGGGAGGCAAGTGTGCTTCTCTGCCGCTCCAGCTAGACTGCCTGTCTTATTTCCATCTGTTGGAATCTTCCAGGATGGCTGGGATGGAGCTAGGCAGATTTAAACTGGGGAGAGGTGGAGGATGACCTGGGAGAGAACTAGCCATGGCAAGCCAGATGGGAGGCACTGGGAGAGCAGGTCCTTCAGAGACCCAGGAGGGAGGGAGAAAATGCCTAGACAGCGTAGTGGACCAGAAGCTAGGGACCCTGGGCTTAAACTAGCAGCCTGTGGGAAGTGGCTGTCTTCCTAGTTTCACTCTGCTCTCCTCTCCCCAACTGGCTAGCCTGAGCTCTCCCATTTCAGCCACCAACAGGTCCAAGGTCTCTAGGGAAAGGCTAAGGATTCAAGCTGACTACAAAGAAGTGAGTTCAGTCTGAGAAGCAGAGGCTGTTCAAGAGGGATTGAGCAAAGATCCAAGTGCTGTGTGGCCTGATGCTCCTGACTCCAGCCCCCCAAACCGTGGGCATGCACCAGGCCTCAACAACTTGCCAATGGAGAATGAACCAATGCAGACCTCAGTTCCCCTCATGTCCCCTTCCATCCTCAGAGGAAATCCTGCCTCTGGAATCACCAGTCCAGCCTGGACCCTCCGGTGGCCAGGTCTAGAGGAGGGGAAATGACTCAGCCAAGGTCACACAGCCCCAGACCCTTGGTGACAAGATCCCATGCACACCCCACCCCAAGCAGAGCACCACTTGGTGCCCGCTTCGTGGCTGGCTCCCAGTCTGATCCTGAGGGGAGGTGCAGGTGCTGCAGAAGGAGCAGGCCCCTCACTGTAGCCCATGGCTTTTAGCCCTACATGAGTTTGGAACAGCAATCACATAGGAATGAAAAGCCATAGGCCACAGCAGAGCTGAGGGGGTCCAGCGGCGGGAATCTCAAAAGGACGTAGGGAGCTGAAGGTACCTGGGGGCCCTCATTCTCCCTCCCACCCACCCACACTGCCACCCTTGAGGTTCTGGGCCCCCAGGTCACATTCTCACCATCCCCCACCACCTGCCTTGGCCCCAGGAGCACTAAAGCCATCCCAGTAATGAGTTTCCAGTTTTCCTCCTACAAAAGCCTCCACACAATGGGCCTCACTCTGGGTATGAGGGGTGGCTTCCTGGCCATAAAGGACCTCCTCCAATCCCCTTAATTAGCCTCCAGCCCCTTGCCCAGGGTTCTTAACTATTCCTTCCCCTAGAGAATAAGGCGGATCTTTTCAATGCTACTGCTGCCAATGCCCAGGTTGGGGGGGGGGGTGGGCATATTAGGCTTTTTCCTTACAAAGCTTAACCCTTTCCAGTCCAGCTGCAGGAAGCAGAGAGCGAAGGTCTGGGTAAGGGGAAGCAGAGACAAGGAAGGGCCTGTCTTTAGAGAGGCAAACAAGTTTCTTGAGTACCCCCAAGGCTGGGGAGTGGCTCACACTTCCTAGATGAATTTGGGTAGTTACCAACTTACCCATTCTTGTGTGGTTTAGAGGGGAGTGAGACCTCTGTCTTCAGACCTACATGGAGGCAGGAAAAGGGCCAGAACTTGAAATCCCCACCAGCCAAGGGCAGCTAGCTTTGGAGCTATCCCCGGGAGATGCTGTGGGAGGGGTGCTTGGTGCCCCGCCCCCTCATTGGCAGGCTACAAAGGCTGACACAGGCATCTCCAGTACTAGGGTGAAGAGCTGAGTCAAGAGGAACCAAGGTCTCAGGACCATGGAAAAGATGTGTTATAAACACAGGGCTGTCTCCTCCTCCTCTCTCCAGGGACAGGTCAGTAGTGGGTGAAGCCCCAGGGAAATCGGATCCCCAAGCCTGGCCTTGACTTCTCTCCGGTACTCCCAACAGAATGGTAAGAGGCTGTAGGCACAGATCAGGCCGCGTCTTGGCCAGGGAATGGCTGCAACCTCCACCTCAGCCCTACTCCCAGCCTCAGGGGCAGGCTCGCTGGCTCTCGGCAGGACCCTGGCTGGCTTCCCACACTCCCCAACAACAGCGCACACACACGCACAGGCACGCACACACACCAGTCTTGCCCAACCTTAAAGGCCAAACTGAATATCCTCCAACTTCCCACCCGAACTTTGGTTCATCAGCCTCAACCCTAAAAGCCTTTGGTTCTTCTCTTCCTCTCCCGTGGACCCCCAAATCCCAGACTCAGGACCTGCAAAAACCGTAGGCCCCAAGCAGAATACCCTCGGTCCCCTCCCAAGGGACACTGGGCCAGGAGCTGGGGTCTCAGATATTGCTCACCCGGTGGGCCCAGCAAGGCACCCTCTCCCTTGCAGTCTCCCTCACCATTCCGGAAGAGCCACTTCTTGCCTTCCAGGTAGCCACTCACTCCTCCACTTACCCCCAGAAGCTCCACGCCCCAGCAACTGGGGCAGGCCTCCTCCCTCTTCCGCCCACTGCTTGGTCTGGCTGTGTCCAACTCGACTTGACTCACTTGTGAAGACCTGACCCGCCCCTCCCCCAGCCTGGTGGGTGTGGGGGCGGGCTGGACAGAGGGGAGGTCAGGTATTCCTTCAACCCTGACTTGAGCCTGGGTAACAAAGGTCTCATTGAGCCTCTGGCTGTCTGGTCGGTGAAGCACAAACCTCTTGTATCTGCTTGCTTTTGATCTCACTCCCTCTGAGCCAGCCATGTATTACTCACATCCCCCTGCCAGGCTATTGGTGTGGAGGGGCTGTTTTGTCCCCTCCCTCCCTTCCCAATGCCTTTCTCTTCTTCCTTCCCCTGCTGCTCCCCTCCAGCTTTTTTATGGTTTGATTTTTGGCAGGAGACCTGAGGCAGCTGCTCAGAGGCCCCTTCTCCTGCCTGACTGCCCCTCCCCACCTCTGCAGCCCTAGTTCCTCTCCTCATCCAGACCCCGCTCTGTGTCCCTCCACAGCCTCTGCTCCACTTGTCTGTCCTTTCTTGAATATCCTCAAAGCAGCTCAAGTGTGGCCCCTCCACCCACCCTGGCGTGGTCCTTCCCTGGGATGCTGGCTTTCAGGCCCTGGGCACATGAAAGGCTCAGCCCCCGGCCTGCCTGCCAGCCCCAGCCCACCTGACAGCCCCAATTAAGCTCCAGAAAGGGGCAGTCTCTCTCCAAGGTGTTTCTGGGGCCAGAAGGACTGGGTAGGGGAAGAGGGGGAGAAGACAGCTATTAGGTCTCAGGCAATGGCCTGTCCAGGACTCCTTGGAATGTGGAAGAAGGGGAGACAGGTCAGCTAGGCTTTATCCTCCTTTTCCCAGGAAACCTTCCTTCCTCCAGTCTTGAGACTCTGCTTTCTAGTGAAAGGCTGCCACTTGGTGAAAACACCTAGGATTCACCCTCCTCGAGCTGGGGCCATCCCGCTCTTCCAGCCTCCTCTGTGGCCACCCCCAACTCTTCTGCAGCTCTGCTGGGGGTGAGACTTGGGGCCCAGGCAGCTTGAGGAGCTGTATATACTTTCTGGCTTCCCCAGCCCTGTTCCCCAGGGCAGGCTGCTCTGGACAGACAATCACCTTTGAGGTCTGAGCTCTTCCCAGAAATGCCAACAGATGCTAAGGGTTCCCATGGTAGCCTGAGGAGAGCGCTGCCAGCCCCCCCATGTGCCACCTGTGGCCGCCTCTCCACCTCCGGGGCTCCCACCCCTCCCTGCCCCACCACAGGTATTCCATTCAGCTGAGCTGAGGATTTGGGAAACTTCTCCTGCCCTGACAGAGGCCCCATTCTTCCTGCTGCTGGCTCTTATTGTCCCTCATGATTCCACACATTCTTGGGCCTCTAATGAGAAGCCACCCGCCCTTCCTGCCCTGCTCTAGTCAGCACAGCTTGGGCCCAGCCACCTGCCTGTGGCAAGAGTTGGGGGAGGGAGGCAGGGGACTATCAGGAGGGAATAAAAGAAGGTGGGAGACGAAACAGAGGGGGGGAGGAAATGGAACAGAACATAGACACTGAGAGAAATTGTGAAAGAAGGAGAAAGTGATAGCAGGTGGAAATGTAAGAGAAATTATATAGAAAAAAGAGAAGGAGACAAAAGGAAAAGAATTCATATTTTATTAAATGAAAACTACGTGCCATGCATGTACGAGGCCCTTCAATAACACAAACACTATTATGATTATTCTCATTTGGCAGATGAGAAAACTGAGGCTTACAGAGGCTGGGTGGGCATTTTTGCTTTTAGAGCAGAGGGCAGGAGAAGCCTGAGAGACAGAAAAGAGAGAGCTCAAAAAGAAAGAATGCCGACAATGAGAGAGGAGGGCTGATATGGAAAACAAGCAGAGCAGAAGGGAGAGCAAGATGAGACGAGGGAGAGGGCTAGCGGGAGAGGGCTAGCGATGGGCCCGAGGTTTCCCTGCCCTCTTGCCACTCCCCGAGGGCCCGGCCGCCTGACCAGAGAGCATGCACTCTAAGGGCCCTGCGGTGCCATCCCCTCTCCAGTAACACGTCCCTTAATGCCCACCCCGTACAGCCTGGGAGCTAAAGCCTGTTTCACCGGGGAATCGGCTGCAGCAACTCCCTTTTAGGGAGCCCCCAGTCCCATCACTGCTTCCGAGGGTACAGTCTCCCTGAATCTTAGCCTACATCTGAGCATTGGGGTTAGAAGTGGTTCCAGCTAAAGACAAGACAGATTGGGGAGCACGCCTTTGCAAGGAGAGGGGTGCCGAGGGGGCAGGTGTTGTGAGCCCCCACCTTCCATAGGAGAAAGCCACAGAAGGGGCGAGGGACACAGGGACTGAAGAACCAGAACCACTCCTAAAGGAGCCAGTGTGCTCCCTGTCACCAGTGTCAAACACAGGGTGTGCGACCACTGCCAGGCACACAGTAGGTGCTCAACACATTTATTATGCTAATATAGACAGGATTCTTGCACATGGAAGGAAGTTAGATCAAACCTAAGGTCTCATTAACTCCATTGTAACTGACTTCTTCTCTCAGAGCTTTTCAGACTTAAGTACATTTGGGGAGGCTTGGAGATCAGCAGCCCTGCCTCTTTGTCCATGGTGGCAGGAAACCAGGATATTAAGAAAATACTAAATTAGGAAGGTGAGGCTCTTGCTCTCACAACCCCCCACACCCTAACATGGAGGACACTAAACTGGAAGCATACACATCATTCTAAGGATGTAGGCTGAATTATATAGGTATGTATTTGTTGAATGAATGAATGGCTGATGAAACTTAGAAACAAGAGCAAAAGACCTAGGTTCTCCCATATTTCAGGCTCGGTGTGTGCCTGGAGCTCCTTCATGCCTGTACTCTCTGGGAGAAGGGTACCCGTGCTGGTGCAGGCTGTGGGTCCGAGTGGGGAACACCTTGGCATCTGACTACCCACTGCGGGGGGTGTGAGGCACTGATGAAACTTCAGAGGAGCGTCGGGGATTTGATTCTGCTGCCTCTGCCCCAAAGAGGCCTCCAGATTTGCAGTTGTAATTGAGATGAGTCTGCAGGTTAGTCCCCGGCCCAGAACTGACCCAGGACAAAGCTAGTTCCAGACAGACCTGCCAGTCTCCTCTACATTGTCCTCCAGACATGAACCAGACCAGTGGTGTGCTTGCTACCAAGAACAGGATGACCACACTGTTTCTGGACCCTTAGGTAGCCCTTCCCATGGCTCGAACCCCCCGCTGCTCCCCGGCTCCTCTACACCAAAGCATGGTCAGTTCAGGTTCCCCCGTGGTCACTGGCTGTAGAGCCCCCAGGAGGAGGGTGCTCTCCACTGAGCAAGAGAAAGCGCAGAGAGGTCAGGCATGAATTTTCTTTTTCCCAAGGGCTTTCTCTATTTGTCTTAGGAGCCTTGGTTGTGAGCCTTCCCAGGCAAATGAGGAAGCTCCCAGTTTGACAGGGTCCCTGGGACCTTAGGGAAGGGGAGAGAAGGGAGAGCTGGGATAGCCTCAGGCAGTCAAGCCTGAGAGAGGCCAGGGGACAGAAAGAGCAAAGGCAGAAGCTTGGGGGGGCAGGGGTTTATAGTCCTGACACTTTCCTGCCTTTGCATCTGATCTCTCCTAAGCTCCAGGGCTGGGCTGTGGGAGGGAGAACACAGGGGAGTATCACCAGAATCCAGCCTCCCCAAGCACAGGACTGAGCCACAGTTCTGCCTTTCAGAGCAGTTAAGCTGTTAAGGAAAAATACAATAACGGGTCATTCTCAAACTCACGCGTTTCAACCTGAGCAATTCATGAATATCAAAATGTTCCAACGATCTGCCCAGGCCCTATTCCTCCCTCCACTACTTTCCTCCCGTGGCCCTCTCCACTCACAGAGGGCAATGGTGGCCTAGCCTAAAGAACGACACAGCTGGGCCCTCCCAAGCCCCTGTGGAGTACCTCTCAGAAGAGGAGGCAGACAGAGATGGGGGGTGGGGGAGAAGGTCTGCAGGGGCAGCCACTCATTGAGCAAACATGCACTGAGCACATACAATGGGACGGGCACTGTGTGGCGGGCATTGTGTGGCAGGCACTGAGAGATAGCACTCAATAAGGCACGGCCTCAAGCAGACAGTCAGGTGGGAAGACAGGCCCATAGGCATATGATTGCATTCAGGACAGTCCTACTGCCCTGACACCTGGCAGCCCCCACCACCCAGAGCCTTCATTTGGGGGGGTGTTAAACTGAACTTGGTCCTCCCTATTTGAGAGTCCCTCCTTCCTCTTCATGCCTCTAAGAGAGTGGCCCCAGCCAGATACTCCGTGTATGCGTGTGTTTGTAAGGAGAGATCTTCTTTCTTCTGTTACAGGCCACGAGAGGGAGACACTGTCCCCAGCCCTGAGCCTCAGCTGTGTCCTCCTGGAGGATGTAAGCAGGGTTTTCAGGCCACCAAAACTGCTCCCCCTTCCTCAGAGGCCAATCAATTCAGAGCTTTCTGATCCTGGGGCTCCCATCCCAGCTTCAAAAGAGCTAAATTTCCCTCCAAAGTTAGTCCTCTCGAGTTGGGCTAAGTTGTTCACTGGCAGATGAAGGTACATTGAAAAATCACCAGAAAAGAGTAAAATCAAATCTGAGGAGAATTTGTTAATAAGGGTTGAGGGGAGAAGGGCAGGATACTAGTGCTTCTGAAGGATGGCTGCCGAATGACAGTCCAGAGGGCAGGGTTCTCCCTAGGGCCCCCAGGCGCCCTCTCCTGACCGTCTGGTTAGAGGCAGGGGCTGGCCTATGGTCACTCTGTCATGGACCCTTTCTCAGGAAAGGGAGAGGCTCTCCTTGTCCAGAGCCGCCTCCCTGCCCCGCCCTAGCCAGGCTTCCAGCTCCAGCCCCTCTTAGGTGTGCAAGGACCCTAGGGCTGCGGATGGAGGTGGGAGGCTGGCCCAGGGCCAAGAGTCGGTGGTCTTGCCCAGAGAAATGGTTTCTCCCACCCTCGCATGCTGGAGTCCCCTGAGGACCAACCTCTGCCCCAGGGGTACGGGACACCTCTGCTTTTCACTTCTTATTGCCAAACACATGCACAGGTGTCACAAAGTCCTAATTCCTGCCTAATTTATAGCCCCTTCCCCATTCCACCCACACGATGGGATAAGGAAAGGGCGGAGACACCCAAAGCGAGTTTCTCTCTGCAGGGGAGTGGGAGACTAGGAACCTCCTGAGTCAGGGCCCTAACTCCCTCTCGCACGCCCCCCCCTCAATCTCACTAGCTGCAAGAACCTTTAAAAGGAACAAAGGCAACGGGGGTCGTGTGGGGGCTTCCCTTTGGCCATCTGGGGGCGGTGGTTGACGCAGCCTGCGGCCGGTCAGCGCCGGCTTTCAGGTGCGCGCCTGAACGGCATCCTGGAGTCCGCTCATGCCTCAAGGACCTCTCACCGCCCAGCCAAACCTCCCGCGAAGAGGCGAGCCCTCCTCAGCCGCTCCCGGCCCTCAACCTGACCAAGGGGCCCCCCGACTCGCCGTACTTTGTCTGTTTTCGCTCAGTACTCACAGTTCGGATGTTGAGCCGTCTCCTCTCTCGCACTCACTTCCTTTGTCTCTTTCTCTCTCCCTCTCTCTCTCCAATCTCTTCTTCCCTCCTTGTCTGAGTCTCTGCAGTAGCTTCCAGTGGAGAAAAATAATTATTCTTCTCAATGGGTTCGCACGGGGCGCACGCACACAAGCGCGCGCGCACACACACACCCCGCCGTGGTACCCAATCAATGCACAAATCTTCGGGGTCCCTTTAACCTCTGCGGATGACTCCGGGAGTTAATTACGAAGCCTATTTCGGCGCAGTGTAAATATGCATTAAGGTATGAAATGGCAACCGATGCGCTGAACTTCGGGATTTGGCATTAGACAGACTTCGTCTCGCCGGCCCCCATTCCCTCCAGAGCCGCCACGAGCCACTTCCACGGCTTCGCGGTGGCCATCGCGAGCTCCTACAGAAGTACCAGGGGGCCGCGAGGCTGCCTCTGCTCGGTGCTCGGTGCCCCGAGACCCCCTCGCGCGCCCCCTGCGGTCAGGGCTGACCCTCCGCGGGCGCTTCCACTTCCCCCACGCCGTAGGCCGGCCGCGACCACCGCACCCCTAGCGCGGCGCCTGTCTGGGAACAAACTCCGAGCCCTGTGCCTAGAGAAGCTGGCGAGGGCGGGAAGGCGATCTGCCCGCGCGCCCGAGTTCCCGGCAGAGCGAGAAAGACCCGGGACGCTATGCAACTCCCCTGCGGGCCAAGCCGCCTGGCACCTGAGGGTCCCGCCGGCCCCGGCCAGTACCAGCCCGCACACACATGCACGCATTTGCACACGCGCGCGCACACACATCTGCACACAGACACTCCCGCGCGCGCTCGCGCCCGCACACACTCAGGGTTGTAACAAAGGAAGAGGAGCCAGGGCTGCCTTACTTTTCTTTCTCTTCTCTCTTTTGCAGCCCCCCAGGCCCGCGCCGGCGTGCCCGCCCGCCCCCACCCCCGCCCTCCGCGCCCCGCGACGGCGGCGGGCTGCCGGCATTCCAGAGCAGCGCGTCCGAGAGGCAACTTCGCGCCCAGGCGCCCGCGCCTCGCAGCCCGGCGGGCGGGAGACAAAAGCTGCGGCGCCGCCGGAGGCCGCGCGGCCAAGGTGTGCTCGCTAATTGTCAGGAAATGTGTGTGTGCGCGCCGGGAGCCGGGGGGCGGGGAAGGGGCGGCCGGCTGGAGAGGGAGAGCAGAAGAGGAGACCCACCCCCCAGCCCCGCCACTCGCCCGCGCCGGGCACCCGAACCCGGATTAGAGAATAAATTATCTGCTCTCTTCTCATTGGGCTGTGGCTGAGGCCGCCGTCGGCGGCGCCGGGCTGGGAGCCCGCCCGGCTCTTTGCATTCACCGCACAGCTCCGGCTCGCCTGGCTTCGCGGGGGCCGAGAGCCTGGGGCCTTGGCTCCAGACACCAGAGGACACCAGCCGACTGGCCGCACCGCCCCTCCCCCGCCGCCCGGTTCGGCCTGACCCTTCGCCCCTCCCAATTTTGGTTTGTGTCTTGGGAACGTAGAGACAGGGAAAAAGAAGGCTAGAGGATTGAGAGCTCAGACTCCCTCCCCCTCTCTCTCGTTTCACCCCCTATCCAAGACGGAGAAGAGCGGGAGTAGCTGGGGTCAGTCACCTGAGCCAAGCCCACCTCAGAGAGGCCTTTGAGAGCCCTCGGAGAGGATCCCTTTAGTGACCAAGTTCCCTCCCTTGGGGCTATCTCCTACCCTCCACACAGTAGCAGTGACAAAGTGTAGATGACACTAAGGCTCTTTGCTTTCTCCGACCCCATCAGCTCATGCCGTCTTATTCTCCATTTTCTGGGCCTTTAAATGGCCCACCTGGAAGACAGCTCATTAACTGCCTGCTGAGGAAATGTCCTCTGGTTCAACGCAACTCCTGGCCGATTCATTCATTCATTTCATTCATTCATTCAGTAAGTAATATACAGGATCACCCCTACGCCAGGACATGGACTGGGCACCAGGAATACAAAGGGAAAAGATTCAGATGAGGTAGTCACGCAAAAATTAATTAATTAAATTAAATTACAACTGTGTGAGGTACAAGGAGGTTTGAACTCAGAGGCAGGAGTGACTAACTTCAGTCATTCATTCAGCAAATGATTTAGCATGTCTTAATGCCAGGCTCTGTGCTGACCATTGGGGATGCATAGGTGAACCGGTGGGCATAGTGCTCACTCCTCTGGAGTGGACAGTCTGGTGGACAAAATGGGCACTGACTGGTGAAATATGAGCTAATCAGTAGACATGGGGAGGTGATGGCGAATAGCAGAGGTTTTACTCTGGGAAATCCAGAAAGGCTTCTCTGAATAAATGAGATCTAAGTGGAGACCAAAAGGATGAAAACAAGATAGTTAGGTGAAGATGGGCTGGGGAAGGGCAAGGGAAGTGTTCTGGCAGCAGGAACTCGTAGAAAGGCGTTGAGCTGCTGGTAACTGGCTTTAGAAGGCAAGTAAACACCCACCTTGCAGAGAGGGAGGTGGACCTAGGAAGGCCCAGGCCCTTGCTACCTTGGGGAACTAAGAGAACTGCCCAGAGTAATATTTATGGATAAATCCAGGGCAGAGTTCCAGGTGCTACAGCCTAATGTTTGAAAGAGGCTCACTTTTGTGTTATTATCTCTTGTTCTAGGCCAACCCCACACCCTATCCCTAATTTACTTTTAGTCACTGTCTGTTGCAACAGGACCAATCTTGTGCCTGCTAAAGACAATCCTAAAATAAAGAACAGAGGTGATGATATTTTTGCTTCATCTTATCACTTCCCTGTGGCTCGTTTAACTCTGTTTACTTCTTCATTAAGTGATACATGTCCCTCACATGGGGAAGCTGTCCCTAGGCCCAGCCTAGGCTCCTCTCCACACGCTGGGATTGTACGCTTTCCAAGCATTCGCGCATTTATTACCTACCCTAGATTCTCACAACCCTGTGAATTAAGTTTATTTCCATTGGTCAAATGGGGAAACTGAGAGTCAGAAAGGAGAAGTGGCCTGCCTAGTGCCTCATACTAACTCCCTAGCAGAGCAGTATGTGGCTCCCTGCCTTCTCTTTACTAGACTTCAGGTATTTGCTGGCCTCCCCAGCTCATTGGTGAGCCCTACGAAGGTAAGGGCTAAACCATCCTCTGCCTCCGTGAGAGCCTTCAGCACCTAGGACAGGGCCCTGCACACCCAGGTTCTAGAGCCAACGCTGCTGAGTGGCTATGGTGGAAAGGAAGGAAATTATTAAATGACAGAAACTGCATGGCCTTTGAACTGAGACACACCTCAATTGGAACTGCCACTGTTACTAACACATTCTGTACATTTTACTCACCCTTTCTGAGCTGTAGTTCCTTCATCTTCCAAATGGGATTCACAGTATCCACCTGAGAAGGCTGCTGTGAAGATTCAATAAAGTGATGCGTGTGTGGAATATTTCTGAAAAAATACACAAGACATTGGTAACAACAATTACTACAGGGAAGGGGATCTGAGTGGGTGGAGCACAGAAGTTAAAAAAAGAAACTCACTTTTCATGGTTTACCCTCTAGTAGTTGTGATATTATACCGTGTTCATGTATTGCCTGACCAAAATGAATACTGAAATATTATAATGAGATAATAAGTGAAACAACATAACAACAACCAAATAGGGACATATACATTTGTTGAACTGAATTGAGTTTTGCAGTTTGAAACACCGGGATGTGTTATCAAAGAAAATCATAAAATCTCTTTCAGGATGACTCTGGCTTGAAGGTTTGCACACTGCCCTGCCTACAGTCAGAGGTGAAGATGTCTAACCAGGTGAGACATTTTCCAGCCCAGAAATTCTAGAGTTCAAACCTTCCGTTATCGAAGGAAACAGCATCCCAGCAGGCTTGTTCTTTTATTGAGAGACCAAATCCCTAGAAGTAACATGAGGTGGATGAGGGTGGAACAGAGGTGATGAGAGGAAGGCCGTGGGGTCTGGGCAGCCCTGCAGCAGGCCCCACTCTGTCCAGAGACAATAGGGCAGGAAGAGCTCCTGGACCTGCTTCCTTAGTGTTAGTCTCAGTGAGTGAACTACCTGCCTGGGTGCCCTGTGGCCCCCGAGGAAAGCTGAGAGCAGCAGGTGCAGAGCCTAAGGAGGGGAGTGGGCTTTCTCCTGTTACCCTCTAGGTATTGAGGTCCCAGACAGGACAGGGAGGCCATTCATCAGCCAGCACAAAGAGACACTCTCTCAGCCACACAGAGACCAGGCCAAGTCACCTCAGATACTGGGGCATAACAGCAGTGGGAACTTTAGAGGCCTCTTTAAAAAAGCTTTAGACTCTCACATCTAGTATTGAAGGAGGGGCTGAGACAGGAAGCATTTTCTGGGAGATTCTGGAGCAGAAAAGACAGAGATAGTGTCCTTAGCCTCAATGAAACAAAGGGGAGGGCAAATAAGATCAGAAAGGCTAGAAAAATAGGAATCAAAAGAAATAGAAATCATTTACTCTGGAGGAGCAGAAGCTACGGGAGTAAAGGAAGGAAAGTCAAAGACCAGGGGTGGAATGGCCATCTTTTGGTCTAAAGGAGGATGTGGCTGCTCCTTTTTCTGCTCTGAGTTCCCAGAGAAGGGCCTGGAATAAGAGTGCAGGTGTTTTTGTTTTTTTGGGTTTTTGTTTTGTTTTGTTTTGTTTTTTAGTCTAGGGCAGGGGCTGGGACACAGGGATGGATGTCTTACAGATCCAACCTTGGGCAGGTCTCCACCTTTGCCTACTTACTGTCCACTTCTTTCTAATTAAGGCAGAACACTACTACAGTCCAGTCCCAGGTCAGCCTTGAACACAGAAATGACCTTCATCAGAAAGGACAAGGTGCAAACTATTTCCATTTTAAGCAATTAAAAGTACTTAGCGGTTATCATCACCCACCCACACATTCTGAGACCTGTTGTGTGCAGTGCGCTGGGTTATGGCCTGCTCCTATTAGTCACCAGAACATCATATCAGAGCATCATTTCGTTCATTCTTTTCTTCAGTAGAGTCTTCACACTTGCCAGCTAAATACTTTGGACTGTGTGTAGCTTTAACTGATCACCCACCTTTCTCAATGACAATGTCAGGACACGCCCCCTCATGCCTCATATCACAAATCTGAGCCACCCACATCATCCATAATCCCATAGACTGGAATCCTCAAATCAGCTGCTAATTGAATTTCATCTACTACCTCTCCCCACCCTCCCAAACCTTTCCACTGTATCCGCTAGAACTCAATCTGCCACCAGCAATGCCCCTCTATCTTTAAACCCTTCACTGTCTTGCTCTACTGACACCTGGCTGTCCCCTGAAGACACTGCCTTCCCAGCAGCACTGCCTATAGGCAAAGATGAAGGGTGAAGACCCACAGATCTCAAGTTCTGTAGAAGGCCTTCCAAACTACTCCTTCCTTCTGCAAAAACTCCAGTGTCTGTGATATGAATGGGGTTAGACCCCATCACTTGCTACCTTTTTGCTATCTTTTCCACCTGCTTACATGATCATACCCTAAATCTGGTCCTCACCAATATCTGCACCTTCAATAATCTCATTTTCAAGAATCTCAGTCACTGATGCCTCTATTCTTCCAATTAACTTTCTTCAGCACCCTCTTTCAAACTAGTCTTTGATCTCATGGGGACCTAATCCACTGAACCCATTTTCATTGTCCACCATGTCCTGCATGAGACCACATCTCCCCTTCTCTAGCTTAATTCTCATATTTTATTACTATGATCTCTCTCTTACAAACATTCTCATCTTCTTTGTCTCTCTTCTCCTTGTACTTATCTGGTAAAACTGCAATCTTATTTAAACCCAGCTAGCCACCAGCCCAAGAGGCTGAACATTACTGAAGAAAACTACACAAGTATGCTTATTGACTGGTCTCACTCTAAACTTATGACTTCAAATCTCAAAGGAGCATGCAAATTTACCCAGCAAAGCTTTCACATTTTCATGGTGTATTCATCTTCCCTTCCTCTCAAAAGACTGTTTCATAGCTTCTCTTTCTTTAAACGTCTAATGCCATCCCTCCATAAGATTCTGCCCCATACTTCACTGATGTAATACAAGGAAATGCAAACAAATGAGAATTACTACTTCATCTTCCCACCAACCCATCTGCATGATCTTTACTCATATTCTCTGCCATCCATGCACATATGACAGATGAAGAGGCTCTGTTCTTATCTGGGGTCAGTCCCCTCATTTGTGCACTAGACCCCATTCACTCTTGCTTCTTCATGACTTCGCTCCTTGCAGTTCTCCTCTCTCTCCTGAATCGTTGGTGTCTCCTTAGATCATACCCACTAACACGAAAATACACCTTGACTTCCACATCTTTTTCTAGATAAGACTCAATGCCTTTGTCATTTTACACAAAATTCAAAACAGTTCTCTGTACTAACTCTATATTTCCTTACCTACATTCTCTCCTCAACTCATTCTAGTTTGACTTCTGTCTCCACCATCTACTGACATCTCTCCTGTCAGTGTCACCAGTAGCTTCTCTCTTTTTTTTAACAGCCTCCGTCTTACCAAATCCAAAGGCCAACCAAAGCTAGTCTGACTTGAACTATCATCAGTGTTTGACAAAAATGACTACTCTCTCATCCTTGAAACACTCTCTTCCCTTGAAACACCTCCCCACCTCTTACCTCACCATCCACCTAGTCTCTTCTGTCAATTCTAACTCACTCTCTAATCAACCTCATCTAGTCCTGTGGCCTTAGAAACCAACATCCTCCCTGAGGTTCAGGCCTGCATATCCAAATGCACCCTTGACCTATCCACTTAGACACTGTATCAGTTTCCTAGGGCTGCAGTAACAAAGTACTGCAAACTGGATGGCTTGAAATAACAGGGCTTTATTGTCTCATAGTTCTAGAGGCCCAAAGTCCAAAATCAAGTTGTCGGCAGGGACGCATTCCCTCTGAACCCTCTAGAGGAGGATCCTTCCTTGCCTCTTCCTCTTCTGTCTGGTAGTCCCAGACATTCCTTGGCTTGTAGCAGCACCACTCTTATCTCCACCTCCATCTTCGCATGGCTATCTTCCTTCTGTATCTGTGCCTTCACACAGTGTTCTCCTCTGCGTGTGTTCTTGTGTGTGTGTCCTAATTTTTTTTAAAGGACACTAATAATATTGGATTAAGGCCACTAGAATGATTTTATCTTAACTTGGTTATATCTGCAAAGTCCCTATTTCCGAATGAGGTCACATGCATAGGTATTGGAGATTAGGATTTCAACATATCTTTTTGGGGGGAGACATATGTCAACTCCTAACAGATGTCAACTAGCTATTTCAAATTTAACATAGCCATCATGGAATTCTTCATTTCTGCACCTTTTGACCCCAACCTGTTCTTCCTCCACTTTTCCCCATCTCAATTAACAGCATCATCAACTCCGTCCAAAAGCTCAGAGGACATCGTTGATTCCTCCCTTTTCCTCATCCTGTACATAGAATCTATCAGCAAGACCCATTTAAATCCAACCCCCTCTCCTTGTCTCCTCTGCTACCGATCGAGTCTAATGCACTAGACTCTCTCTGCACCAGCCTCCTAACTGGTCTCCCTGCCTCCACTCACCTTTCGCACTACGGTCTACTTTCCATCTAAAAGCCAGAGTGATTGTTTTAGAGCATAAATCAGATCACATCCCTCCCACTGCTTAAAACCTTCCAAAGACTTCTTACTGGAATTAGAATAAAATCCAAGCTTCTTAACTTGGCTTATGAGGTTTTATATGATCTAATCCCTCTTCTCTCATTTCCTACAACTCCCCCCACACTCGCCTCCTCTCCAGATGCACAGCCTTCTTTCTGTCTCCCTTGAATGTCTGGAGCTTGTTCCTGCCTCTGGGCTTTGCACTTGCTCTTCCTTTTGCCTGGGACACTCTTCTGCCATCTTGGCATGAATAACTTTTTCTCTCATTCTGGTCATACCTCAAATGTCACCTCCCGAGAAAAACCCTCCACTGAAACAGACACTCTCTCTCCCATTACTCTATTTTTCTGTTCATAACTGTATTGTATCTGAGATTGTTTTATTTGCTTTCTTTCTTAATTTTGGTGTTTATAATCTGATTTTTGTATTAGACCATGAATGTCATAAAGGCAAGGTTCAATTTCCATTTGTCACTGCTGGATCCCCAACAGCTACAACAGAGCCAGTGCATAGTGAGTGCTCCAGGATATTTATTAAATAAACAAATTACTACTAGATACCAGGCACTGTACTAGGATCTGGGGATTCAGCAATGAGCGAAAAACAGACTCTGTTCTTTTTCATGAATCAGACAGTGACCCTCCCACTGAGGAGCATGAGACAGAGATGACCAGCTCTTGAACAACACTCTCTCTGATGATGGATAAGCCCCCCTCTCTCTACCCAAAGAAGCTTCTCCAAATGTACACCACTCTTAACACTTTTCTGCCTCGTTATCTCAGTAGATGATCTTGTTTTCTATTTCACAGAGAAAACTGAAGCTAGACCAGGAACTCTAGCTCCCCGCCACCCTCCCCGATTCTCCTTTCTGCCTACCCTTCCGGAGAGAGTATAGACTTTGCATTCAGGCCAACCCCAGGTCTGTGAGTGACCTTGGACAAATTACTTAACCTTTGAGTCTCAGTTTCCTTGTCTGTAAAAGGGCCATGATAACGCCTACCTTGTTAGGTTATACTGAGAATAAACAGGACATCTTATGTCACATGTCTGTCTTTTCATGGATGCTTGGTATATGTTTCATTACTTCCCTGCCCTCCCTTCTCCCCACCACCATCATTCCTGTTTTACAGATAGAGAAACCGAAAGCAAGTCTTACTGATATTCAAGTTCATTGGTTAATTTATCCAAAGTCACACCTTGCTAAGTAGCAAACCCCAAATTAAATCTCCGATCTTGGACTCCAGGCCCAGGGCTTCTTGCACTGCAGCAAAAAAGGAAACATAAAGATAATCTAGTGACTTTGTAATAAAGCCAAGTCAATTCAGTTTAAAGGGTTGTCCTTCACTCTGTCTGACATTTTGCTCCCTTCCTCTGTCTCTGTCTCTCTGTCTCTCTCTCTACTCTTCAGTGTTAGAATATCTTTTATCTTAAAAAACTATCGTTGTACTTTTTCCTCTTTCAGAAAGAAAGCTAACTACACAACATCCATCTCCACTATTACAAAACTGCTTCAAATATCCCAATAGGCTGCTGCCCGGGCAGAGGGCTGGCTCCAAGATTTCTGGGTTACGGGGGCTAAAGGTGGTGGTTTGGTTGAAAGGAGGAGGTTGGGGGATTGATATAAAGCTGGTTCATAACTATTAACCTTGGTTTGGAAGAATTAATGAAGATTTTGGTGAAATCAGAGCCCCACTCCAGCCACTCTCTGCCGTTGCAGTGTCTGGCACCCAGGCACAGCCTCTTCTGAAAAGAACCACTGACTGCTCAGGCGTGTTGCACCCTCTCTGTAGCCCTCCTTTCTTGGCCAGTTCTAGAATGATCTCTGCCTTTTTCCCTTTGAATAATTCACAACATGCCCCATGAGAAAAATTTTGGATTTGAGTGAGGAGTATAAAAATGTGATCAGCATATTGACCCTGGTGTTTGATTTTTTTCCCATGCAACTCGCCCCAGGAGGTGACTGACGAGTTGGGCCAAGTGCACCGAAAGCCCTGTCTCTGTGCGCCCATAACTCCTGAGACACGCAGACCCCTGAGGATCCCGCGAGACGGCAGAGAGGCATAAATCCAGCCAGCGGGAGGCTGGGAGCTCACAGACTGCACTGGGGGGAAAGCTGCCTGATCTGATTGCTACATGAGCTGGAGAGAGAAAGGTGGTAACTGGAACGCTGGAAATACGACCACTTTGGAACAAAATGAAGCACCAAGAGGTGGTAGGAGGGACGGTGGCTTTTTCATCCATACAACAAAGGGGTCAGATTTGACTGAATCTAAGGTCCTCTTATCACAGAAATTCTGGGTTCCGCTTTGTGAGTAAGGGCAAGAGTGATTGATGTAGCAGACATGAGAGATGTCAGGACAGGAAAGCAGAATTGGGGACCCAGAGAAGCCAGAAGGAGGCAAAGAGGAGGAGGAGACATTTACTGACACGTTATCATCACATTTAATCCTCAAAATAACGAGTAAGCTTGATACAGTTATCTCCATTTTACAGGGAAGAACAGTGAGGCACAGAGGCTGAATTAATTTCTCAGTCACAGAGCCAAGTTCTCAGGCTGGCATTCTAGCCCAGGAAGTCTGACCCGGAGCTTGCTCTCTTGGGTGTGAAGCCATCTTGCCTGACTGTGAGATGTCACCAGGAGAACACTGGAAGAAGCATGTCACAACTCCTGTTTTTCTACTCTGCAGGAAAGGAATGGAAAACAGATGGTCCCCAAGGAGTAGACTGTCCAAAATGTATAGCTGTGCTCCAGAGGGGAGGAGTGTATACAAGTGTGTGTCTGTCTGTTTGTAAGGGATGTGGCAGACAGAACTACAAAGCACATGGTAGGAATGAAGGGAAACATCTGTACCGGGTCACAGAATCGCCATTAGAAGAGGAGAGGACATTAGGACCAAAAAGTATCATTTTAGGGGTTTCACCTGACAGTAAGCTCAACTTGAGTCACTGGTGTGGTGAGGCTTCCAGAAAAGTCCACCACAGAACTGCATCAGCAGAAGGGCAGTGTCTGTAGCCAGAGAGCTGAGAATCCCCTGGACACCCGTGCTGCCTTGCGTTCTCGGCCCCTTGCTGTAAGGTCGGCAGGGATGGCCTCTAGAGGATACAGAGGAGCGCCTGGGACTGAGACAGACTTCTGGGGAAGAGGTGAAACACTCACCAATTGAAAGCTAGGTGACCTTGTGCAAGTCATGCATGTAGGACAGGCTCAGTTTCCTCATCTGTAAAAGGGGTTTAATAGTAGAGTTGGCATAAAGAATAAATGAGGTGACGCATGTAAAGTGCTTAGCTCAGAGCCTAACACAATAAATGTTACTGCAGTAGCTGTTCTTAACACTGAGCATGCTCACCTCAGACTAGGGGAGCCATCAGAGACACACCAGAGGGTCAAGGATGGGGCTCTCCATGTCATCAGTTTGTCCAGAACCACCAGCTTTGTGGAGTAGGTAAGTGCATCCGGGGACCCTGACTTGCTCCTCACCCTGACACTAGTCCTGTTAAACCTCAAGAGCCCACTTATCTTGGTGGCCTAGTGGGCCCTCTTGGTGATCAAAGCAGAAAAATGTCTTAGGTAGCTGTGTTCCCTTCTCCCCTGGCAGGCTGACTGGGTGTGTGGGCAGGGCAGGACCAGCCGGGACCCAGTGACTGCCAGCTTGGAGTGCACCTCCTGCTTGCCCACACAGCCTCTTCCCGTCCTGGTCTCTCCCTCTCCTGCCCACTGCCCTATCTCACCCTCTACTTAACCTCCCTGCTTTCTGGCTGGGAGCAGGAACGACAATGCTGGTCTCCTCTTCAGCTGTTTCTCGAATTCCTGGCTGAGCTTCAGTCTCCTACACTGGCGAGAGTGAGGCACACAGTAGGCTTGTGATGACTCGGAGAATGTACATCACAGACTGGGAGGATTAGAAAGCACCTACGGGATCACCTAGGTTAAGCCTCTGAAGTTTTCTAACTACACCGAGCACAGAATTACTTGTTAAAATGCTGATTCCTGGCCCCTGCCCCAGACCCACTGAAATACAATCTATATAATCCATACAAGGCATCCTCCATACAAGAAATTTCTGGGATACCTGGAAATGGCTTTTGTAACCAGCTCCAGCAGGTGATGGTCCAGGCAGGTGGCCTGGTCAGACGCTTTGAAAAACACCGTTCTGACTAGTGACTCCTCTCTACATATCTACTGGACCTATGGGGAGACCATAAGACGCTTACAACATGCCCTGCCCTCAAATAGTTTACAGTCCAGCTAGCTGGAGAAAGAAGACATCCACAGGAGAGAGTAATGCCAGGGTCCTGACTGACGGCATGTACTGTGAGAGTTTAGAGGAGGCTGGCACAGTCGGAAAAGGCTCCAGGGAGGACGCAAGGTTTAAGGACAATCAGAGACAGTTTTTCTTCCCCAAGCAGCTAAGATATGCTTCATCGTGAAGATGCTCAATTAGCTATGCTCATGAATTCTGCATACCTAACTGACTTTCACCCACCTCCCTTCAGATAGAGCCCTCTGCTCCCTGGGACATAATTACAATATCCGGCCTGTTTTAATGAAGGCAAACATATTCAGTATTTGCACGTGGCCTCGCCTGTGCTGGAGATGGTTAGAGGCGGCAGTGGGGGGAGGCAGTTGTGGGGAGAATGAGAAAGTAATAATCACAAGTCATATTTTCTTGATGCACCTCAGTTTACGAGGCTCGTTCACATTTTCTCATCGCCTTCGCCACCCTATCACTGAGACCATGCATTTGAGAACAGTCTGTGCCAGCAAGGTGAGCTCACATGGTTTTTACAATGATGTTGACATTATTTAAGTTCAAGTAAATCAGTATTTACTTGATTCTCAACCAACTCATTTAGTTGAAAGTTCACATACCAGGTAATGGGTTAACTCACGTGATCCTACCATCAACAATGTTTCATTAGGGAGTTAGTTTTTATTTTTATTTTTTATGGTTCATAGTGATATTCACTACCCTCTGCCTAGCACACTATATAAAACTTGGGCCATTGATTGTAATAAGCACAATCATTTTATAAAGAGCATCGTCGATTACTGCATAACCACCAGTTGTACAATTTGTGCCAATTTCAAAAAATACTAAAATTTGAAAAGTAATGCCGTGTCAAATTTGACGAAATGGTATAAATGGCAGAGGACACAACAGTATAGATCAATCCCCTGGCTGTGGCATATAAATCTTTTATTAAATGTTCATCCCAACTTCAGCAGCAAGTGAGAAGAGGGTACAGAGAGAGGTGAGAGGCAATTTCCAACTTATCAAGCTAGAGGAGCATAGCTCATTTTTCTTATGCTCAAGGCTACATAGGTAGGAATGGTGTGGGACCCAATGCTAAGGCTTCTGTTTAAAAATTCAGTGCCTAACCAAATGTCCATCAGCTGAGGAGTGAATAAGCACAATGTGGTATAACCATCTTATTCAGTCAGAAATGAAGTCCTCGTATGTGCTACAACATGGATAAACATTATGCTAAGTAAAATAAACCAGACCAAAAAAACACATATTGTATGATTCCATGTATATGAAATGTCTAGGACAGGCAAATCTATAGATACAGAGACCAGATTAATGGTTGCCAGGGGCCGGGGTAAGAAAGAGTGATTGTTAGTGAGTATGGGATTTTCCTTTTGGGGTGATGAAATATTCTAGAACTAAATAGTGGTGACGGTGCACAATCGTATGAATGTACTAAATGTCATTAATGGTAAATTGTATGTTATATGTATTTTACCATAATTAGAAAGAAAGAATCGGGCCAAAACAATTCGGCTCCATTTCCGTCCTGGTACTGCTGTGGCCAGTCTACGGGCTGGCATGACCGGTGCCTCCCATACAGCGGGCACTCGATTGCTGAGAGAATGCGGAGAGGGGGTGGCTGCTGTTTAGAGAGTTGCCAGGGGACAGGAAATCTCCCAGAGGAAGGACTGCACACTGCTCTAGAGGTCACAGTAGGGATGGTTGGGGGTGGACAGGGGCAAAAAAATAGAAAGAATGAGAAGGGAGAGCTGCAGAAATGAGCAAAGAGAGAAATGGGGAAGAGAGAAGAAAGAAAAGTAGAGAAAGGGGAAAGGCCCTGTCCCAAAAGAACACAGAGCAGGCAGGGGAGAAGAGGGAGGACTAAGGTGGCAAGGGAGAGGAGGGAGGAGGGGTGACAGGGGAGAAGGAGAGAGAATGGGGGTACCAGCAGCAGCTGGAGAGCCATCGTGCCAGAGCAGAGGACACCCAGGCACCTGGCATGCCCCCCTTCCACGGCCACGCCGGGTTGTGACTCCCTTCTCTAGTAGGAAGATGAGCAGAGCTGGCCTGGGATCATCTGTCTTCGTTACACCACCCCCACCACCTTCGTCACTTCTTGCCAGAGAACTCATCAATATTCCCCTGTGGCTTGGGAGACCCAGCCCTGCCCCCACCCAGTGCCTCTACCTTCTCCCAGGCTCTGTTCCTGGACCAGCGATGAGCATGCTCCAGTCCTCTGCTCTAGGGTCCTTGTGCTCCTCTTCCTGGCTGCAGGGTCCCTGGATACATTCCCTGGGGGGTGGGGAGAGGGTTTCCAGGAGCCAGCCAGGATAAGAGGTGCTGTTTCAGTGTTGTCAGCCCCTTCGAGAAGTGACCTGACCCCTCTATTTGAAATTTCTAAGTACCCCTTAGCACTCTGTACTTATTGTATTGACTTCATTTTTCTCTAGTCTAAAGCATTAATCATTTCTTAATATGAGTTATATATTTATAAGCGATAGTACTTATTTATGTTGCTTTCTTGTCTCCTCCTGTTAGCACGTGTGCTCTGTGAGGGCTTGGGTCAGATGTGCCTACTGCTACATACCCAGAGCCCAGACGAATGCCTGGGACCAATAAGTGGAATGACTGTTGGGGCCGGAATTGGATGCCCAGCCACAGGGTGTTAGCACCTTTGGGGGCCTAATGGGCTCACTAAATGTTGGGTTAGGGAGTTTGAGTACCTCTGGAACTCAGGGGCTTCAATAGCAAGAAACAGAAATGTAAATCAGATGGGAAATTTCTCTGCTCTCGCCCATCCAGTGGCACCCTTAGGACAAAATCCAAACTTATTTCCAGCTTGTCCTCTGGCCATGTCTCTGTTCTTTCCTAATGCTACCTGCCTCAGTCACTCCACAGAAGCCACGCTGGACCCCTTGCAGTTCCTCCAGAGCACCAAGGCCATCCCCACTCAGGTCCTTACAGCTTGCTCTTCCCATGGCCCAGATTTCAATTCTGTTTTCTGTGGGACATTCAGCTGGCCTTCAGAGAGCCTGTCCCTCACTTCATTCAGGTCCGCCGAAATCCATCTCCTCCAAGATGCCTGCCCTAACCACCTGAGCTAACACAGCACCCCTTGTGCCCCTTCATCCCTTACCCTGCTTTATTTTCCATATGCTATTACTTGACCATATACTATAAATATTTTTTCTCTCTTTCATTAGAGTGTAAGCTCCTTGAGGGCAGGAACTTTGATTCACCCAAAGTAGCAGGTGCTATTTGTGTCCCCTCATCTGGTCTACTCTTCTGCAGTCAGTGTACACAGGCTGGACTCCAGATGCCAACATCTGCATCTCTTTGCATGATGGCTTTCTCCTGCTGTGCCTGCTTTGCTTGTAACTGCATCAAGCAAAATAAGGCAGGGCGGCGGGGGGGGGGGATTCACTGAAAATTCACATAAACACACACACACACACACACACACACACACACACACACACACACACACACGCAGGCACATCCCTCTGTCCCCGTGCTCCTCAGGTGGGATGCTTCTGTAGCGCAAGTTCTATGCTGGCTTCCAGAGTTACAAATGGTCTTAAGCTTCAATTATTCTCAGTGTAATTTGCTTGATAATGATCCTTTACTGGCTGCCTTCCCTTCTTTTTCTCCCTTCTCTATTCCCCTACTGGTGTTTCCTAAGATCATTTCCCAAATAAAATCCTGCAGTTACAATCTTATCTCAGGTTGGAACGCTCACACATTGCTGGTGGGGATGTAAAATGGTACAGCTGCTTTAGAAAATGGTTTGGCAGTTTCTCAAAATGTTAAACATAGAGTTGCCATATGACCCAGCAATTGCACCCCTAGGTATGTACTCAAGAGAATTGAAGACATATGTCCACACAAAAACTTGTACATGAATATTTATAGCAGCATAGTTTATAATAGCTCCAAATCTGAAACAACGTAAATGTCCACCAATTGATGAATGAGAAAGCAAAATGTGGTATATTCATTCATACAATAGAATATTATTCAGCCATAAAAAGGAATGCTACAACATGGGTGAACCTTAAAAATATTATGCTAAGTGAGAGAAGCCAGTCATAAAAGGCCACATATTGTATGATTCCATTGACATGAAATGTCCAGAATAGGGAAATCGATAGACAAAATGCAAATGCATGGCTGCTGGTGGATGGGGGAGAGAAAAATGGCCAATGACGGTTAATAGGTATAGGTTTCTTTATGGGGTGATGAAAATGTTCTGAAATGGATGGTGGTGGCTGCATAACTGTGAATATACTAAAAATGTTCAAATTATACACTTTGAATGGGTGAATTGTCTGGTATGTGAAAGATATCTCAATATTTTTTAAAGCCTTTATTTCAAGGTTCACTTCTTGGGAAACCCAAACTAAGATCCCCAAAACCTAGAATTGTGCCTAGCACATAGGAAGTATTTAGTCAAAATGGAAATATATGCTGAATGACTAAATGAATGGAAAATAACTGCGAACACAGGTTTGATGATAGTTACACAAACAACTTCAAACAGAACTACAACCGCCATTCCCCCAAGCTCATCCTCAACCATCACCTCATTCCCCACTGAAAACAAACTACAAATTATCATAGGCATGTCTATTTGGAATTGTCTTAGCGTGCGAGGGAGCACAGCGGCGTGTATATGTACAACAAGCAGACGAGCGTGGAAGAGGTGTGTGTGTGTACGTGTGTTTATGTGAGTGCGTATGTGTTTGTGTGTGAGTGAGGGTGCATTTTTGCATATGTGAGTGTGTGTGTGTATGTGCTTGCATGTGTGGTGTGGGAGGGTGTTTGTGTGTGTGTGTGTGTACGTGTGTGCATGCACATGTGTGTGGTGATGCAGGAGTGGTCAGGAATCTGACAACAGACTTGTCGGTGGTGGCGAGGGCAGTCTCTGAGCAGCAGGAGGCCACCTCCTGACACCTTAGAGCAGCACCCTCCCGGCCCCTTAGCGTCTCCCTTTGGCCCAGGAAGCCCCTCTTTTTGGGATCCCTGGCCTCTGGGGCCCCTGCAGCAGATCACTGTCACTTCTGCATGATGTTCCCATCTGCTGTGGCTTGGCCAACATTCTCAGCTCTTTATTGCTTGTGTGGTCACATCTACAGAAGGGAGGACTGACAGGAGAAAAAGAGCCCAACTCCGAGCAGATTTAGAGAGCAGAGGAATATCCCTTCACCCACCACCCAATACTACAGAGCCCGTCTTGCCCACTAGCAATAAAACCAGTTCTTAATCCATTTAGAACATAATCGCTGTTAGAATGTACTTCACGTATCTTGACTCTTCACCCCACTCGATGGAGTGAGGGCACCAGGGGCCCTGTCCCGGTGCCCTGCCCCTGCTGAGCCTCGAGGACCTGGATCTAAGACACCCACGCGCGTCCTGGGAGGCTGTGCAGAGTGGGACACACGCCGGAGACTGGCATGAGCCTGACCCTGCACTGACCCCTGGGAAGCGCTGAGCCGGTCTCCCCACCCCCACCCCTACCCCCACCCCCGTTTGCTCGCAGTGTGGTGACATTCGGTTCCTGTGGTGACATTCGGTTCCTGTCCTGACGTGGGACAGCCCCCAACCCCTCCATCTTGTGGGCCAGCAGGCCCACCCCTCTGCCCTCACACGGCGACGGTCCTAGGGGTACCTGACCAGCTGTCCCAGGCACTCTGCAGGGCCATGTGGACTCTCCCTCTAGCTGTTCCCGGTCCAGGAGCTCAGTGGTGGAAGAGTAAATCCTCTCGGCTGGCTCTGGCTGCTACCTCCCTGGGCACCGCCCTTCCCGTCCCCGGCAGATGGCCACGGTGCCCTTGGGAGATGTGAGCAGGAAAGGAAAAAGGATGGCACTTGGACCCGGCATCCCCTGACATTGCCTCCTGCGACCCTGGCATCTTCCCTCGGGCCTCTCCCCAGAGAACCCCGCCCACCTGAGGCAGCACTGGCTCTGCCCCAGCCCACCTCAGTGCTCCTACTGACCCTTGAGTCACTTGTCACTCAACAAATATTTTTGGCCTGTCTGCTCTGAGCCAGGCACTGTGCCAGGTCCTGGGGATATCAAGATGAATGAGGAAGTCTGAGGGTCTCTCTCCTCAAAGACCTCGGGAGGGACAGACAAGAAGTATATAACACATCATGGTAAAAGCAAAGATAAAACACACAGAGCTCACTGTGTGTGCTCACTAAGTGTTTGCTTGGTTTTGTGCAATTACTGTTTTAAGCATTTTACTTACATTGTCATATAATCTCACAACAACCCCACAATGTGGATATTACAAATATAGACAATGAGACTCAGAGAGGTTAGGTAACTAGTCTAAAGTCACCCAGCAAGTAAAGGGGGTGAAGAAGAATTCTAGACTGCTTCTGGGGGTAGTGAGGGACTACCAGACCACCCACCTTCTCTTCCCAGACACCATGAACTACTTTCAACTTGGCTCTAAACACAAGGGACTAACAGGGGTCTCGAGCCTCACAATAATTAAGTCCTTGATGGTCAAAACCCTTTCGTGCACTGGAGGGCAGCCATGTCGATCCTCGGCATGGGAGAGCAGAGGGGGAGCAGGGTCATGGTGCCAGGAATCCATGACCACGAGAGACCACAAGACACCATGTCTGTGGCGCCTAGTACCACCTCATGAGAAGACGGCAGTCCTGGGGGCCCCGATGAGGCTGCATCCCCTTTATTTCGTTCATTTCTGTTTTAGTCTACACTTTCTTTGTCATAACTCACCATAGTTGAACTTCAGGTTTCATCGTCTGTCTCCTAACCCTCCAAGTTCCACAGGAGCAGGGGCTGCGTGAGTCTTAAACAAGGTCGAGCTCCCTGCAACCAGTGCCGCGCCTGGCATGAAAGACACTGAAGTGGTTGAATGAATGGATGGATGGGTGAAGAATGAGTGAGCGGATGAATCTGAGCCTTGCAATCACCCTGGGAAGGTGGAGAGGTCTTATTATCCCCACTTACAGGGCTCCGGGCAGCGGAGTGGCACAGACTATGAGAGCAGAACAGACCCTTGGTCTCACTCCACCCCAGGGAACTTTGCTGGGTCACACTAGTGGGGAGAATCACAAAAAAAGCCGAGCTGCTAAAGTAAGTGTGTGAGGTGGGGGTTGGGGGGTGCAGGAGAGGAAGCAGGAGGAGGAGCTGGTAACAATCCCTGCTCGGACAGCTTTGCACACGCAAAAAAATCATTTAATCCTCACAAGTCTATGAGGCATGTACTCAAGATTCTGATTTCATAGATGAGAAAATGATGGCACAGAGAGGTTCTGTAACTTGCCCTTGGTCACACAGCTAGAAAGTAGCAGGCAGGATTTGAACCCGGGAAGTCAGGCTCCAGCATCTGTGCTTTTGATTACACACTGCACTGCCTTAGCAAGCAGGAGTCAAAGCACAGAGGCCTCTTTGATTATGCTAAGGAATCCACAGTGGCTCCACAAGGGTTTGGGAGACCTTGCAGATTTAAACAGGACAGAGAACTTCTCAGACTGGCCTTTAGGGGGACCAGCCTGGAGGCCATGAAGGGCCGGTTTTAGGGACAAGGCAGAGAGATGTTAGCAGGCTGTTATTGCAACCCAGGAGAGAAGAGGGCAAAAGGAGCTGGTTGGAGAGGGGGGTTTGAGAAAAACTGAGAAAAGGTAAACTTGGCAAAAAGTGCTGACTGGCAGGAAGTGAAGAGTTGGAAAGAGGGGCTTATGAAGGCAGACTCCCTAGTTTCTGGTCAGGTTCTTGCAGGCAGGCTCTACACCAGCCTGGGCACAGAACTCAGGAGAAAGGTCATCAGGAGTGACGAGTTCTGGTTGGGACATGTTGCCTTCGGGGCACCTGTGGGGCACCCACATGGAGCAGTGCAGTGGTTACTTAAGAGCCCTACAGCACTGCTGCCTCAAGGTTCCTCTTTCTCCCACCCACCCTGCCCTGTCCCCAACCAACCACTGCCCAGCCCTATCTTCCACTATCACCCAGGTCACCAGCCTGTGGGAAGCCCCAGCGCTCACTCTGGATGCCCAAGGCCCAGGGTTCCCAGTCCCCTCTATGCAGCAGTCATTTGTCTCCTATGGACAGGCCATTTCCGGCCTGCCCTATGGTGGGATGGGACTTTTCCACTCTGGTTTCCCCTGCCAATCCACACACCAGAGCTACAAGTCACCCATCAGAGTTCCTGGAGGGCAGCCCCAGGTCTGCGGTGGGGGAGGGGAGAACTGAAGTGGACAGTGCTTCGGATGGGAGGCGACCCAAGGTGCACAGAAGTGACCTCTCACTGGGGGTCAGGAGACATAGGTGCTAATCCTGGCCCTGCTACTGACTCGCCATGTGACCTCGGGCAACAGACTCACTCGCACAAGTCTCTGTAATATCTGGCAGAACTGCATAGCTTTCAGCTGTACCTTCCGGCTCTCACTTTCCTGAAGGGCAGCATGAGGAGAGGGGACGCCCACAGGGCCTCCGAGTGCAGTTCTGGAGGAGGCAAGGGCACTTGGCAGAAAACTCAGCAAGGTGTTTTAGCAACAAGCAGGACAATAGCAGCTTAGCACTGGGAGCTTATTCTGCTCATTTTCCCGTCCATGTGTCGGGACGTGCCAGGGCTGGGTGTCTACATTTCCGTAAACCTCTGGCTACAATAGCATTCTCGGCAGTTTTGGTCACTTAGACAACAACGGTAATCTGCTCGGCAAGAGCCGGGCCCTGTGGCAGCCTCGGGGGGCCATGTTGGGGGCAGCACCTGCCCACCTCTGCAACCACTCCTACTTGCCCGTGTCCCTCTGTCCCCTTGCCCATTGTGTGACCTTCAAATGTCCTACGGGCCCGTCAACTAGTGCCAGGCCATGGGAGGGCTAATGAGTCACTCTCAGCTGAAAAGAATCAAGTTAGACACTAAGAAAAATTGTCCCAGTGTTGTATGGTTGAATATGGAGGAACGTGGTCTCTCTTTGTCTAAATACCTCATTTTTAAAATGAGATATTTTCTTGTCTGAGGTAGAAGATGAGTGGAGATTTGGCACAAGGGTTTAAAATCTCCAGAACTTTCTGGAAAGGAGTTGAGAGAGGAGGGGATTACACCAAGGCCATAGGTGAGGAAGACCCCCGAGGAGCAGCTCTCCAAGACGCAGCTCCTCTGTCCCCCTTTAGGTGATGAATCTGACTATGAACCCTGAGTCCTGGGTGTGGGGCTGTCTGGCTATAGGAACCTTTCTGACCCACTGTTTCCTCTTCCGTCACACAGATTCGGGACAATAAAACGTCTCTGACCTGACACTCTCAGCATGTGATATTATTCAACGCTCCCTCCATTTTGAAATCTCCCTCAAATGCCAAAAAGTGGGTTTCTTCAGGCACTCTTTCTTCCTCAATGAGTTAGGAATCTTCCATTTGCAGGAAACAAAAAAAAAAAAACTCTACCTACCTGCCTTAAACAGTGGTTCAGGCAAGGATTGATGGAGCAACTCTGGGATGTCACCCTGGGCCAAGTTTCTTTCCATTTCCCACTCTGTCTTCCTCAGCCTAAGGACGGCCCCCCTTGGGGTCCCAGATGGAGGTCACGAGGTCTTAGCCCTACCTGCCTCTTTGTTCACATACTGATGGAAAGAGCTTCTTTGTCCCAGCGTGGCCACCAAAAGTTCTGTAACTCTCTGATTGGCCTGAATTAGGACAAATGTCCCTCCAAACCAGTCGTGGTTGCTGGGGGCGGTGCCTGTGCTCCACCTGGGAGCTGCTGGGTGGTGAAGGCAACTGACTGCCAGGAAGGACCCTACACACGCCCTTCCCCTTCAAGTCGCTGCCCCTGCCCCCTCAGCCTCTCTCCACATTGCTCTCTTGGCATCCGCACTCCTCCTCACGGCTTCAGTGATCACATCCTTGTGTCTGAGTCCCTCCTTTTCTATGTCTCAAGCCCTGACTCTCTTCCAACATCCTACCCGGTATCTTGATGTATTCACAGAGCATTTCTACTTGATGTCCTTAAATCCATCCTCACATAAAAAGCATTAGTCATCTAACGTTACCCCTCTCACAAGACACACACCACAGAACCCTCCGGTTAGTCTCATTTTGGGTTAGTTCCTCTCCTTTGCCACCTGCGTCACATCAGGCCCAATAACCTGGCTGTTCTTTCAGAACTCGTGCCCTCTCCATTGTGTCTGCAGCCACCTTAAACCTGGACCACAGAAACAGCCTTCTTTGCTTTCTTCCCAACGTATGCAGTCTCATCACTTTCATATCGACCTTCCCGAGGGCGTGAAGCACCATTGCTTCCTGTCACACCCGCCCTCAAAAAGCCTTCGATGTCTCTCTCTATTGCCCACACGACCAAATCCCCCTCCCTGAGCCTGGCATTCGAGGTGCCTTGTGAAGCAGCCTCCTTTAATTTTATGAGCTCCCATTTTGCCCGCCGCTCTGTTACAGACCAGAGAGACCATGAGCATTCCTGCCTCTTCACTCTCTTTTCTGTAGCTTCTCCAAAGACCACCTTCCCTGCAGCCTTCCCTGACCACTTCTGCTGGCAACCTCTTTGTCCTTGTCTGCCCTTGAGTTCGCAACTACATCAAAAGCCTAGTGGTTGCCCTCAGATATCCTGGAAGATATGTTCTCAGGAGAAATGAGCTAGCTCCTGGGTGTGGAAACACTTGGAATAGTCTGAGTTCCATGGAGATCGAGGGGTGGTTTGGTGTTTCATAGCCAGGAGGTCGGGGCAGGGATGCTGAAAGAAGCACAGAAGTGGAGCCTCAGGAAGATGGGGTCTTTGAGGATAGTGAAGGACAGCTGCCGGCCAAGAGAGAGCCACACCTGGCAACAGAAGATAGGATTCAAGCTACATTCCCAGCCACCCTGCTAACCAGCTGTGGGACCGAGGGCAAATCACTTAACCTCTCTGGGCTTTGTTTCCATCGCTGGGGTGAGAGGCATTATCCCACCTACTCTGCCTGCATCCAGGGTCATTAGAGCATGACTTGAGGTGATGTGCAAACAGGCGGGAGAAGGAATGTGTACCCAGTCACCTGGACTCAGTCTGGCCTGCCTCTGGGGGACAGAGAAAGGGTAGGAAGGAAGCATGCCCTCCCCCGATCCAGCGGGTAGCTGTGCACCAGTCTGGCCCCCAGCAGGCTGCTGAGAGAACAGGAGCTGATCAAAGGCCAAAGTTGTAAACAGCAAGGCGGCACCTCTCCCCAGGAGGGAACCTGCGGACTGACTCCATCTGACACCACGGTGGCAGCAGGCAGGACCTTCCTGCCCTCTAGTGGTCATGGTTAGGAGGTGCATGCACTTCCATAACAGCTACAAGGTCTGCGGATTTCAGAATGGCACCTGGCACCGAGAACTATGCTATGAACTTGTCATTTTATAGAATTCCTTCAAGGTCTGTGGAAACATCCCCGTCCTACAGATGGAGATCCTCAGGTTTAGAGGTTATGGAATTGAACAGTTCGTAATGGTGGAGCTGGGAACTCCAAGGCCAGAGGTGTGTGGAAGGATCTGGGTCCCTTCAGGATCCCCCGGGAAGCTAGCACAGGGCTGGAAAGATGTAGGTTCATTGTTGGGAGAGTTTTGCCAGGGAAGCTGACTCTGACAAAGGCCTCTGGAGAGCCCACCCCCTCATTTTGCTCCTTTGAACTTCCTCCAGGCTGCTTCCCCTCCAGCACTGGGGAGCGAATCCTGTGGCCCAGGGCCCTTTTCTTCTAAGGTGAGAGTCTGCAAATTTTTCTGCAAAGAGCTGGATAGTAAATATTTTAAGCTTGTGGGCCGTATGGTCTCCGTTGCAACAACTCAACTCTGCCATTGTAGCAGGAAGCAGTCACAGAATGCATAAGTGAATGAGTGTAATTGTGTTCCAATAAAACTTTATAAATATTGAGACTTGAATTTCATATAATTTTCAGATAACATGAAATACTATTCTTCTTTTGAATTTTTCAACCATTTAAAATGTAAACAACATTCTGAGCTTGCAGGCAGTAAAAAAACTGCTGGGCAGTGGGCTGTCATGTCCCAACCCCTCCTCTAAGATGTTGGAGTGTGTCTCTAGAGTATTCAAACTTCAACTTCTCAGTCTGACAGCTCCTCCTTTGCCCCTTGTTCTTTTTTCTTCATCCAGTTCTTTCAATGATGCACAACCCAAGTTCCCACCCTCAGCTTTCTGTTATCCTCGTCTACTTCTCTCCCCATGAGCACTCATTTGTACACTTTCCCTTGTCTGACACAGGGCAGCCCAGATGCACCCCCTTCCCACCACTCACTCCCCTATTACAAAGCTTTTGTCCAGCCACCCAAGGCAGCTCACTAGCCCTTTAGCTCGTCTTACATGCCCTTTTCTCTGTGTTTCAGAAGTCATTTTCCTTCTCCAAACCCCAGGAAGGACGTGGCATGCTACAGAAAGCATACAAGGGGTGCTGCCACTCCGACCTGGTCTAAATTCTGACTCTGAAAAGAATAAAATAAAATTAAAATTAATTAATGAATTGATTTGTTAATTCATTAATTAATTAATACTGACTCTGGCACCAGTCAGCACGTGATCTTTATCTTGTTCTTCTCCAGGCATTCATTTGGTCCATGTTTTATGCTACATTGTTGGAGAAGCAGCGTGGTGCAGTGACATGAGAACTGAGTTAGGAGCCGGGACACCTGGGCTCTGTTTCCAGCTCTGAACTTATGTGAGTTACAGGGTGCTGGGGTGTGAGAACTATTTGCATCAGGATACCCAGACCCAGATCTCAGAAGAAATAAAGATTTGGGCAGAGACTTCTTACCTCCCCTGCTCCCCACAAAAAAATCCCACTCAACTACGTGAGGTGACAAATATGTTAACTAAACTTATTGTAGTGATTATTTCACAATATGTACATATATCAAATCACACATTGTGCACCTTACACTTACACAATGTCATATGTCAGTTAAATCTCTATAAAAGTGGGGGAAAACCTGTAATAACAAAAATATGTGTATGGGTATCAACAGGGCTATGGTCACATAGCCCTGGAGAAGATGATGTCACTGAGAGAGGGAATGTAGAGTAAAAGGGAAGAGTCCGACAAAGCACCCGCAGGGCCACTGTTAAGCCTCTGTGGCCAGGAGGTGGCAGCATAGGCCATTAAGGAGTTTCCTGAGGGGCAAGAAAGAGGGACTCAGGAGAGAGAGGCAGCCCCAAACTTTAGATTAACTCTTGCTTGGGCACCAGTGCCTGGCACCAAGTGTGAGAGGGGCGGGGAGGCTGAATCAAAGGGTATGTGAGTTTGGAGATATATATATATATAGATAGATATAGATATAGATATATATCTATATCTATCTATATATATATATATATATATATGGCTTTTTCAACCTAAAAGCTGACTGGATGGGGATCAAGCAGGTGTTATATTTTCAAGAGCACTGAGCTGGGAGCTCAAAGAGTTGGGGAGAGGTAGAGGAGCATAGGTTATCCACACTCTCAAACTGCCTAGCTTCAAACCCCAGCTCTACAGTTCACTAGCTGTGTGACCTTGGACAAGCTACTTAACCTCTCTGTGTTTCAGTTTCTTCAACTACGAAATAGGGGCAATGATAGAATCTATCACCATAGAGTTGTATGAATATTAGATGAATTGATACGTGAAACGCTCTTAGAACAGCGTATGGCATGTAGAAAGCGCTTAATAAATGTTAGCAACTAATGCTATTATCTTTAAGATCCCACACTGAATGAGAAACCCTTCAGGTCCTTCCTTCCCATAAAGAGGCCCCAAGATCTCAACCTAGGACTCAGAATGGTAGCTGTCATGTTAAGCTATTGGAAAAAGGGTCCTTGCAGAAGCATAACATGTCATCCCACCCCAAAAGCCTCAGGTTTCAGAGGCTGTGACAACATTAGAGTCAGAGGGCACATATCTCCCTACCCTGAGGCCCTTTTTACCTGACTGGGGTCTAACACCTCCCTTTACCAGTCCCCAGGAGGACTTAGAGCTAGAACAGACCCAACTGTGTGTGTGTGCGTGTGTGTGTGCGAGAAAGTGGGGAGAAGTGGGGGGGGGAGGGGTGGCTAGCTCTCTCCCCCTCCTCCATTACTTTGTCTTCGATCCTAAATTCAAATGATGAGATGAAGACCTGAAGACCCGTGGGCGGGGCATTAGGTGACTCAGGTTCCAGTCTTGGCTGTGTGACCTTTAGTGATTTATTTCTCTCTCTGACCTTAGTTTCTCAAGGGTCACTTCTGGCTCTGATATTTCTTGGTCTTTTGGTGGGCTGTGATTTCTCTCTGCCAGTCCTGCAGCTCCACCCCAGACCCCTCTTCCACTGTCTTTTCCCTCATCCTCCCCCACCTCACTTCAGCATCCTTATACAAGGCTCCTAGACCTAGAAATGGGTTAAGTCTTCTTCCGAGAGCGAATGAGAGAAGGCAGACAGCCTCCCAGCCTATCAGTTTTCATTTCCCCTGCAGGACGCTTCTCAGGGTTCAGTAGGTGGGCCCAGACTGCCAACTTAGCGAGCGGGTAAGCCCCTGGGAACTGGAGTCTAAAAACAGCAAAGGGGCAGACACTGTAGAGGTCAGATGCCTGGGAGCCAACTGCATGGGAGGGAGGGGGTAGCGCTCAGCTCTGCCTCGGGTTCCAGTCCTGGGACATGCAGCGTCAGGAGCGCCTGACCTGGCTATTATTTTCTGACCTCATTGCTCAGAGCCCTGTCTCTGCTCTGGCCTGCGTCCTCACCCTTGTTGGGTGGGCAGCAGGTTGACATTGCTGGGCCTCAGTGGAGGAAGTGGTGGGGGTGAGGGTAGAATGGAGGCTCCCAACCTGGCCAGGCATTTAATATCTAATGGGGCTGGTGGCATCAGAGAGCCCATCCCGAACTGCCAGGAACCAGGGTTCCTTGTTCTCCCCCTCGAAGTGCCTCTCCTCCAAACAAGCAGGAATTGACCTTCTCCCACCACTCTGAAGGTGCTAGAAGCTGCATGGAGAGAGATGTGGTTCTGTCTGGCTCTCTCTGATTTCTTGTAAGCAACAGCAAGGTGAAGGGTAGATGGGCAGAGAAATTCCTGGGCATAGAAAATCATGAAATGATGAAATGGTGGCTTGTTCCAGAGCGTAGGGCACAGTTAATCCTTTCTGGTCAGGGAACTGAACCGGAACCAATAAGCGGCATTGGCAAGAAAATTTGCAGGACCCAATTCAAAATGAAAATGCAGGGCTCCTGTTCAAAAATTATTCAGAATTTTCAAGAAGGCATCAATAAAGCATTAAACCAAGTGTGGGCCTTCTGAATGCGGGGCCTTTCTGAGGTCTGGGCCTTGTGAGACTGCGTGATCGGATGCCTGTGGAGCTAGCCCCGCCTAGAGCTATCCTTTATTAAGCACCTACTAGGTGTTAATGCTTTATGTGCAATTATCTCGTTTAATTCTCGAACAACTCTATGAAGTAGGCATGATTAGGTTCTCTTTATGGAAGAGAAAATCTTATGTAGTTAAATCACTTGCCCAAGGTCACATATGCTACTGACTGCTGAATCCAGATTCTTCTAAGGCCAGTGCCTGTATTCTTGTCTTGAGTGGTGCTGCCTCTGATCCCCGGTCTCTGAGGGCTGCCAGGAAGCACGGTGTCTGAGCACAGGCACTTTGGGGTTGTGGTAGAGACTCCTTGCCCCGTTTCACCTGTCCTGTGCTGGGTCCCAGGCATGGGGAGGGGAACTGAAACCACTTTATCATCCAGGCATTGCAGAAAGCACACGTGCTCTGGACTCAGACAGACCTGGACTTGTGTTTAGCTCTAGGAAAGTCACTTGACCTCAGTAAGCCTTCGTTTCCTCATCTGTAAAATGGGATAACGGTATCTGCTTCATGTTATCATAAGGATTAACTGCGATCTCTATAAAGTGCCTGACCCATAACAGGCACCCAGCAGAGGCCATTCTTGTCAGGGAAACACTTTGGCTTCCATCCCCACCCCACACCAGCTCTCTCTCTTCTTCCGCAAGCCCTACTCCCCACATGCTCGCTGTCCTCCTTCGAAGCAGCCCAGGTTTGCTCTCTCCCTAGAGCTCTTCCTCCAGGCCTGGCAGGTAAGGCAGCTCCTCCTCCAGGTGCCTCTCCCTTAAGTAACTTGACAAGGTACATTGGGTTTCAAGATTTATTGCTAATTTAATGCCAAAGGTGGGGAAACTACCAAGTTTCTGGATTCTTACAGAGTCTTGGTGGGTCTTCTTTCTGAGGTGGCAGCCACTGGCCCTGATGTTCATGTCCCCCCTGCTTTCTGACCTCTTCCTGCAGGAAGGCCTCCTGCCTCTGGAAGCCTCCTACTGGTGCCTTCGTGTCTCAGGGGAGGGCTGTGGGTTTCTGACCACTCCTGGCTGAGGTCATTCTACTCGACTTTCACCCTCTTGGGGACAGTTTCCTTGGGACAAAGTCCCCTTCTAGCCCCTCCCGGTCCACGCCAGGAAAAAGCGGAGGTAGATGGTTGGGTGGGGGACAACTAAGGTCTGAGAAACCCTCTGGGACCCAAGAAAAGAGAAAATTCTCTCGTTCCCTCCCCTCCCCTCCCTTCCCCCAGAACCCAGCCAACTGCAGCTTCAGGATGCCCGGGGTGCCGCCTGCCCCTTTGCCCTCTCTCCAGGAGTAAATATTGGATCAGGTTCAGGCACCAGCTGTTTAACTAAGAGCAAACTTGTGGGTTCATGAGTAGCTGCGATCCTGGGGAAGAAATTCTGAGCGGCATTAATGCCCAGGAGGGACCCTAGGCAAGCTTCCTGAGCAGACTGCCTGCCTGGGGTCCAGACTCGCCCCCTCCCTGCCCCTGCCTGCATCAGGCACTCCCAGCCTGTGAGGCTGGGCTGTCACCTGGAGTAGCTGGTCCCCTGGAATGGGTCTTTCTTGCCGGGCCATTTGGCAAGATGATCTGATTTGGGGCAGCCTGGTATTTTCAGGAATTATACCTGCCCTCACCTGTTCACTCTGGTAGACTTATCATCACTGCCTAGACACTCAGGTGCATTTTTGCCTGGTAGTACCTGATGCATTCAGATGTATTGTGATTGGACATACCTGTTCATTTGGATGAAGGGTCCCTGGACCTAGATGATCATTCAGGTGTGTCTGAGCTGAGCAGGTCTGGTATCTGTCCCATAATTCAGACAGGGTGTGTTCCTGGGAGGCCCTGGTAATCCACACCATTCTGGTCCCTGACTCACCCCAGAGAAAAAAGGGACTGTGTATATAATCCCCTGCTTCTCCCTCACTCCTCCAGATGTGCTCCCCACCCCTGGGCCTGTCCAATTGCTTCTGGTTCTTGACCCCTCCCACCTGCCAGGCCTCACTTCCATCCTTCAGGCCAAGCCTGGCTGCTCTGGAGCTTCAGTCCCCACCAGGCTGCAGGAAATGGGGAAGCTGGTCTGGGAGGAATCCCCAGGGAAATTAGCTATGACTCCAGGGAACAATGGTCCCCAGAGCTGGGTTCACAGGTATGGTGGGAAGGGCTCCCTGCTGGTCCCAACAGGCATAGATCTGGGCCTAGAAACTTACGTCCTCCAGGCTGAGGTGGGAGCGAGACGACTGCTTTCCCTCTGTCCTGGAAACATGCCCCAAGCCTGGCCACGGGCTGCTAAAGAGCTGAGATTTTGAGAGAGGGTGAGAGGGGCACAGCCTGCCCTGGCATTCCTCTGGGCTGCGCTATCCTCAGAGGCCAGCACTCTGAGACACCATTGCCAGGCTCTCCTCACTCCTCCCTCCCTCCCCACACTGGGGAGGCTGGAGAGGCAGCAGGGTTAGCCCCCGCCAGTCAGAGCCAGGATAACCACCAGGCGAGAGGGGCAGAAGCTAGAGAAGTTTCTGTACACTTTCCTGACTCTGTCAGCAGAGTTAGTTTCCTGGGCTCTAGCTGGGTGCTGTCCGTCAATCCAGCTGCTCAGTTTTAACATAAAATGTTTTGCAAATGTATGTCAAACAGCATCCATATCTTTTATCCATGTTCTGGTTTCGAGGCTCTGGCCTCTGTCTCTTCCCTCAGTGAATTTGCCTTCTTATCTGTGCTGAATGGTTGTCTCTGTGGCTCTGTCCTTCATCAGGATCCAGCTGCTGGAGCTAGAGCTCAGAGCATCGTATCTTCCAGGCCCAAGCTGCTCAGACGAGGGCAGGAAGTACCAGAGAACTCTGGAATGGTATGGTGCCTCTACAGGAGATTCTGTTCCTGTACCCCTGCTGACCCTTCTGTGCACCTCCTTGAGCTCCAAGCAGCTGCCTTCTTTCTAATCTCTCTTTTCCTGCTCCATCCTCATTCTGGGCCCTGGGTAGCAGCAGTGAGGTCGGATGCAGAAGACCCAGGGCATCTTCTCTATCCTTTGGTTAATAGTCATGGTTGGCTGGAGACATGTGGGCATCCAGGGCAGGCTAATCACTTGGCATCTCTTCAGCAGGAGATCGTCAATATTTGTTCAAAGCAGATTTAAAATAGTTGCAAGGGCTTTGTGGGAGTGGGCAGTAAAGAACTGCTGGGCCAGCCTTGGTCCCTCTTGCCTTCCCTATTAGGTTGTGTTCCCCACTCGACAAAGCAAGAGCTCTGGTGTTTAGCCAACCCCACTGCCTTTTCATGAGAGCAGTCTTGACTGTGAGGAGAGCTCACCTGTCCCGTAAGAGGCTTGCCAAATCATTTCTCCTACACATATCTCCTTACATTTCCACCTGCCAGCTAGCCCAGCCCTTACTCAAATTCTGGCTACAAGGGCCTCTAGGGGCTGTCTCATCCAGCCCCCTGACTGCTCCCCCTGCCCCAGCACCTATCCCCATTAGCTCCCATCTAGATGCAAACCAATGGTGTGTGTGTGGGGGGGGGGTGCTTAGATATTCTCAGACAAACCAGGGGCAAGGACTTCATAACCCCTCTCGTCCTAGGACCTCACTTTCTGAAGTCCAGTTCAGAATCTCCTCTAGAGAAGCCAGTTTGGCCCACTTGCTCTCTGTCAGTCCTGGGCGTCCAGGTAGGGAGAAGATGCTGTCCCTTCTCTCATTCTGTGCCCTTTCACTTCCTTTCCTGGTGGACTTCCCAAATCTCCGCCCAAGGTCATGGGAGGGCCCTGGGGCTTCCCACTCAGAACTCACACCTCTCTAGTTTCCCTTCCCCATAGCAGGGCCTGAAGCAAGGCCTCACCCTTGCTCTGGCCCCCTCTACTGTGTCCCTATCCCCCAAGGAGGGGCAGGTGGGTGCCTTGAAGAGACCGGGGTTTTGTATTTAATTATGAAGCAGGCGCTTGGCAATGAGGCAGCTCCTAGCAGGGTGTGCAGCGTCTCTTGGCACCCTAGCTAATGAGATAGTGCACAGCCGGCTGACAGAGGCAGGCTCTGTCATTTACGGCACCTAATTGCTGTGGAGGCTATTGCTTTTTAATGCGATCAGGAGCAAAAGCCATCTCTTCCTCCTCCGTCTCCTCCTTCTTCTTTTCTTAAATCTGTCCAACTGGGAGAAATGGAGTTCTGGTCTCTCCTAACATGCTGTTCCAAGCTGGACACGCTACTCAATGGTGGAGCGGGATGGGGGTCCGTTCAAATACTCATTACTCCTGAGCGACTTGTTTAGAACAGGGTCCTGATCCACTTGTTGCTTTGGACATGCAGAGAGAAAGTTCAAGGTGCCCTGGCTGCATCTCAGACTAACTCCCTTGTAGCACCTGTCACAGTGCACTACCCACGGTCAGCATACAGGTCGGTCCCATCCACGGGACCACAGGGTCTTCATCTTCTCTGGATCATAGAACCCTTTGAAAGGCTCACAAAAGCTCTTCTCTGTCTCTGTCTCTGTCTCTGTCTCTGTCTCTCTCTTTCAAAAAGAATAATAGCTAACACTAATTGTCCTCTAATATGCTCTAAGCACTGTTAAGTTATTTACATACATTTAACCCTCATCATGCTCCTATCGGAAAGGTGCTATATTATTCTCATTTTATAGATTAGGAAACCGAGGCACAGAGTGGTGACTCATTTGCCTGTATCACATAGAGTACTTAAGTCCAGCAGACTGACTCCACTTGAACATGGTCTTTTGTAGAGGCTCTCTTTACAAACAAGTGATCCGCCCCCACCCCACCCCCCACACAAAGACACAGAGTCGATGCTGACATATAGCGTTGTAGGTTTTCACAGACTCACTGACACCCTCCCTCCCCATGTTTAGGGGGCCTGAGCCCAGACTGTGAGACATCTGAGGGCAGGAACTGCGCCGCCATGGTAACCACTGGATAAACAGCACTTAATTAGTGTTTATGAAGGAAGGAGCAGGAAAGAGAGGGAAAGGGAGGAAGGGAGGAGGGCATGATCCCTGCCTTCAAGAAGCTCAGAATCTAATTAGTTGGACAAGATATGCAAACTAAAAGACTTTTAAATAACAACTCAAAAGAAGAGTGGCCAACAGCCCAAGCAGAACCTTCTGTGCTTACTGAACAAAATACACAGAGGACAAAAGGCTGCTGGTGCTGTGGGGATTGGGGTAGTGGGAGGACCAGGAAGGTGACAGAGGAAGCGGGCTTAGAGCCCTTCAGGAAAAAAATCACCAAGGTGTACATGGTGTTCCTGATGCCAGTTTTGTTTGCTTTTTCTCCAGGAAAGATGGGCTAGGAAGCTGGCACCATCCTCAGGCTCCTGCCTGCTCCGCCTCTTCCTGGCACAGCCTAACAGCTCAGCAGTCCCCAGTACCCCGAGTCACCCTTCCCCATTTCCATACCCCCTTCAGCTCCCCATAATCAGCTTCTTCCCCACCTCCAATTCCAGAGTTGACTTCATTAAGGTCGCCACTCTAGACCATCTCCATTTGCCTAGGACTTTCAGTTCTAGAAATCTGGGTCCCAGGAAAACCAGGGCAGTCGGTTACTCTACCAATGGCTTCTTAGTTGCCAAATTCAAAGATGCCTCTCAGTCCTTAACCATCTTGACCTCTAGGCTCCTCCTGGTGCTTCTTTCCTTCTTGACACTGCTTCTTCTCCTGGCTCCTGTCCTTTCTTTCAGTCTGCTTGTTGGCCTCCTTCTTTGTCAGCTCATTCCTCTGCCGTTTTGGTTCTCCAGATCTATTACATGCTGAGTACTGGGGATACAAAGGCTAAAGATTGGTCTCCAGTCTCAGGAAACTCAGAGTCCAGTACAGAAAACAGACTTGGAGCCCCCATTAATTGGAAAACATGCAACGACAGAAGTATGTAGACAGAAGTGCTTCAGGCTGTGGGGTGATCAAGCTTGTCTGGACAAAGAGGTGGTAACTCCTGAGCTGGGCTTTGAAGAATGAATAGGAGTTTACTAGCCTTTCCAGTTGTTGAGAATAAAATGTGTGAAGGCATGAAGCAGTGAAACGCAGCGGTGTGTGTGAGGGAAGTACATGTCGTGTGATGTGGCCGGCCGTTTACCAGCGGGTGTTGCAGATGAAGACGAGCTGACGAGGGCGGCAGAGGCCAGGTCGCGAGCGTCTCATATGCTGTCTTCACAAGTCCAGGAATGAACTTGAAGAGGCCCATGAATCCTGAAAATGAATGGGAAATGTACATATATTTTTGATGCTAGTGAGCAAGTTCCTCAGTTTCCTACAGGTTCTGAAGGAGGTCTTGAGGCCCCAAAGGCCCACTGTTGGGGAGATATCAGAAGCAGCTGGGCAGAGGAGCCCATTGTCAAGTTTTCGTTATTAACTAAGAGCTCTCTGGTAGCTGACTGAGGGAGGATGACGAGGTATGGAGGCTAGGAGACAACTGTGGGCCTCCCAGGGGGCCCATATTGTTCCAAGCTTCTGCCCTCTTCCTTGGCCCTGAGTAAAGTCCCTGAGGCAGTCTGCCATCCCTATAAGCACTGGCCTCCAGGCCTGTTCAACAGGCCTCCTGAATATTTCCGGACGTCTCCACCAACATGTCCTATCGGCCCCTCAAAGTCCACCCGGCCACAGCTGAAACCAGCGTCTGTGCCTGGCAATAGTAGATACCAAGTAAGTGTTTTCAAATTAAACTGGGGTCCAATGCTACAATGAACTCAGGAGCTGGATTTTAGGCTTTGATTTTAAGTCTTTCTGAGGATCTATCAACTTTCTTTTACCCAGAAATCCCAAAATCCTTAAGGTTTTCTGAAAAGAAAATCCATAGTTCCTGTCCTCATTTATTAGTTGAAAAGTAATTGCATACTCTGAGTACATTCTATAATACAGGTCGGAGTCTTTGGCCCTGTCTATAGGTGAGCAGAGCAAACCAAGACCCAGGGCTAGAAAATGGACGTAGAAAGCCAGGCGAACTAGCGCTCTCTTTTCTCCCCTAGCTTGGGCGGGGGCCCTCTCAGTGACCCAATCCCAGCCAGTGTTGCCTGCATCCTCACCCCAATGACTGGTCCAGCCTTGTTGCTAAGGGCCACTTTCCCATTTTCACTGCTCTGTGCGGTGGTTTCGTTGCCATGGCAATGCAGCAACCTGAAGGCTGCATGTGTGTGTGCGTGCGTGTGTGCGTGCACGTGTGCGTGCACGCATGCGTGTATATACAAGTGTATGTGTACACTCCTGCCTGTATGTTTAGCAGAAACAGTGAGGAGAGGATCTGATGCTTGATGCAGTGACAAAGTGAAATCAAACCAGTACCAGGTACATGACATTTTTCTTCTAATCATGCCCGCTCCCCATAAATCACTGGAAAACAATGGCCTGGGTTTATTCAGAGGAAGAGCAAGAAATGGCTGAGTCCAGGAGAATCCTGTTGTCCCTACTGACTAGCATGCCCTAAGGAGCCAGGCCATGCCACTCTCCCTGCCGAGGACATACATTCTCTCCGTTCTTAGTTTCCCATTTCTCTTATCTTTGCTTGTCTCTTAGAACCCTAAGAAGGGCCTTCTGGCCAAACACTAATGATCTCGTACATGTGCAGATCTTTTTACAGTTTACAAAGCACATTCACACTGTCATTTAACCCCCTAAGAGGAAGGCATTCATAGTACTCCCATCTTGCAGAGGAGGAAAACAGGCTGAAATAAATGAAAAGATTCCTGTTCCTTAGGGGCAGAGGCAGGTCTTGGGCCTCCCAAGTGTCCCTACCTGGCAGGCCTGCACAGGTGCGGATAGGGCCAGAAAGAGGGAGAGCCACAGCAATGTGCAGAAAGGTCTCTGTTGGCTGAACTGTCCCTATCAGGATGCTGTGCCTCCCAAGGGAAAGTGGGGCAGACTCGAACTTTGTTTTTCCAGAAGCTATTCAAATACTCTGCCCACTCAGTCTGCGAGGCAGAGCTGTTTCCAGCTTCCTCACTCAGCCCTCAGGCGCCCAGGGATGCCTGTCCTATCTGCAGAGCAGTGGCACGTCACTGGCAGAACAGAGGAGAGACGGGATCAGAGTAGGGAGTGGGCCAAACTGCTGTGGGCCCCCGATGCCATGCTGCTCCGGCCTGCCAGCACCCTGCTTGCTAGGTGCCAAGGCCTCCCAGGATGCCACAGACCCTTTCGGTTAGCACAGGGGAGGGGCCTGCAGGTCTACAGGGGAGGGGCCCCATGAGCAGGAGTGCCAGGGGAAACCTCCAGCTGAGAATCTCTCGTCGGACCCTGATAGGAGGCAGTTATTGGGCTGCAGAGAAGGAAAACAAGCATGGATTGGGTGCCAAGTGCACATCTCACTGAAACCTCACAGCAGCCTCATGAGAACGGGACTACTACCATCTCCATGTTACAGTTGAGAAATTGGAGATATGAATAAATGCCCAAGGTCACACAGCCTAAGTGGCTTTAAAGCCCAAGGTCTTGCTTAGTGGGGCAGCAGGATAGGAGCCCCTCCTTAGTAGAGGACCTGGGTAGCTCTGTATCTACTGAGCTGGGCTTGTTGACAGAGTGTGGCAATAAACTGGCATGGGAGGAGGGCAGGGGCACCAAAGGGTTCAGAGGGAATTTTTAGAAGAGCACAGATAGAGGGCAGATAAATTAGTATGGCCCAAATGACAGACACACAGAGGCTCCCTATCCAGCTAGTAAGCTCTGTCCACTTGCTCACGGTCACGTACCTGTTTCCCCTTTCCACCTGCCCAATTGTTCATACCCTTCCCCGGGGCTGCCAAGGTTTCACTTGCCATTCTCTGGGCTCTATATAGACACCCATCTGCAGCTTGTCATCTTTCCCCGACCCCAAGAAGCGAGATAATGCCTTTAAAACTGAAGATTTCAGAGATTCTGAAACACAATCCCATGTCAGGGATGGGGGGTGGGCAATGTGACAGTCTCTGAGCAGGTGGCTGGCTCTACATTGTTTAAGCTGTCACTTCTCATGAAATTGTCCCTGATTCTCTTGGGCACAGTTAAGGGATTCCTCCTCTGCTCCAGCCCATATGGTCTTGCCATGTGACTTCCTCTCTATGTCCCTCTCTCACTGGATGGTGACCGGCTTGAAAATAGGGACTGAGACTTAAAATCATCCCTGTATCTCAAGGATCCAGTACAGTCCTCAGCACATAGCAGGTGCTCAATAAAGGTTTGTTGAATGGGCAAGCAATGGTAATTATATCTATTATTTATTGAGTTTCTATGATGAGCCAAGCCCTAGGCTTTGGCACATATTATCTATAATATGCACAACAAACACACAAGATCGATTTTAGTATCTTTGTTTTACAAATGGCAAAACTAGGCTCAGGAAGGTTAAGTCACTTGCCCAAGGCCATGCAGCATATACAAGAAGGTTCTGAGAATCAAGGTATCTCTAAGAAGCTCTCAGCTTTGCCTATCATACCAGTAGTTTCAACCTTGACACTCTCCACTCCTTAATTTTCTAGACTTAAACAGGTACAAAGTTCTGTGACCCTGTCTCCTAACTATCTCTCAGGTGAGTTCTCTCCTCTTCTCCCTGCTGCCGCTGCCCTAGTCTAAGCCTGCATCATTTTTCCCCAGGATCCGCCACCCAGTTGGGGTTCCCATCTCCAGATTTGCCCCCATCATCAATCCTTCACCTGGCTGCTAGAGAGCTCGTCCTACATCACAGACCTGGTAATATCTCTTTCCTCTGAACAGCCCCATGTTGCCATGTGTTTTGGAGTAAGGTCCTGGCTCTCAGTCACGGTGTAGTAGAAGGGTCTTCAGAACCCAGCACCTGCCTCCCTTTACACCATCACCTCAACCCCAACAACTCCAAGCTCTGGCTTCACAGAACTGTGTGGCCGTATTCTCTTGCCCCTGCACTTTGTATGTGGTCTTAGCTTGCCTGGGCAAACACAAAAACCCTTCCTCCCGTCCCCCGTCCTCTCATTCTATAACCGTCAGCTCAAGCAGCAGAACGACCCCTCCAGATAGCCACAGCTCTAAGCTCAGTCCTATAGCATTAGACAGTGACTTCCTTGAGGGTAGGTACTGCATTTCATACATTATTCGTGCCCAGAGACTTGTCTATTATATGGCATATAAGAGATGTTCAGAAAAGTCTTCTTGAAACCTCTTGACCTCATCCATCCTCTGGTTCCTTGAAACTCGACCCTTGGCCTGATTCTCTCTAATCCTCTAAAACACAGTTCCTTAGCCATAGCCCCTCTCTCTGCCTTCCCTGCCCCTTCCTTGCCTCTGCATAGCCTCCCCAGGAGTCTTATGTGGGGTTCCCCTGTGGACTACTCTCCTGCATGGCTCCAGGGTCTTCTTTCTTCCATGCCCAACCCCTGCTGAGTCTAGAGAGATCTTGTGCAGCAAGCTGTTGTTGTTGGAGGGCAGATGGATGACCTAAAGGTGAGACCTTGAGCTCAAGTCTTCAGAAAGGAAGTTGTTTTACTCTCAACAACTCCTTCTCCCCAGGGAAAGGCCTCAGGCTCAAAGCCTAAAACCTAAGGGGTGACAGTCACTTCAGATCAATCCTAGGAAAGGGTTCAGGCAGAAACACATCTACGCTGTGGACCACCCCTTAAGAGACTTACCCCCTTGTCAGGGCCCACCAATTAAAGAGGCCATGCCTACAGGCAGGGCAGATGACGCAGACCTTGATTTGGTGCTCATGGGATCTGAGGTCCAAACCCCTCTCCTCACAGCCCTCAGGAGGAAGCAGGGCTGGGAGGGGGCCAGATGGGGCCACTGTGCTCTTCATCTCACCCCAGTTTTCCTTTGATTCCTGAAGTTGGATGGTGTAGGTAGAGTGGTCATTAGCCTGGGTCCTAATTGTGACTCTTTGCTAACTCCTTGTGGGACTTTAGGCCAGTTCAATCTCCTTTCTGGTCCTCAGTTACCCCTTATGTAAAATTAAAGGCGGACTAGCCCTTGCTAGTCTCAGTTGGCCTGCAGGGTTGAATTCCAAAAGGACAAACTGAATTAGCCTTCAGGGTAGGAATTGGTGGGGTGGCGGGGGCAGGCTTCATTCAGGCCCTGGAGAGGTGGGGCCAACCAGGTGGGAGCTCTGACCCGGAAGGTAAGTGACAAGTCCCACTCAACAGAATGGAGAAAGAGCCCCAGGGCTACAGCTGTCAAGAACTCTGAAGGTGAAAATGACCAACAGGACCTGCCTGTGCACATTGGCTCCTGGGGTCAGGATCAGATTCAAAAGGTGGGGAGCTACAATATCAGAACCGCCCTCTCAGCGAATCACCTCGTGCCCGGGCCCCAGCGCTGGGCGGTACTCCAGTCCGGAAGGTCTCACCCCTTAGTCAGGGCTCGCAGGACCAGCCCTGGGGGACGGCCGAGGCCGGGCCCAGGACCCAAACCGGAAACGGTGCTTGGACCCGGGTTCCCCGAGTCCAGGAAAGGGGTGGGCACCGGGGCAGAGGGAGCCCTGGGGATTGGAAGCGGCTCTGGGCAGGGCGGGAGGGGCGGGGCGGAGTCAGCTGTACACGTGAAAAGCTCTGGTGGGGCTGGGCTTTCCCCTTCGTCGTCCTCCTCCCCCTTCTCCTCCCTCCTCTTCCCCACCTTCCTCCTCTCCTCCCCTCCCCTATCCCTCCTTCTCCACCTCCTTCCCCTCCTGCTCAGGTTGCAGCTTCTCTGGGGAGCTGCTCACCTTTCCAAAACAGGGGAAGCAGCCCAGATCCCAGTCAGGGACCCCGGCAGGGCGCAGGGCGCAGGGTGTAGGGCGCAGGTCGCAGCGCCCCGCCGGGTGGCCTCAGGACGCGTGCGGTGAGTCCGGCTGGCGGGGGCGCCGGGGGAGGATGGGAGGTCGGAGCCGGAGCCCCGGGCACCGTGGCGCCGGCGAAACGGAGCAAAGGTAAGCTGGGCGACTCTTAAAGGCGCCGCTGCTTTCGCCCGGGGGCGAGCGGTTGGAGCGACTGCCACAGCTGCGTGCGAGGTCGGGGATCGCGGAGCTGCGTGTCGGGCGATGGGTGATGTCCGGCAGAGGCCACTCCCGGGTCTCAGGTGCTTAGGAGGGAGAGCTGTTTTGCATTCTCAGACCCCCGCCCCCAGGGAGTCTCCATCGGGACTCCCTCCGGGCCCCGGGCGCCGGTCTTAACCCTGGGAAGCAAAGTTTTCCACCCAGTGGCGAACCTGGTGCTTTCCAAGCACTCTTCCTTCTGAGAAGGGCAAGGGTCAAGAGTCTCCCGTGAGGAGGGAACCCGTGAGTGAGGGGCCAGATCGTCGTCTCAAAGGGCTTTCCAGGCTCTCGTGAACTTTCCAGAGCGGCAGCTCGGGGAGATGGGAGGCCAGAGTCCTGGGGTGAGGGTGGAAGGACACATGAGGCCCTCCAGGTTCCAGCGCTGGGAGATGGGGGGAGGGTAGTTCGGGCCCCTGGGGATTGCTGCTTCCTCTCTCTCTGCCCACCCTGGAGTCCAGAGGGGCAGTGGCCTCCACCCCGTTGTGGCCACTGGCAAAGGGTTAATGCAGTCAAGGGAAGGGGTGGCCGGCTTGTTGTGCTAAGATGTGGCTTGAGAATTCGGCTGTGTGGGGTGCGGAAATGGGGTAGGGGCTGGAAGCCTCTGTTCTCTCTGCGTTGGAGGCTGTGCAGGCCTTGTGGTGGGCGTGGGGTTCAGACAGTGACTGGTTTTCCATGCTGTGAGGTCAACATCCTGCTAGGCACCAGTGACCTCTTTCTAATGCTTTCTGAACCCCTTCCTGACTTGGGGGGTGGGAGAGTTGGGCCTGTGAGGAGTCGGGCGGGGGTCAGCTTCCCAGGACCTTATCCTCACTCCTTGCCCAGCCCTCAGCAGTTCCCCCAACTATGGCCTGAGCCCTGTGACTCACTAACACCACCAGCTTGCCTCCCCCGTGTCAGCATCCTGTGAGATTCGGCATGTTCTTGTGGCGTTTTCCGCTGGCTCTGGGCACACGGCACATTCCTGGACACCGGCCTGAAGGAGCAGAATCCTCAAGGACGCCTGGGAAGTCTGGCTGAGAGGGCGTCCTAGTCCTAGCCCTTAGAGGTCCTCTGCCTTTGGCCTGGCCTTGGCAGGGAGCTGAGACAACATGGCGTAGGGTCGGGGAAGGTGAGGGTGGCTTCAGGCAACACTGGAGAGGCTCTTGGGGTTTGGGTCTGCATCCTGAAGGTGTGTGAAGAGAGGGTCACCTTGCCACAGCAAAGCTGCTGTCTTGGGTTACCCTGCTCCAGCCACCTCCTGTGTAGCTGATGAGCCTGTGAGCCTGGCCCCCCACCCCCACCCCGGGAACCTCACTGCCCATTAGGTTCCTGGGAGTCTCCCTGCCGTCTGCCCACGCCCCACCAGGAGAATGGAGTCTTCTTTCTCCCCAAACGTATTGGGGTTTCCAGAGCCAGAGTAGGCTTCAGTTAGTTACGTGTGATCTCGGAATGCCTTGGTGGCGACCATTTACTGAGTATCAATGGGGCGCCAGGCAGTGTGTCACGCAGCTTTACGAAGTAGGCGTTATTATCCCCGTATTGCAGGTGGGGAAGCAGACTCTGAGAGACCAACTTTCCCAAAGTGGTGCAGAGGTGGGTGGGACCCAGCACACTTCCCTCTGACCCCCAGGCCCCTGCTCTGAGTCCCTGCCCCATCAAAGGAGATCCTGGCCTACTCTGTCCTCCTTGGGAAAAGGAAGGATGGGGGTGGTGCTCCAAGTAAGAGGCTCCCGTTTGTTCTGTGCCAGGCAGAGCCAGTTTCTCCATGGGTCCAAGGAGAGAGGGCATCAGATCTGAGGCACGAGTACGTTCCTGGTCTGAGATCTCATGGGATCTGCTGCCTGCCTTAGAAGCCTCCCCCGGGGACCTCGAGGAGACGGAGCTGCCTTTATGGCTGCACTGGTTTCTGTACGGACCCAGACTGTCCTCTGCTGGCTGGGGCCTTCCTGTGCCCAGGCCCACAGGCCCCCCGCTGCGGGGGGAGCCTGGCTTGACTCCTCCTAGCTGCTACCCCAACCGTGCTTCTCCTTTCTGGGATCATCTCCTTTTGGACTGCATCGCTATCTATCTCTCCCCTGATTCCTTCTCTCTTTCCCAAACTGAGTTTGAAGCCTAAAAGGGAGGGCAAACCCAGGGCCTTGATGGAGTGCAGCTCCAGCACGTACTAGCTCTGTGACTCCCCTCTCCCCAGCCAACTCCTGAGCTTCTCCTAGCCTCAGTTTCCTCATCTGTGAAATGAGGATCATAATAGGGAGGGTTTTTATGAACTACATAAAATAACACATAGTGCCTGGTACGTAACACATGCTAAATAACCGGTAGCTGTACTGTTGGTAGTTATTTGGAAAGGAATTTCCTAGTTATGGCACCGTTCCTGGCTCGGGGGTAGAGACAGAAGTAGGCTTTCCTGATCCCATTGGGCTGGGTCCTTAGTATCTCTCCTGCACTTCCAGACTGGGGAGGAAGGCTCTGTGTAAGAGAATGAGAGAGTGGGGTACAGATTGGATGGAAACCTGCCAGGAGGGGACCAGGAATTTCTGCTGTGGGGACTCTTCTAGTTTCCAGGATGAATGAGGTAGGCACAGGAGCTGGAAAACCCACAGCCTCCTGCTCTGAGAGGCCTCTGGCAGGGCCTCTGTTCCCTGGGGTGAGACCCTCCCCCAGTACTTAATTAATTATAGTCCCTGTTCTGCTCTGTTGTCCATGAGGGAGTGGCTGGCCCGCATCCAGACTCACCTGATTAGCTTCACCCCTTCGGGAATGAGTCACATTTCTCTTCCCCAGGGCTGTGTCCTGCCATAACCCCTTCTCTCCCCAACCCTGGACCCTTCACCTTCGCCCTCTTGACATTAGCTGCTGAGTGGGCACTTTCCCATCTCCAGGGGGTGGGAGCAGACCAAGAGTAATCTTGTCTTTGTCCCCACCGCTGTGGACACACACACACAACCCACCCTGACGCTGGGCTCATGATAGCTCAGGCAGAGGGTCCGGGACCCAAGATCACGGCAGAGCCAGTGGCTGGGCCTGGCGGGAGCTGGCCGGTGGCACAGCAGCAGGTTGGGAAGGGGAAGAGCTGTGGCTCGTCTCAGCCAGACCTCCTGTCTGAAGGAGAGCCCATCCGCTCCTGAAATCTCCATGGTTCCGTCTGCAGAGGAGGAGGTATTGGGAGGCAGGTGTGAGGTTTGGCTTTGAACGAAAAAAGGGCTTGACACTTCTTGACCACATGAGTGGCCCTGGTGAGACAGGACATCCTGGTCTTGGAGACATTGGCCAAAATTTTGAAGTAACGGTGGTGACACCCCCTTTCTTGGAACTCTGGATGATGGTCTCACCCTGTGCTCCCGCCCTACCCTTCTGGCATTAAATAAAGTCTTCCTTGGAAATGAAGAGGATGGGATAGACAAGATGACTCTAGTCTTTTCTTCTTCACATGTTGAGTGTGCGTCTTTTGCCACTGTGGAGTCAGGACTTTGGGGTCAGTTCAAATCCTGCCTCTGTTATTTGTTAAGTGGTTGCCTAGGCGAAGAAACTTGCTCACCCAGGTTTTAGTTTCCTCATTTAGGAAATGGGGAGAGTAACAACGTTACTTCATGTGGTTGTGAGGAATCCAATGAGATAATGTCCACAAATTCCTAGCTTTTTGTCTTACTTAGTGTCGTCATCAAGAGGTGGTAGCAAATGAAGTTAGTGGGCCACATTTGACCGTTCTCAGTACTCTGGCCTCTGCTCAATCCCTGTAGAAACCAAACTGGGAAGGAAACTTTTTAAACCACTTCTACCCTCCCTCACCCCAAACACCCTCTGATTTTACATTGCTTCCCTAAAAAAGTCCTCCTTTACTTGCCTTTGGGGATCTCCTCAGGAACCAGGGCTGCTTCTCTCCTCTGTCCCTAACCATCCAGCAACGCAGACCCTTGCAGGGTGACCAGGCCTAGGAGGGGACATGGCTATCCTTCTCCAGGTCTTGACAGGATCCAGTACCTGGAAGGAGGTAGGTGGTAGGACTTGTGCTGAAGGGTATCACTCACGACATTGGCAGCAGAGTAGGGGTCAAAGCCAGGAAACGGGTCCCAAAGCCATTCCCTGTTCCTGTTCATGGCTGGGCTGGGTGCCACATTCTGGGCTGAAGCCAAACTTGGCATGGCCCTTTAGTGGGCTGCTCATTTCCCTGCTAATGATGCCTGGTAGAGGGAATGCCATCTCTGGGCAGGTTCTTGCAGTCCCCTCCAGCCCTGGGGGAGCAGAAAGGGCACTGAACTGAAACTCACAAGCCCCCGGTTCTAGTCTCAGCTCTGCCCTGTCAACCTGAGTGGCCGTTGGGTGGGTCACTTCCCTTTCTGAGTTTTGCCTTCCTCACTTGAAAAAATGAGGGCCCAAACCAGGAGATTTCTAAAGCCCCATCCAGGACTGCTGGTCTGCCGGTCCTGCTGACAAGGTGAGCTGTGCTCCGAGACCCAGGGAGGAGCTCCACCTTCTGTTGCTTCACACTCCACAACACAGGCGCTTGGCCAGCCGAGGCCTGAGTTGCCAATTCTTGGCATGGCTCAGATGGGCCAGGAGACCCTGGAAGGCCTCCCCGAGGCAGATGGGAGGAGGAAAAGCGCTCCCGAAGGAGTGGGTACAGGATTCAAATGCCACACAGGCGCTGGATGCTCGAGGGCAGGGCCCGGTGAACTGTGGCTCTGGCCTGTTGTAGTTTGGCCCCTGAGGTACGGATGGTTTTAAGTGGCTAGGAATAATTCCACAGATGAAGATAATATTTTGTGACACTTGAAAATTATATGAAATTCAAATTTTAGTGTCCAGGAGGAAAGGTTTACTGGAACGCAGCCACCCTCATTCGTTTCCATCCTGTCTGTGGGCACTTTCTACAAGGGTAGAATTGTGTGATTGCTACAGAGACCATATGACCCGTAAAGCCTGAAATGTTGACTGTCTGGCCTTTGACAGAAAACGTTTGCCGACCCCTGCTCAAGATAATTATAGTTCTTCCAAGGCTTGTGCTAAACAGTTCTGGAAACTCAATCTAAAAATACTTTCTTTTCATTTAAAAAGAAGTGTTACTTCTTTTAGCATAAGCAATGAATGTTTATTATGGAAATATTAGATGATGCAAATAAGCAAAAAGAAGATCTTAAAGTCATCCATAATTCTGCACCCCCCACCCCCAGGGATAACTACTGTTAACATTTTAATGTCTGTCTTTCTGGATTATGTACAGTGTATGTATATGTGTATGTGAATGACACATGTATATCTAGCACACATGCAGCTTTTACAAGTTGTGCACATCTGCCCTTTTTACTGAAAAACACATCTCAAATTATTTGCTGTCTCCAAGTGTCCTAGGCCCAGTAGGGTTATTCTAGTATCTCAGACCCTTGGGCGACATCTAGACGGAGGTGCCCGGCAGACCGTCAGCCCTGCATGTGGGACGCTCGGGGCTTGGTGGGGCCCGAGTCATCAGCACGGGGGTGGTGGTTTCCACCACTGGAGAGCATGAGGTCACCAGGAAGAGAATGTAGAGGGGGAGGAACGAAGGGCCAAAGAGGGAACTCTGGGGAGTACAGACATTCAGGGATAGGTAGAGGAAGTGAGTCCACCAGATACAGAGGAGTAAAGAAGTAGGAGGAGAACCAGGGGGCCAAGGGAAGAGAAGACAAGGCATAGAGCCTAGGACAGTGCCTGGTGCCGAGCAGCGACTTGTGAAATGAGAGAGTGGCTAGGAGAAACCAGAACCTCTCTTTAAGCAGCCTGAGCTCCGAGCAGCAGGTGCCACTGATGGGGACATTTAGAGAACACTTGAACAACTGGGAGATGTCCAGGGGCTGCCCAGAGGGGGCCTTGGAGACAAGGAGGAGCGGGGAGATGGTCCAGGCCGAGGCTGCCGCCTGGGCCCAGCCTGGTGGCAGGGGAGGCAGCTTGGAGACTGTTGGCCAGGGGATTCTCTTGGAATGTGGGCACGGGATAGTGTGGGCCAGCCTGGGGGGCGGGGTGGGGGCTGGCAGTGGAGTATAAATAGGAATATGGTCTAGCAATTCTGGGAAACCCTCCCCTCCTGCCCTCTCTGCTCCTGAGACTGAAAGGTCCCCAGGGACGCCAGTGCTCAAAGGCCCCTGCAGCTCTGTTGCTAAAGTCGGGCATGGTGAGAAAACCAGAGATGTTAACAAGGATCCCATGACAGGGTCTTACGTCTGGACAAGGGAAGGCCAAAGAGTGGGTGAACTCGACGGTCTTCATTTCTCCTCCTACTGACTTGTAGAAGATGGTGAGCATCAGCGTCTGTGCTTAAGTACATGGAGAGGAAACAGATGGGAGCTCTTTCCTTTGGAGTTTAAGGAAGACCTAAGGAAAGGTTCTAGACTTGGGAATTTTGAAAGCACTGGGTGGTAGGTGAGGGAACTTCCTTAAAGGTCTTTAATGGGGGCTGCTAAAAGGAGTGAGAAGGGGTCTCCTTTGCCCGGGAGGTGAGGCAGGCCTTGCCTGGAAGCAGGAAGATGTGAGCCTGGAGGTCTCGCTTTAACCTCTGGTTAAAGGATGTTCTTTGTGGCTAGGATCACAGCTGACAGAAGGGCGCCTTGTCCCATCTTATCCTTTGGAAATCCAGAGCCTCTCCCAAAGATTGCAGGCCAGCTTTAGCCGGGTCCCCGAAAAAGGTCAAAAAGAAAATACCAGAAGGTGATATATGTGCCTCCATTTCTTGAGCTTTAGGTAGTCAAAGAGAGCAGCAGAGTGAGTATCGTCAGGGCTGATGTGGGGCCCACACAGAGGGGCTAGACTTGGGGCAGTCAGGAGGTCAGGTGGGATCATCTGTAGGAGTCAAGGCCAAGGTCTGAGCTTGGGTAGTGCACCTAACCTGTGAGTCTCTGGGAATCTGCGCCTAACGGATGGGAGCCCATGAGGAAGTCCCCAGGGGCCTGCCAACCCATCCCAACCAGCCCTGGAGGCCCCAACTCGATGCATGTTTGGTTGGAATCTCTCAACAGGATTTTCCCCATCCCTAATCCATCCCTCATTGTGGTGTGGCACCTGCCAGCCCAGAGACCTCTGCAGCCTCTCTTAGGGAGCTGCTGCCAGGCAGGAATCTGCCTCCCTGCTCCGGCCCGCCATCTCCCTACTGCCATTGGGCCAGGAGCTGGCTGGAGAAGGGGGGTTAGGTTACGGCTGAGGCCAGCAGATGACTGATGGTCCTCTGTCCGTCTTCTTGCCTCCAAACAGCTCCTGGACCTAGGAATTCACAGCTCTCATGTATTCACTCACTGATCACGTGAGGGTTCACTTGGTGCTGGGCCTCGTGTGAGGCTCTGGGGCATAATGATGCGTCAGACCCAGTCCTTGCCCTTAACAAGCTCACAGGTAAATTAGAGAAATAGATAAGTGAATAGTTACAGGACAGGGAGCCAAAGGCTCTGCTTGGGGACGTCCAAATGCTTTGGGAGCACAGAGGAGGGTCCCGAACCGGCTGAGGAAAGTGTGGTTTCAGGCTAGAGAAGACGTGAGGGGCAGCGTAAAGGGCGTCTGGGAAGAAGGCTTGCTTGGATTGAGTCTTGAAGATGCAAGCCCGTTGCCGGCTTTCCCCTAGTCCCTGGCGCACCATCCCGCTGTGCCAGTTCCCACTGAGAGCCAGGAGAACCAAGGAGGACCACGTCCCGGGGAGTCTAGGGCTGGTTGACTGTGCCACCCAGGCTTGCTCTCGTGCAGCGGTCCCCAACCTTTTTTGGCACCAGGGACTAGTGCTCCTATGAGAATCTAATAATGCCTGATGCTCTGAAGTGGAGTTGAGGCGATGATGCTGGCGCTGGAGAGCCGATGCAAATACAGATGAACCTTCGCTTGCTTGACCACTGCTCACGTCCTGCTGGGTGGCCTGTTTCCGGTCCGTGGATTGGAGTGTCGGGGACCCCTGATCTAGTGAGCTCAGAAAGAGGGCAGGAGCAGGCCCACCCCATTGGTGCTCAAGTCCTACCTACAAAGAGTGGGGCCAGCCCAACAAGCAGAAGATAAACCTAGAGACGGGTCCCTGGCCTGAAAGTGGAAGGAAGGAGCCAGCATTGATTACACAGACCAACAGAGTGTCCTGGAGATTCAGATGACTGAACGTCTTTGTCCTTAAGGAGCCTAATGTTTAGACATCTGTAGAGAAAAGAGGCTTAAATAAGTCATTATGTTATAGCGGCTTACGTCTGATTCATCCATTTGTTCATTCATTCCACTGACCCTGACTGAGCACCTAGCAGGTTCCTGGCTTTGTGTAGGGCGCTGGGGAAATGAAGCCAACTGCTCTTGCCCTGAAGGACATCACAGTTTAGTTACAAACCGCACTGGCTCCTTCGGAAGCAAAGAGGAGGAAGCATCTTGTTTTACCCAGGGGAAGGAGGTGGCATCGCGTGTGGCTTCTCAGGGGAAGGATACTCGAGTTGTGTCTGGAAGTGGTTTTACCAAAGGAGAAACGAAGAAGGGCTCCCAGGCCAAGTGAACGGCACGTGCAGAGCTGTGGGCCGTGAGTATGGTTTCTAGGCAAACGCCAAGCACGTTCCATAAAACCGGACCCTCCAGGGAAGGGTGAGAGCTGAGACAGGAAGGAGACAGGGGTCACAATACAAAAAGCCTGGTCTGCTGGGCCCTGAAGTGTAGACTTTTTCCTGAGGGCAGTATCATATTGAAGGGTTTGGAACAGAGGCGTGACATCATCAGAAAGCCACTGAGAAAGTGAAGTCTTACAGCCTGGTGGCAGTTGGGTGGGACGTTAGGTATTATCCCCATTTAGCAGACCAGGAAACAGGTGTGGGAGTCTTTCCAGGGAGAGCTGGGATTTTTTTCCATCACTCTAAATTGCAGAGAATTTTGGAGAACAGGCCTGGATGGCATATGGCCCCCACTGTAGGACCATTCTGTCAGGTAGGACACTGTATGGATGACCCTGAGCCCCAGACACTCCGCCTCCTGATGAGGCTTTCTGCAGGTTAGCCCTGCGTGCACCCTGAAGGCCTCCCTGCCTCCCCCGGCTGCTTCCTGCATTCCAAACAGAGGCTGTGGGAATCTTCTGTGAACTCCATCACTGTGTCCAGAGCATCTGTTCATCGGCAGGGTGACTGCAGGCCTAGTTGGTCTTGATTCTGGCCACCCAGAAAGCCCCAGTCTAGCGAGCTCTCATTACATGCTGAGCTGGGGCAGGGCGAGGTCAGTGATAAGGGCTGAGGGCTTCTGTTTCTGCCCCTGCCTCCCAGCTCCAGGCAGCCATGGGGTGACTGGCTTCCCCTGAGGTTTGTCCTAAGCTAGGGAAACTAAAGCCTCAAGCTGTGCAGGGCAGGGTCAGTTGGAGGATGAAGGAAAAGATGTTATCTGCAGGCTCCCTGCAGGCACAGTTCTCACTGGGAGGAGGGAGTGTCTGTGAAGTCTTAGCTCATGACGTCTGCAAACTTGGTCAGCCATGGCCTCTGGTGATTTTGAAACCTGCCCAAAGGCCCAACGCGTCTGAGGGACTGAAGTGGGAGCTGGGAGCAAACAGCAGAAGGTATCATAAGAATCCTCGGCAGCCTTTGAGACTGAGGGTCAGACCGTCTGGGCTTCCAGAAGTGGGCAGTTGGAAGTTATATCCCTCAGCCCCTGCCCCTGGGCCCACAGAGACTGAGATCTAAAGTAAAACAAACAAAACAAAACAAAGCAAAAAGAAGCATCTGACACGTGCCTGGAACATAGTGCGTGCTCCGTGGGCTGTGAAACAGACAGCCATACCTGCTGTATGTCACCAGCAGGAGGCAGAGGGATCAAAGCACCCTGGTGAGGGTGGCATATGAAAAGTCCTCACGGTGGTCCTGTGAGATCGTGCGCTCTGATGGACAACACCCACCAGAGGGACACCCAGTGCTCCTGGGGGTCGGGGAGTCTTCTGAAGGTGTGGTCTGAAGCAGAGCTAGAGTGGTGGGGAGGAGGGAGAGCAAAGCCAGAAAGAAAGGCTGTCGTGGATCTCGAAGAACCTTGGGTGCAGGCTGGGAGTTGGGGCTTTATTCCGGAGGAAGGTGACGGGGCTCTTCATAAGGTTTGCTGAGGAATCTCCAAGTCCTCTCCCTGGAGGTTAAGTGAAGCTGCCCCCTGCCCTCTGCACCAGTCTGCAGCCAAACTTCTGTGAGGTGGAGGCTGCCACCCAACTTCCCTGGATGCTCTGCCAACCTCCTTCTCTGTCTCGTGGTCTCCCGATGAGGGCCCCCCGGGTGTCCCGGCCCCAGGGCAGGTGTGAGGTCTGGGGCCTGGCAGCGGAGGCATGAAACCTTGTCTGCACTACCTGGACCAGGGCTGTGGGGCCAGCCTGGCCTGCTCTATGGAGCTCTCTCCCCTCTGAGGACAGGATGAGATCTGTCAGCCAGAACACTGGGTCCCCTAACCTGCTTGGCTCTACCGAGTTCCTCAGTCTAAGTCGAGGGACCCTGCCTGCCTGGCCTTTCCCTCTGGTGACTCAGGCCTGCCAATAGCTCATGTACCCTGCCTCCCACTCCTCTTCCATGCCAGGGTCCCCAGGCACCTTACAAGCTGTGAGAGATCTATGAGGGGCATGTCCGATGAGCTTTTCTGGCACATCTCCATGGCTGAGCAGGTGTGTGAGCGACGGAAAGCAGAAGAGAGCTAACATTTTCTGAGTGTCTTCCTTATGCTGGTGCTGTGTTGTGTTAGCTCACTCGGCATCTCCACTCAGACATCCAGTGGACATCAGACACTTGGCCCACACCCCACTCCTCCCCGAGCTACTGACCCAGCCTCCACTCCCAGAGCTCCTCATCTCCATCTCTCCAGCCGCTCGGGTCTCGGGCTCAAACCCTGAGTGGAGTCTCGCTTGGCTCCTTTCTCACCGCCCATATACAACCCTTCTGCAAATCCCTTTGGCTCCACCTTCTGGATACCTCCAGAATCCCACCGCTCTTCCGGACCCCCGCTGCTCCCACACCGGCCAGCTCTCTCCTGGACCTCTGCTTAGCCTCCTGCCCAGCTCCGTTTTCTCTCTTGCCCACACAGTCCGTTGCCAACACCAAAGCCAGAGGGAGCCTATTAAAATCTAAGTGGGATCGTGTCACTCATCTGCTCGAACCCTCCCAAGTCCCAAGGGACCCCACCACCACCTGCCCTGCCCGTGCTCCTCTCTGGCCTCCTCTCCAGCCACACTGCTATTCCTAGACCAAACTCACTTCTGCCTCAGGACCTTTGCTCCTGCCCTTCCCTTGCTGGCCCGCTTCCCCCAGCCTCCTCCCCATGCCTACATGACATCTGTCCAGGAAGATGTTACCTTCTCAGGGAGGCCTTCCTCATCGCCCTGTTTAAAACTGCAGTGCCCCCGCCTTTCACACCCCACCCACTTTGTTTCCTCCAACACACTTGTCGCCACATCTAACATGCTATGCGTTTTAACAACATACTGCCCTTCCCCACCTTCATTAGAAGGTAAGTACCATGAGGGCAGGAATGCATGTCTGTTTTGTTCACAGAATTCTCAGGGTCAATACCAGTTCCTGGCATGTAGTAGCCGTTCAATAAATAAGGGTCGAATGAATGACCAGAGCCAAAATGAAGAGAGAGTATTATGTAATTTAATCGCCATCATACAGTTGCTCTTGGCAGCACCAGCATTTTAACCTGGCTTTGTCTGGCTTTTAATTCAGGGTAGGGGTGGAGGAGACTTGGAGGAGAAAAGAGCAGTTATGGCCTAGGCTGCAGGTAGGGGGCAGGGTGAAGAGAGGTCCAGTTAGGAGAAGAAAGGAGTGATATGGTCGCAGAGTTTGTGCACCTGGCAATAACCAGGAACCTGCTGCATGATTTTGAGCAAGTCAGTTCCCCTCTCGGAGCCTCTGAGTCTTCCGCGGGTCAGCAAGGGATTGGAATGGTGGGTCTGCAAGTGCCTTCTGCTGACATTCCAGGACTCCGGCCCATTCTTGCTGGGTGCACAGTGGCCTCTGGGCAAGTGTCGGTTTCCTCCTGGCCTGACTCCTCCTTCCTCCTGTGCCACCCGCTTCTCTGGCACCAGCAGGAAGTTCTGGGCCAGTGGGCGTGTGCCCAGGAGGAAATGACAGGAGGTAGGCTGAGAACTTTATGGACTTACCTGGACAGGGGGACAGGAGGCAAGGCCTGCTGGGAAGTCTGCCTGCCCACCCCCACAGCTCCCAGGAGGGCTTTGCTCCTTCGCCATCCCACCACCTACACCAGCCAGGCCAGCATCCCTGGGTGCCCGTCTCCCTCTTCCCCTGGCACCAGTTGCACGGAGACAGCCCCAGATGGCTCCCTGGCCTCGGGACAAAGGCCACACTGTGCCCAGCCCTGGGCTAGCGTCAGGCTGGGCCACACTGAGCCCTTCTGTCCCCATATTGGGGTGAGGGCAGACAGCACAAGGTGACAGGCCATTTTCCTGCCTTTCTTCCCCCTCGACCCCCAATCTGAGGAGCTGACTCTCCCAAGGGAAAAGTGACAGAGGCATCTTGTGTCTTGAGCTAGGGAACAACAGACCATTCACTGCCCAGTCTGCCCTGTCACACCCAAGACCCTGCCGGGTTCAATGCCCTGATTGTCCCCAGCAGAGAGAGGCATCCACTCTGCTGTGGTCACCACCCCTGCCACCTGCTCCGCTGTCACCATCAGGAAGTCCATCCCTACATCTGACCATTGCTCCTGCTACAGTGACAGCCACTTCCTCTTGGTCTCTTCTCAGCCCAGTGGAGAACAGCTGTCCTCATCCCTCTGCATCACTTGGCCCCACATTCCTGCTCGAGTCAGCTGTCCCCAGTTTCACCCTCCCTCTGGCTGCCCGCCCCACCTGCCCCAGACCCAAACTGGTGGCTCCTTGCACCTAACTGAACATGAAGAGAGCAGATGAGATTCAAGACAGATATCCTTTGTCTTGTAGAAATTGGGGGCCTCTCTCCCAGAAAGCTTTTAATGAGGTCTTCTCCCTCCCCCCAGAGTCAAGAGCAAGGGCGTGAGATTTATGATGGCTACTGGTGGATTCCAGAGCCACAAACCCACCACCCCATTTCATCAATCCCAGACTGCAGGAGAGCTTTAAGGAGGAGCCCTGTTTTTAGAAGGGGGCATGGCTGGCCCCTCTTGGCAGAGCTCAGACCTCGGGGAGCCAAGTGCCTGGCTCCTCCGACCCCACATGGATCACTGTGACTGAGCCTGGAGCTTCAGTTTGTGCCGAGCAAATACTTCCTCCCCTTCTGGGCGCATCTCCTGCTCCACTCAGCATATGCCCTCAACCCTCCTACACGTCCGCAGCTCTGAGGAGCCCCATCTCAGCCAGCTGGGTCGTGCAGAAACCCAGACAGAATACCATCCTTCACGTGGACCTCGGGTGCTTCTGCACCATGTCCCCAGACCCAAGCTGGTGGCTCCTTGCTCCACTGGGGATGCTTTTTTAAAACTGCATTTTCCTAGTTGCCAATCTCAGACCTTAGTTCCAGAATCAGAGGGTGAGACCTAGAAGTCTGATTTTTTTTTACAAAACTCCCTGGTGTTGCTGACATTCAGCCAACATTGCAAACGATTGATTGGGACGATGGGGACATCTCCACTCTCTTGTCACACTGGGTAATGTGAGTCAACAGGTAGGGTGTACCTAGGTTCTCTTGTCACTGGAACCCATACACTGCCTCCATTATGAGTTCCCTTGGGCTGGGAGCACACAGACTGTGAGGCAGGTGGCTGGGGCCCTCTTGGGAGCTTCTTGTCTGCGACAGTCCTGCAGATGGCCAGCCCGAGATATCACACAGGGCCACGGAGGAGCGGCTGAGGTTGGCTGGAAGGAATGAGCTTTGAGATGGAGGATTGGGAAAGTCTGCAGCCAGTGGGCTTTGCCAAGGCAGCTGGAAAAGAAGAGCTCTCAGCTGCCTTTTCATCAGAGGAGGCCTCGCCAGCCCCGAGTTCCTTTAGAAGAGAGACCACACTTTACTCACCACTGGAACCCCAGTGCCTAGCACAATGCCTGGCGCGTAGTAGGTACTTAGGCCTTGTTTCTTGAGCTGAACTGAGTGAGACTTCAGGGCCCACTGACAGGTAAGCTTAGCTGGCAGTGCAGACCCGAGGCCTATGGTCTGAGTGACGGCAGCCTGAGGAATGAAGGCCTGGCCATGCCCAGTCTTAGGGCTCAGGGGACCTTGGGGCCACAACGTAGCTACATTTGGGGGCAGCCAGGAGCCTTCAGGTTCAGGGAGAGGATGCTTTCTAGGCTGGCTGAGGACAGAAGGGTGCAATCATTATGCAAAGCAAACATGTTAGTGACCCACAATTCCTTAAACCAGGAGGATTCAGGAGGGGCCTAGTTGCCTTGGCAACTGGGTACTGGCCAGTGACAGGGCTGAGAGCATCCTCCAGGAATGGGCTGTGCCTGGTGTGTGAGAAAGCTGGGAGAGGGTGCAGGGTAGCCCCTGCCCATCATGGGGCTGGCCCTTCATGCCTTCTCGGTAGGTGTCGGTAGGGACTCTTGTGGACCTCTTGGTCCCAGCCCCACTGCCTCTGGGGGAGATGTGGGCAGAGTAGGATGAGGGGGTGGCCACACTGGGAGCTTATGAAACCATGGAGGGAAAGGTGGGAGGTAGGACAGCCCCATTCTGTGTTTTCAGGGCAGGACTGAGAAGGAAGGGTCTTGGGGAGGAAGCAGTTGCACAAGTCTCAGGAGGCCAGCAGGATGTCCCCTCAGAGGATAAGAGGGCCGAGGAGCTGCAAGGAGAGAACCCCTTCTGGCTGGGAAAGGGCCCTGGGGATGAGCAAAGCAGCCTGCCCCTGCCCCACTGAGTTCTCTGCAGTGGACACCCTGCCCGCCTGGGACTCCCCAGGGGCCCTGTTTCCCCCGAGACCTTCAGCTGCTCCTGATCTCCTACATTTAAGCTGGAGAGACGGGGCTGAGCCAGCTTAGATGCACACATCCCCTCCCTCATGTCTTTCCTCTCTTCTTCTATGTCCTGGGAACCCAGGCCAAAGCCAGAGAGGGACCTCTAGATGCTGGTATTCGGATGAAATGGGGTTTGGACCAGACTGTCACAGGGTTCAGGTCAAGTTGATGTTCAGCTACAACATCAATCAGTGAGGCTTACTGGCTGCAGATATGTTCAAGCTCTTACACACAAGTTGGGCTATCCAGTTCTGGTCCGCTCCCTGCCATGCAGTCCTCCTTCCAGAACTCTCTAGACGTTCAGCAGCTAAAAGGTTACTGTCTGGCCCTGGGGAGGCCTCCAGAGTCCTCTTGGCACATCATGCTGCTATTATGAGCTATCCTTTGCTGTTCTGTTTGATCCATACTGTGACTATGTCCCTGGGGCAGGGTCCTGGGGGTGAGATTCACAGGGAAGGGAGGGGACGGGTTGGGACCTCCCCTTTGGGAGCTCAAACTTTGATGGGGAAGACTCAACCCTGGCCGCAGAGCCTGTTGGGAAGACGGAAACCAAGACTCGGAATTCACCTTTGGTGTTGACCGGCCCTGTTGCCTATTGTCGCCGCCCCTCTCTCTTCTCCTGTCTCAGGACCCGCCGCCTGGTCCCTGCGGACATGAACATGATGAAGAACTTTAAGCGCCGCTTCTCCCTGTCCGTGCCCCGCACTGAGACCATTGAGGAGTCCTTGGCTGAGTTCACAGAGCAGTTCAACCAGCTCCACAACCGGCGCAATGAGGGTGAGGGGTCTGGGACCCCCCAACCACGCGTTCCCCCGGAGCCCCTCCTCGCCCTCCCTGACCACACCTTCACTGCTGGCCCTGAGGATAGAGGTGGGGAGTACGCCCCCTCCCCTCCCTGAGGGGAGAGCCCGGGAGGGGGGCTGATGCCTCTCCCTCTCAGACCTGCAGCTCGGTCCTCTTGGCGGAGACCCCCAGTCAGAGTCCAGCGCCTTCTCCCCCACGGACAGCGGGGAGGAGCCCGGGCAGCCGGCCCCTGGCATGCAGTACCGGCGGCAGAGCCAGCGCCGCTTCTCCATGGAGGTGAGGGGCTCCCGGCTCCACCCTTGGGATGTGGCAGTTCGCATCCACCAGTGTGTACCCAGGAGAGTGTTTGCCTTGGAGCCAGACTTCATGGGTTCAAATCCCAGCTCTGCCGCCAGTTAGCTCTTTGACCCCGGCAAGTTTCTCAACCTCTGTGTGCCACAGTGTTAAAATAGTGTTAAAATAGTCATCGTGAAGATCAGATGAGTTAATATATGCCAAGGGCTTAGACGGTTTGACTCTTGTTGTCATACCTATATACATGCACCCAAGTATATGAAAAATAGGCTTAAAGAATCGTGTGGTCTATAGGAATCTCATTCTATAGATGGTGCTACTGGCCCAGAGAGGGCGAGGGACCTCCAAAGGTCACACAGCAACCCCCGCTGTTCACGTGTCTCCGAGCACATCTTTGAAACAGCTGTGAGCCAGGGTCACAGCTCTGCAGGGAAAGCCAGGTCCAGGTTGAGAGGCGAGGGTCCCACGGCACTAGCTACTGGAGCAAACACTGGTGTCCCCATCTCCTCCCCGTCACTGCAGGACATCAGTAAGAGGCTGTCTCTGCCTATGGACATCCGCCTGCCCCAGGAATTCCTGCAGAAGCTACAGTTGGAGAACCCAGACCTGCCAAAACCGCTCAGCCGCATGTCCCGCAGAGCATCCCTGGTGAGTCCAAAAAGGGTGAGAGGTCACCAGGGTGGAACTCCCTCTCCCCAGCATGAACACATCCGTCCTGGTTTGGCCTGTCCGGCCTTGAGGCCTGCGGCAGTTTCCAGGAAGTTTCCCCGAGCCTCTGGCGCCACCTGCTGGCCAAAGTGGATTAACATAGCCCAAAGTCCTTGGTCAACGTTCTTTCCCTGGATGGGTTCCACCAGGGCTGGGGCTGAGTCCCAAGTCCCCTCTGGGTCGCAGGATCTCCACCCATGTGAGATCAGTAGGCCAGCTGCCATGTGCTTCCCAGTCCTAGCTGCCTGTCATAGTTCCTTGGGAGCATCTTCCAAAACTCTGGTCCCGACTCCAGACACCTATAGAATCAGAACTCTCTGGATTGTGAGGCCCAAGAATCTGTATTGTTAAGGCCTGAGCTAGAGAGGTATGCTGATGAGAGAGGCTGTTGGGGAGGTAAGTTCTGAACTGGACATTCAAGGTGCAGTGGAGAAACAGGCACAGTTCCTCTGCTCTGTTCCCCGCCTCGAGGAGCTAGAAGTCTGAGCAAGATGGAGACAGACACGTGATGAAGGTGTGAGGAGGCAATCCCAGGCACCACAGCCCGGGGCTGCACACCCTCCGCTGCCGGGGAGGAAGGGACTCACACTTCGAGGGCTTCTTCCTTTATCACAGGGAGAGAGGGGAGAGAAGAGGAAGGATTTGCGGCTGCCCTCACCCCTGCCACCCTCCGTTATTCCCGCTCCCTGAAGGGGGTGTCGTTACCTTTCCCCCTGGAGGGATAGTGTCAGGACTGCTGGGGCCTTCAAGCTCACAGAACCCTGTGTCTCCTCTCCTCAGTCAGATATCGGCTTTGGGAAACTGGAAACATATGTGAAACTGGACAAACTGGGGGAGGTAAGAGGCTGTGTTTGGTCTTCTTGGGGCAGCCAGGCAGGACGGTTAGGGGGAAGGACAGGGTCTTCCCCAGCGCTCCCTGATCTGCCTTCTCATTGCCCCTGCCCCACGGGGGCACACGATCTTGGCCTGGCAGCTGGGCTCAGCCTTTGGCAGGTGCTGAGGTGGGCCCAGGTCCTAGAGGAGGGCACGAGGGTAGAGCAGGCTGTGGGCTCTGGGCAGGATCCAGTATTTTTTTATTTTCCTGAAAATATTTCTTGTTTGAGTTCAAATTTCAACTATAGTATTTACTAACTCTGTGGCCTTGGACATGTTATGGGACCACTCTGTGCCTCAGTTTCTTCCTCTGTCAAATGGAGCACGTAACTGTTCTACCTCACAGGGTTGTTGTGAGGACTGAATAGGTTACTATGATAAGCTTTTGTACAGCACTTGACAATGCCTGGACTCAGGAAGTGCTGTGTGACTGTTAGCTGCTTCTCTTTAACTGCACCAGGCTTGCGTCTGAGGCTAGGGGGTGGGCAAAAGTTTGCAAAGAGGAGGAAGCTGGCCCTTTCCTTGCAGAAACTCAGAGGCCTACATGTAAACATCGACATCAGAAAGAACAAACTGGCATTATAAGATAGGGACACCTAGTCTGCTGGGGGCCGAGGGGAAGGGCAGTTTACTCTGATAGGGAGGAGTTACGAACAGCTTGAAGGGAGAAGAAGGGGGAAGGGTACTCTAGCCAAAGCCACAGCCCCGGCAGAGGCACAAAGAGGGAGGCATTGGACAGAGGCGAGCAGGACCTGAGTGTGGCTGAGGCTGCTGGGGTTTTGTCCCCAGGGCACCTATGCCACAGTCTTCAAAGGGCGCAGCAAGCTGACAGAGAACCTCGTGGCCCTGAAGGAGATCCGGCTGGAGCATGAGGAGGGGGCCCCCTGCACCGCCATCCGAGAGGGTACAGCACCCTAGGGTCCTGTATCCTGAGAGCTTCTAGTGGGAAGGGTACATTGACCTGAGCCCAGGTGGGAGCCTGGGGGCAGAGGGTCATTGCTGGAGTGAGGAGTCCTGAGGCTGATCCCAGAAAGAGAGAGTGTGAGGGGCACATGAGGCACCAGGGACCCAGGCGGGCCCGTCTCCCCACAGTGTCTCTCCTGAAGAACCTGAAGCACGCCAATATTGTCACCCTACACGACCTCATCCATACAGAGCGGTCCCTCACCCTGGTGTTTGAGTACTTGGTGAGTCGGGCCTTGCTCACTTCTCCCTTGTGGCGGGAGGGCAGAGGGAGAGAGGGGGGATGGCTCAGGCCTTGTTTTACAGTCAGGTTCTCAGATGCTCTGGCCAGGCAGGAGTGGGCCAAGGGCCCAGCCCCAGGGGCAACTTGGAATCAGGAGCCTGTCCCTCGCTTGGACTTGGGCCCTACACAAGGAGGGGCCTCCTGCCAGGGGTCAGGACAGTGTGGGTCTGAGCCACGACTTGTGTTCCAGGACAGTGACTTGAAGCAGTACCTGGACCACTGTGGAAACCTCATGAGCATGCATAATGTCAAGGTGAGGGCCTCCACCCACCTTGGCACCCACCTGTTCTCAAGCACAGGATGGAACCCAGGGTCCTGGCTACTGAGGCTGCTCAGACCTTCAAATGCAGGAGGGAGGGAAGGGGCCGCGCCATTCAGGGAGGACCGGGAACCATGGAGCGCCCTACCCTGCCGTACAGACACACACCCTCTGCCACTGCCCAGCGGTTGATATAAAACCCCGCTCTCTAACTCTGAGCATCGGTTTCCCATATGTCAGATGGGAGCATGAATTACCGCCGGATGAAGGGAGGCTTCTGGGGAAGTTCAGAGGGTTGAATGGCCTCTTCTTATGTTTGTCAGAGAACCAAGCGCGTACCTCCCCACATGGTGGCCCCCTCAGCTCCCAACTGCAGAACTCTCTGGCCTCCTGCCCCCTCCTGCCCCCTGCACATACTTGGTGCCCTCCCCTTGGATGGCGTTCCCTGGGGTGGGTAGGGCTACGGTGTGGGCAGGAGAACCAGGGAACCTCAGCCCTGCCCAGTCCCTGTTCCCATCCTTGTCCCAGCCATGGGGCAGAGGCGCAGGGAGGGTCTTCCAGGTGGGGACACGTTCCCACTTTCCTCTGCTCCCTCCTGCCCCAGATTTTCATGTTCCAGCTGCTCCGGGGCCTTGCCTACTGCCACCGCCGCAAGATCCTGCACCGGGACCTGAAACCCCAAAACCTGCTCATCAACGAGAGGGGGGAGCTGAAGCTTGCTGACTTCGGTGAGGACTGAGCTCCCAGGACCGGATGGGGGTCCAGCAGTCTCCCAGGAATGTGGGTGCTGCGGGGGGAGATGTTCAGTAATGTGTCTGTCCCTAGGACTGGCCAGGGCCAAGTCAGTGCCCACGAAGACCTACTCCAATGAGGTGGTGACCCTATGGTACAGGCCCCCTGATGTGCTGCTGGGGTCCACAGAGTACTCCACCCCCATCGATATGTGGTGAGTGAGCTGGGGGGCTGAGGGGTCCTTCCACACTTCAGACTCCCTCTTGCTGCCCCAGGGGCCTCACCGAAGAACTGCCTACCTCCTTTGACTAACTAGAAGCCTGTGGCATCCTGTTGAGCTGGATGTTAAAGGATGAAGTCTGAACCACTTTAGGTTTCCCTGGCTCTAAACAGACCCTCCAAGCTGTGCTCCTGAAATATGCCCCCAGGGGCCCTCAAGGATTTAAGAGGGTACAGGAGGCCCCCACAGTAAATATGACTCTTACTTAAGCATCACTTCTACTGAGAATTTTGGAAAGGATGTTATTTTAATTTTAAAATTAACATGCATTTGATCTGTTGTAGAATGAAAAATCAGTTCAATTTTAAAGCTAAATCACAGGTTTTTAATGAATGGCCACCATGCCCCGTGCCCCAGGGTTCTTTAGGAGAACGGATTTATGACTTCTTTCTTTCAGTCAGGGCACACAACATGGAAAAAGTTTGAGACAACACTGCTTAAAGAACTGTCATATGGGTGCTGGCTGTGCAGGCCCAAACCCTACAGAGCGAAAGGGGAGAGGCCAGGATGTCCCAGAGAAGCCCCCAGAGAGAAGCGGTAGTGGAGGGCTGGGCTGTGCTAGGAGCCTCCACTGCCTGAGGTCACCTGCCCCAGCGCCAGGACCTATCTGAGCCACAGCTGGGCACTGTGGTGGAGCAGCCCTCGAAAGCGCGGGCACGAGGAGGCCCAGCCTGACGCGCCCCTGCCCATTGCTCCCCGCAGGGGCGTGGGCTGCATCCACTACGAGATGGCCACAGGGAGGCCCCTCTTTCCCGGCTCCACGGTCAAGGAGGAGCTGCACCTCATCTTCCGACTCCTCGGTCAGTCTCCTGCGCTCCCCCAATACGACCACCAGGGGGCGCAAGAACTCCGTCCAGCCTGGGCGCATAAAGGGACTGGGAAGAGCTGCTGCTCCTGCTCACAGCAGGACGAGGATCCCTGTGGCCTTGGCCATTCTGTGCCACCAACCCCTACACTGCACCCCTCCAAGTCACCCTTGGCCATAGCCCCTCACCATCCCCTCCTCACCCCCTCTTGTCTCCCCAGGGACCCCTACAGAAGAGACGTGGCCCGGAGTGACGGCCCTGCCGGAGTTCCACTCCTATAGCTTCCCCCTGTACCTCCCCCAGCCGCTCATCAGCCACGCTCCCAGGTAGCCCTGCCTCCCACACTTCCTCTCCTGCTTGTGGTCCTGGCTGTCACTCTTGAGAGTGGCCACACGCCCCACCCTGCCCAGCCCACCAAGGCCAGGCCTGTGTCAGCTCCTTCCTCCTGCAGGTTGGACACTGATGGCATCAACCTCCTGACCAGCCTCCTTCTGGTGAGTGTGCCCCAACTAGGCCCAGGTACAGGCAGCCAAAGACAGCTGAGGCCCCCGGACCCCACGCCGGTCCTCTGCCCACCTCTGTGCTCACGTGCTCGCTAGTCCGACCTGTCACGGCCCCTGCCACTCTCTCCCCCACCCCACCTCCCAGGCCCAGGAACAGCACTGACTCCCCCACTGACTCCGAGGGGCGCACTCTGAACTCAAACCGCAGTTCACATCCACTTACTAGCTGTGTGGCTTTGGGCAAGTTGCAGGACTTTGTGCCTCAGTTTCCTCAACCACAAAGTGGAACTAATCGTTCCTATTTTATAAAATGGCCATGAAGATAAATCGAGATTATGGAACACACTTAATATGGTGTCTGTCTTGAAGTAAGCATTTGCTAGATTACGTGTCACCGTTGCTGTGATCCTGGTTGCTTTATCATCTGCATTTCCATCCTGAGAGGAGGTCGGTCTCCCGAAGGCCCGTTTCTGCTTTTCTCCTGGCGGGAGCCCGGAGCCTTGAGACTGCCTTGGGGTTGGGCTGGAGGCGGGAGCTGGCACCTGATGCCTGCGGCTCCTTTGCTTAGACTCACGTCTCTCCCATCTTGGCCATTTAACTTAAGATGCTCAGAGGGATCCCCACAGTTCCCCAGCCAGGGCCCAATAGCCCCCCCTGTGCTTTTCAGTATGAATCGAAGAGCCGCATGTCAGCAGAGGCAGCCCTGAGCCACCCTTACTTCCGGTCTCTGGGAGAGCATGTGCACCAGCTTGAGGACAGTGAGTGCTGGGGGAGATTGGGGGAGGGGGAAGGGCCACCTTAGAACTCGGGAAGGGAGCAGCAGGTGTGGGCCAGAGAGCTAGAACAGAGAGGCCAGAGGCCCTCGGTCCAGCTGAGTGGCCTTGGGCACATGACTTCCCCTCCTTGGGTTCCCATTTGTGACCAAGGGGCCAAACTCTGTGGATCTGAGATCCTGCCTGAAAGGCCCAGTTAGGTGCTCCTGGGCCAGTCCTAACTGGAGGGGTTCCCCAAGCAGGGGGTGCTCCCAGCTCCACGCACTCAACAGGAATGGGGGCAGCAGGCTCTAGGAGCAGGGCCGGCTCCACCCAGCTCTCTCCCTGCCTCTCTCCTCTTTTGTCCCAGCTGCCTCCATCTTCTCCCTGAAGGAGATCCAGCTCCAGAAGGACCCAGGCTACCGGGGCCTGGCCTTTCAGCAGCCAGGTAGGGGCTTATGCCTCCCCCACCGCTTCTTGTCAGAGGAGACCAGGGCAGGCTGCTTCTCCCTCTCAAGGAACAGAAATGGGGCCCGGCAGCCTCTCCTGCGATGGGAAATCAGCATGGCCTCCCTGATGCTGGCCACCCTCTGGGGGCCCACGGGGCACAGGGAAGATGCTGTGGTTTCCCTATCTCCTGCCCAAGCTTTCTCCTCTAGCGTCTCCCTCCTCAACCCCCACCCCAGACAGAACTGGGCTACATCTGACACAGCCCTGATGAAGGTGCATGCTCCCTGCAAACTCTGAGCTGTCTAACTAGAAAACTGCAGAACTGTATTTTGTCTCTAGAACAGCCGATGGCCTTGGAAGTGACAGGCACTTTCCTTGCATTTAATCTTTATATCATTCAATCCTTAAAACAGTCCTTGAAGTTGGTGCTGTTAATGCTCCCCATTTCACAGTCAGTGAAACTAAGGCTCTGAGAGGTCAAGTCACAATTTCCTGCAGCTCCTAAGTGGCAGAGATGGGATTTGAACCCAGGACTGACTGGTTCCTGAGCACATGCTCTTGCTCACTCCATCGGCAGTTCTGGAGTGTACCCGACCCTTCTGATCTCGGGCACCCTCTGGCCCAGCCTCCTCCCTACAGTCCTCCTCTTCCCCTCTGCTCCAGGACGAGGGAAGAGCCGGCGACAGAGCATCTTCTGAGCCATGCCCACCCTGCTGCAGCCCAAGACACAGGAGGTCACACTGAGTGCAGCTGCGGGCGGGATCGGGCCTGCGTGGCCCTCGGAGGACTGAGGAGCAGGGCTAAGGCTAGCTCAGAAGACTTCTTGCAGCCCTGCTGGCCACAGCTGTGTCCTGACCCTGCTTCCCACATGCCTCCCCGGTGGCCTTGGCCCAGACACCAACCCCTCCAACACTCGCCCTGGGCTGGGCCTGAGCTGTGTCCCTGGGAGGAGGTGAGGGGGCAGGGAGGCACTTCAGACCCTTTTCCATACCGAAGTCCTTGGGCACCAGCGTGGGACCAAAAAGGACAGGAGAACCCAGTTACCGGGTTGAGCACCATGCCCTGGATACAGGCACCACCATGCGTCCCCCGGGGGCCCATTCACTAGTTTGGTAGAGCCCCTTACGGGCGCCTTGGAGCCCACACCTCTCATCTTCCCCTCCGAGAACAGGAAGCGACATGGCGTCTTTTCCGGGACCCTAGAATCCTAGGTGCCAACATGTGTGCCAAAGCCCACTCCCCACCTGAGGGGCAGGTGTCCCTGGAGCAACAGGGGGAATGGTAGCCCCAGCTCCTCTTCTCATCATTGCACCCTGTTCCCATTCCCTACTCCTCGCCAGTGGCCCCGTATGCTGCTGGATGCCCGGCTGAGTCGAGAGGTGGCCTGGTGCTGCCAGCTGTGCTCCTGCCAACTCTGCAGGCCTCGCCCATCTCCCCCGCCCCCCCCCCCGCCCCGTCTGAATGGGATTGCCTTAAGGTGGTAGGCGGTAGAGCACTCACTGCCCTTGGAGCGCTGACCCACGCTCCTACCTGTCTGCCCTTTCCTGAGAGTGGCTCCTGCTTATCACACCTGAGTGCTGATAAGCCAGCCCTGGGCCAGGGCCCCGAGGATGGCACCCAGATATGCAGGGTCACCCTGACACTGGCGCCAGGCTGGATTCAGCTCCTGGGGGCTGGCACGGTCTCCCTCCACCCCACCCCCCTTCTCTCCCTTCCCCTCCTTCCTAGCCCCTGTGGCCCTGTCCCTGCTCTACCCAGCCCTGGTACCAGCCTCCTCAAAGGGTGGTTGCCGGAGGGAGGGTGTAAACACCACAGTCTGAGGTAGAGGACTGTGGAATGGGACTGGACAAGCTTTGATCCTGAGAACCCCGCCCCATGGGACTGGGAGTATGGAGCGCGCCTGTGGTATCCCCATGGGAACCTCAACACTTGGCTGAATCTTGAATGGCAAGGCCAAGAGGAAGCCAGGCCCAACCTTCCTACACGAGCCCCCTACCCAGCCCAACCCCCTGAGCCAAAGGAGCAGCCCTAGAGGGTCTCGGGCCTCACCCCCCAGGGGTCCTTCCACTCCTCCCCCACTGTACTGTGACTGTCCTGTGACTCAGCACAAAGGCAGATGATATATTTAATTCATGTACAGAAAGGAGCAGGCAGTCTTACGCAGAAAAACTGAATCTGACAGATTGATGCCAAAGACAGAGGCCTTCTCCTGGGCCTCAGGAGTGCGGATGGGGTGTGTGTGTGTGTGTAAAGTGGACAGTTTGATTTGTGTGTGTGTCTGAACCCACCTGGGCTGTAGGAGGGTGCTCTGTACCCTCCCTGCTGTATTCTGGATGCTGCTGTGTTTAGGGCTGGACGTCGACTCTGGGTGTTAGGGGTGGGAGTGGAGGAGACCTGGGGCTCCAAGCTCTGCCTCAGGCCTGGGCTCAGGTCTATGCAGAAGGGGAGGGCCCAGGGGTCAGGGCCCAGTACTGTTTCTTGTGTTGGGCAGATGCAAAGTTACCCTCAGACACCTGTGAGCTTTACCTCTGGCCAAGTGCTATACTTGGCAATGAAATCGCCTGCCCAGCTGCACAGTACCAGAGGAGGGGAGATGGTTGGGATCCATGAGCAATAGAGGCAGTACAGTGCTGAGGTGAAGAGCCAAGCTATAGTGCGGAGACGGAAATCCTGGCTCCACCACTTCCTGTACCCCAGTTTCCCCTTCTGTAAAATGAGGCGATCATAGGATTAGTGTGGAGATGAAGTGAGTTAACACATGGAAAGCTCTCAGAATTTATCGGCCAAATTGAAGGCACCACGTTAGTGTTGGCTGTTACGTCACCTGTCCAGGGTGGAAGAAAGCACTACTCAGCAGAGGGGTGGGGAGGGCTCGCCCTCCCGTCTGTGGAGAGCCACCCATCCTCCCAAACTGCCACTAGAGTTTCAGAATTCTGATGTCCCTCATCCTAACAGATATCTGTGTTAGGCAAAGTACTGTGAACTGAACAACCATCTAAATTTAACTTTTTTTTCTAATTTAACAGACATTTATTAAAAATCTTCTTGGCCCAAATGACTCTGTGAAACACTAAAGATTCAGAAATGAGTAAACGGTGCTCTCTCCTCAAGGAACTCACAATCTGGTCAGGGATAGATAAGCCGATTGCAGAAATAACAATAACGGCTTCCAAGTGGGCTCTGTTATCTGCATTTCACAGATGCAGAGAATTCCAGACAGTGCGAGCAGCCCGCCCAAGGGTGGGCTCCTTTATGCCCACCTCTCCTCCCATCCTCAGCCTCTGGTACCATCTGTCTTGCAAGCCTCAGAAAGTGAGTTGGATCCCACCCTCTAGGCTCAGTTCACAGTTGGGACTGAAGTGAATTGACATCAAAATGAAACATCTGATAGTGAGGAACCTGGAACCTGGCCTTCCCTGGTCCCTCAGCTCTGCCTGGGGCCTGACCTCTTCAGATGTGAGTGCCCATTTATAGTGACAGGGCCTTATTTCCAGGTGTCTCCAAACTCTACTCACCCTCCTTCCTCTTCCCACATCCATTCCCAGGATACTCAAAAGATATGTGGTCTGGGCTGCAGGGGGCTTCAAGACATCTCATTGACTGTCCACTGTCATCTCTCAGGGGCTGTGCCCCATCCCAGCAAGATGCCCACGGCCTTCGTGCCCTGCCCTGCGTCCTCTCTCTCCAGCCCAGCATCTGACCACCACTGTACTCCTCCACTAGATCACAGACGCACCTTTCTCTGAAAGCACCTCCCTCAAGCCTTTGCACCTCCAGCTGTCCATGTTCCCTCCGCCTGGACTTCCCCATCCACCTCCCTCTGCCTCGGGCAGGTGCCTTCCCCTTGCTGGGACTCAGTGCTCCTGCCCCTACAATGAAGGGGGACCCCCACATGCCCTCAGAGTGTCCTCCCTGCTCCCAATTTATATCAAACTGTTCCCACTTTAGTGTTTTGTACGAGCCATTTCCCTCTCCTTTCAAGTATGCTTCAAACTCTCCTCCAGGAAGGCTTCCTTGATCAATTGCATGAACACTATGGGCTCAGTTCTGTAGGCACCAAGTAAGCCTATACCAATGCTGATACAAGGGGTTCAGGGGCCTTAGCCCCTTATAACCTCCATCTCTCAAAGGCCACCTGAAGATACACAGCCTAAGTGAAAACAATGGGTTTAGTATGGAAATGTGAATTCTAGGTAAGAACTCCAGCACTGACTCCCACCCCCAAGCCTGACAGTGTAGAAATTCTTATAGCCTGTAGTCTACACTCAGATTTTGAAGCATCTGTTAGGTTTACGTTGCATCCTTGGGTTTACGTTGTAAGCTGCCCAGATTGAAGAGTGTCCTGCCATCTTGAGTGTGATCGCCTACATGTGGGCTACCCCACCCCTCAAATGCTTTGTTAGGATAATGACACCGGTTGTTGACCAAGTAATTCCTTTATATTATTGAGGCACTCTCCAGCAAATCAGTGCATTTGGCTCTGAAAACATCCTGTGAGACTGACGGGGCAGGTACCATTACACCATTCACGGATGTGGAAACTGAGGCTGAACACCTTGCACTTGGTCAGTGAGGTGACGAAGCCAGTCCTCCCACCACACACACCTACATACCTCCCTGCCCTCTGAACTGCTTTGTTTGCCAGCTCAGGTTTTAATCCTTTCCAGTGTCAGGGTTGTTGAGCGGCGGCTCTGGGGCTGATGGGAGCCAGAATAAGCAGATCTGACTTCTAATCTGACTCACCCAGCTGGTTCAGAATGCAGCCAAACTGGAGAAATTTGGTCGTGCTCCCACGCCTCCCCTTCCCCTCGTCCACAGCTGCTCCTCCCCCCAGCTCTGGGAGCTGTGGGGTGGGGTCCCAGGAGGATGTGAGCCTATGGACAAGCGGGATGTTTTTCCTACTCAGTATTGTTCTGCCCTGCCCATTGTGTGGGCTGGGAGCTGGACATCACCAAGTCGCCTGGCAGGCTTTCAGCGGAGCTGGGGAACATTTCCGGAGGGAACTGACCCATTATAAATGGCCAAAGCTTTTCAGAAGCATTGGCATTTCCTTGGATTGGCCAGACTAGGGGAGCGGAGGAAAGGAAGGACTTGGAGACTCCTCGCTCCCGGCAGCAGCTGTGAAGCTAAGGGTCCCAGGGACCTTGGCAGGCCTGTGGTTTGCCAAAAGGAACTCGCCCTTCAGTTTGAGGGGTTTGGGAATGTAAAGGGAAATTGGGGGGGGGGTGGGAAAGGGCTGGTGGATGGAGGGCTTGGCTAGGGGGCATTGAGCCAAAATTGAATAGTATTTTGTTTACATCATCTGACCCCAACTTGAAATGGTTCACACCTGAGGCTAGGAATGGACTTGTCATCTTGAAAAGCATCACTGAGCTCTCCCCAGAGGAAATGCAAGGTCAGAATTGTTTTAAAGCAGTTCCGTGTTTGCCACGGGGTGAGTAATAACGTCTCCGACTCACAGTTTCCCTCTCAGGGGAGGCACTTACTTGTGTGTTCCTCTCTTTGCCACAGCCAGGGGGTCCTTCAGGGCAGTTCCTCGGCGCTAGTGGCATCAATTATCTCGTGGTTTGATTTAATCCTCACACAAGACCAACAGGCAAGTACAGTACCCCACTTCTTATAGATAAGGAAACTGAGTCTCACAGAGGTTAGGCATTAGTTCCAGACCGCACAGCTACTTGGTGGCAGAGCTGGGATTTGAACCCAGGTTTGTGACACTGTAAAGTCCATGTCATACAACAGGATTTCTCACATATTCACGTGCATTAGAATTGACCGGGGTGCTGGCTGAAAAGGCAGATTTCTGGGCCTTGTCCCCTCTCCTCATTCTAATTCAATCAATTGGGGTTGGGGCCAGGAATCTTCATTCTCATCGAATAACATGATTCTGAAGTGATGGGCCACAGGCTGAGAAACACCGCCTTGGGAGCCAGACTCTGTTTTATGACTTCTACCAAGAGAGCAGCATCCTGGTCTGAAGACCCAGAGAGCCCCAGGTCCCTGCTAAGACCTAAGGCGGTCACCCTGTCCCCTTACTCTTCCCTTCCCTGTGGAGTGGAACCCAGGAGAAGCAGCCTGGGGCCTCCGGAGGCAAAGAACTGATCGGCAGCCCGTAAAAGTCTCCCATCACCCTTTTAACATTTTAAGCCCACAAGAGAGGAACCCAAGCAACAAAATCAGGAATAAAGGGCCCTCGTTTACCCCTCAGATGTTTATGGACCCCTGCCATGGGAAAGGGCTTGGGACAGACACCTCTGAGATTCTGAGATGCTGAGTAGGGAAGGTTTCTCAGAGCTTCATACATCAGAAACCTACTTCAAAATAATTCAGGGTTTGCTAAGAATGCAAAGTCCTGGGCCCCACCCCAGACTTCTATAGTCAGAATCTTTAAGGGTGAACTCTGGGAATCTGCATTTTAAATACACTCTCCCCAGACAATTCTGAAGCAAATAGAAGTTTGTGAAGTAGTACGGGAAGGGTCTGGAAGGAAAGGAAGGCCTGCGGCTGAAGGACCAAAGCTACAGGGTTGGCAGAAACCTCTGGGAGCAGCTGTGGATTAGGGGAAGGGAGCGCGGCGCTTGATGTGTAGAATTCTGGATTTGGCCGCTCTGCGATCCTGGGCATGTGACCACCTCCCGGAGCTCATTCCCTCACAGGCCCACTGGGGAATGACCTGGCTCACGTCTCCACACGGCTGTGAAGACCTAGTGAGCGCACAGTAGCACCTACTATGTGGTGGAAGAAGCTTATTCATTGTTTTGAGGCAGTATGAACAGAGGCAGCAGCCCAGTGGCACGGATCCACTTCACTCTGCCGGCCAGTCAAGGGCTCGTTGAGCGTGGGGGTTAGAATTCAGAATCATGACTCTAGACTTGATGGAGTGGTCCGGGGCACCCTCAGGGTCAGGGGTCAGGCTGAGGCCTGAAGGTCAGGTCTAGAGGGCTGTTTCAACCACTCCACTCCCCCTGTCCATCTACAGCTAAACCCCTCAACTTCACTCAGGCGGGTCACACCAAAACCATGGGCTCTGAAGGGTCAGCTCAGAGGCCCATTCCCATTCTACCCTCACTGTTAGTCTTGTTTCCCTGGGGTTGTCTCTGATTAGCTGGGGACATAACTATTTCTCCTCCCACCACCCCAAGGTGGCTCCAAGGACCTCTATCCTCCCCTGACTCTCGTGCCCTCATTAGAGGCCCCTTCTTCCCGTCCACACTTCGAGTAGCCCAGGAGCCATCTTCAGGCCAATCAACACAGCCTTCGTGGGGATAAACCAATTCATACCCAGCAAGTGGACTAGGCTCACTGGGACCCTCCCCAGGAATATGTGCACTTTGCAAGAAGATGCAAGAAAGAGGTACAGTGGGACTGGAGGAGAGCCTCTCCCCCACAGTGTAGCCTCAAGTTAATGAACACAGGCTCTGGAGCCAGAAGGTTCAAATCCTGGCTTGTCTAGTCACTAGGTAAACAAACTTGAATGACATGCTTCACCTCTGTGTGCCTCCGTTTCCTTATGTATAAAACAAAGATATAATAAATACACCCACTTCCTTAACACAGGGAAAGTACTGAGGACATGTCTGACATGTATTAGATCCTCAGAATATTGCTCACTGATGGAAAGATTTTGAAGATGGGGAGATTTTTAATAGTCTGGACTTCATAGGTAACTAATTGCCTGTTTCCATCTGGGGCCATGTGCCCACCACGTCTAAGGGTGGCTCTGGCTGCCCTTTCCTGGAGGTGATGCTGCAAATGGAACTAAGGGTCCAAATGACCAGGCTGGGATTTATCTCTTGGTAAATTTCCTTGAGAATAAGGATACAGATGAAGGCAACAACAGCCGGATTAGGGGAGATTGAGTATAAGCATCTCTTAAGCCAGGACCTAGATGGACTTGAAAGGAATGTGATACTGGCTCCTCTCTGCCATTTCCTTTATGTGTAGCTTCCACATGAACTGAGTGGGGGCAGGGCGTGGCGAGAGACAAGGGTGGGGGCAGCTTGAATCACTGGGACTCTGCACTCTGAGAAACTGGGAAGAAGTGGAATTCTCTGACAGCTCCACTCTTCTGCAGGAGTCTGCAAAAAGGCAAGGAATAAACTCAGGTCCTCCAGGAAAGGGAGATGGTGCACTCCTGCTGTCCTATCTCCTCCCTTTCCAGCCAGTTTCCCTCTGGATGGGGCAGGCAGGAAGACTTGGAAGCCTCCTGGAAAGGAGAGTTGGGGAGGAACGTGGAGTCTCTGGGGGCAAATTTCACCTCATCTCCCAGCTCTGCTTATTCCAACAGACAAGAGGGAAGGACCTCCTCTCCCGCCCCCTTCCCTCACCTAGACCAGTCATCCTGGGAGAGCCCTTTCTTCTCAAAATGGACCACTGAGATTGGTCCAGAATCATCACTGGTTTGGAAGATGCAGCTGTCTGAAGAATGCCACTAGGTAGAAGGCCCTGCCAGGAGGGGAACAAGGACTGCAGCCAGGTTGGGCAGAACACCAAGAACACCCCAGAAACTGACAAATAGAAAGGAGGCACCAAAGTAAGGTGAGGACTGCAGCCAACAGTAGCTCTTAGCAGCTCCATCTCAATGAAGTAACAAGGGAACCAACCATCGGGCCCACGCACTCCTGGCACTCACCTGGACTCAAGGCCTGGGCTATACCAGGAGCTCAGTGATTTCGAAGACAAGGGCCACATGCACGAGGGATTCAGTCCAGAGGAGACAGTGGTTACTTGAGCACCAAGGAGGGAGCCACTGATTCCATCTGGGAGGGGACATTTGAGCTGGACAGTGAAGGCTGGGTCTCATTTCTGCAGGAAGGAAGAACAGCTAAGAGGCCTTGTTCAGGGGTCAAAAATTCCCCTGTGACAGGCAGGGTGGGTGATAGAAGAGGATGGAAATGCAAGCAGGAGCCTCAACAGCCACATTGAAGGGGCTAAGCTTTATCCTGTGGACAATGATTATTAGAAGAATATGTCCTTATCATAAAAAATTGGGGGAGAAACAGAAAAAGGATAAAAATAAATTAAAATCATTCTTATGCCAACTACCCAGAAATGACCACTGTCAACATTTTGATGTTTTCCTTTCATATTCTTTTTAAAAAAGAGACTTTAAAAAAAATATGTATGGTAAATACAGTATGTAATATACAGGCATATTAATACAGCAAAATGTACCCTCTAGTAAGAGGTTATATTAGAACATATAGATTCAGAGAATATACAGAGTAACATACAGGTTATTTTATGATAAATTTAATATATGTGTGCTTTTTAAAAAATCTAAATTGAGATGATACAAAGAGAAAGTTTTAAATTTTATTTATTTATTTTTAATAGACAACACATTCATGTGCTCCATAATTCAAAAGGTACAAAAGTGTTGATAGGGAAAATGTCCCTTTCACCCCGTCCCCTACCTCTCATTCCCCTCCTTGGACTTGGTGAATATTGTTGTAACCTTCCAGGAATTTTATGCAAAGACAAGAAGTAAACACATATTATTTTTCCCCCTTTACACAAGTGTTACTCAAGTGTTAGCCACTTATTCTGCATCCTTCAGTTTTTATATATTATATCTTAGATACTATTTTTATCAATATATAGTTTCCTCATTTTTATAGCTACACAATATTTCATTATGTGGATGTATTGTAATTTACTTAGCAAGTCTCTAATAGTCATTTCAGTTGTCTACATACTTTTGCTTTTATAAAAGTGCCACAATAAATAACTTTGTACTTACGTCACTTTGTACAAGTACAATTCTATATGCAGGATAACTTCCTAGAAGTGCGATTACAGGTCAAAGGGCAGGTGCAGTTATAAATTTGATGACTACTGCCAAACAGCCTTCTGGAGAGGTGATACTCATTGCTTTATATTGTCCCTCTCTTGATGTAAATGAGGGATGAATTCAGGTCTGAATTTAGAGTGTAAGGAGGCCGGATGAGAGGTGGGCAGGTAGGGAGTTTGGAGGTTGCTGCAAGAATAAGGAGAAACCCATTTGGAACTAAACAATGGATTAGGACCATTGGACAAAGGCAGTGGATAGTGCTGGAGCAGTAAATTCAAGAAAAATGCTGGACTTAGAATTGACAGAACAGAGACAGAAATTGGCACTTGGATGCAAGAGTGCAAAAGGTCTCTGACGGGGTGACTGGGTGGTCAAGGAGCTACATCTGAAGTGAAGATGTGGGCAAAACAATAGCAGCCAAACAGAGAAAAAAGGAGCCCCCTGGACTTCAGGAGCCTCCATCTCCCAACATGTAGATATTTATGATAATGATGAAGCTCTTAATTTGGTTCATTCTCCTAACTGAGGAGAATGACCTTCATTCCAAAAAAGGTAAAACACATTAAGAGAGAACTGAAAACTTTTCTTTAAAGGCTATTGGCCACATGTGTTTGTCATTTCTCCTTCTGTGACCCTACTAAAATGATAATAAAGCAGTGAAGAAAAGTATATTCTAATGATGAGGAGAACAGGGGGAGGCCACTGCAGATAAACATTTTTGGCAAATATATGGGAACTGGAAGATGGAGAGAAGACCGGTCACTGATGAAGGGCGTGGAGGGCAGTGAGCCCAGGGCGGGAGGCAGCTGAGAAGGCTGCGTGTTATCCCAGCAGAAGCACAGGAGCAGGGAGAGGGGGTAGGTGTGGGCAGGGCAGGGGGAGCTCAGGCCTCCAAGAGTCCGTGGGGTTGGACAGCGTAGAGGAAGAGGCAGGAGACACAGCCACGGCTGAAAAGAGGGAAAAAGAGGAAAAAAAAAAAAAGAGGTCAACGTATATGGAACAGTCAATTCCTAAGCAACACCCAGGGAGGTCAGGGATCCATCCCCAGTCAGAGGGTTCAGTGACCCCAAAGGAGGGGCTTCCACCGCTATGCCTTGGAGCCCTCCATGAACACAGGCTCCCTGCCCAAATGAGATGAAACGAAATGAAATGTGCCACCTGATCAGCCCAGCCTCACTCTTAAATATGAAAAGACGAACACCAGACATTTGAGAAAAGCCTCTAGAATGAAATACAGACAAAGGTACATAAATAGGGGTGGGGAAGATGCTCCACGAAAAAGAGAAATAATTTAGGAAACAGAAGACAAAAGAAAACTTTAAATAACTAATACATATCCTCAGGGATAGTCCAGGCGTCACATCCCTGGACAAGGAAAGGGTACTGCGAAAGGAACAACCAGAAAATAAGTGTGAGCTGGAAATTAAAGACAGAATTATGAAAATAAAAATGTCAATAAAAGCTGTTAGAAGCTAAAAGAATTAATGAATTAGTCTGATATCTGGATAATAGTATCTCCAGGAGTGGAGCAGGGTAGGGGAAAGTACAGAGACAATGGAAGGGAAGATATTCTCAAATAAGATAAAGTAATTTCCCAAAGGGAAAGGACAGAATTTTTAAATGTAAAGGGGACACCAAAAATCCAACGAAAGGAGTGAATAAGAGACCCACATATAAGCGCCATCGTGGTGAAACTTTCTAATAGCAATGATAAAGACAAGATCCTAAAAATTTCCCTATAGGGAAAAATGTTCACCTCTAAAAATACAAGAATCAGACTGCCTCAGGATTCTCATGTTGCCTTCAACATTCTGTGAAAGAAGCAGTTTTCAACCAAGAGGTCTATACCCATCCAAGTATGAGGGTGAAGTTATGACATTTTCAGAAAGGAAGGACTCAGAAAAGCAACATACCACACACTTCTGCTTAGAAAATTGCTTAAAGATGTCATCAGTAAAATAACAGCATAAACAAAAGGGAGACAGGAAGGGAGGGAGGGGGGAGGGGGGGAGAAAAGGAGAGAAGGATGGAAGGAGGGAAGGAGGGAGGGAGGGAGAGAGGAAAGAAGGAGAAAACAATAGGACCAGCCCAAGGCATCAGTGAAAGGAAGAAGTCCTTGGCTGACAGCTCTGTGAAAGAAAAGCAACACGCCCCCATTAGAGCATAAGAGAGTGCCTTGTGTGAGAGGTCCCTGGGAAAAAAAGGGGGGGCTCATAAATAGAATACTCAATATGCTGAAAAGTTGGATATGAACTTGGGGAAATGATCATGGCAAGTAAAGAGAAGAGAAAAGGGGAAGAGAAGGAGAAGGAGAAAGGCGATTTAAACTATAAAAACTAAAACAAAGAAAGGGAAGAAGTCTCATTACAGGACGTTGCTGGCTCTGCAATAAATATTGTCACAAATGTAAGCATTATTTATTGGATTTAAACTTTTAGAAACCTACCTATAGGCAAAGCACAGAAGACTTAATTAAGATTATAAAATTAGAATATAAATGTTATTAACACTGAACATTAAAATAAATGTTCAGAAGACAGAAGCTGGGAAGGGAAGCCACAAAGGAAAGATGTGAGTAATGACATTCCTGTCCTACAAAACACTGACTCAAACTACAAGCAGTAGCTGATGGGATGAGAATAAAGATACACATATGTTACTTAAAGCAACAAAGGTAATCAACATATTTACTTTATTTAGAGGAAACTAAATGAAAACAGCTATATAACCATGTTGGGAGTGGGATGGGGGAGGGTTGTTTGGATGATATATGTGAACTAAATCCTTCTCTTTCATAGTTACAAATCAATAGAGGATGTTTAAAATGGAGAAATCCAGGAACTGCAGCATAAGCATGTTATTTAGAGAGATGCAGCCCCTCCTGGAATGAGGAGCTAAAGAAGATGGAGGCAGTTGCCTCCCAGGAGCAGGACTAGATGGGGGAGGGATGAGGCGGGACTGTTCACTGTAGGCACTTCTGTTCTCCTTATTTTTAACCATGTGCATGAATTACTTGGATATAAAAATTTAAGTACATCACCCGATGGAGGAGAAGGTTGACGGTGAGAACTTATGTGACTGCCAGCGAGTGCCTGGGGTTAGGTTCACACGACTGAGACACTGGAGCCATGAACTACCCTGCAGGCAGGACTGAAAAACAACCTGGATAAATGATGAGGTCATTGGAGATGAGAAAATGTTCTGATTTTCACAAAGAGACAGAAGGTATTTCTGGAAACTATAGACCAAGTGGCTCAATATAGAATCCTGGCAAATTCTAGCGTAGATTATTAAACAGATGGCTTGGGAGTGCTTTGTGATTTATTTATTTATATTCTGCCTCATTCCAAAAAGAAGGATTTGCAGTGGCTTACAGAGATATATGCAATACAACAGGATTAAAAATATTTTATGAGAAAAGATTCTCAAAAAAGTTAAACAGAGTTACTATATGACCTAGAAAATTCACTCAATAGGTACAATATCCAAGAGAACTGGAACATTTTCACAAGGAAACTTGTACATGAGTGTGTTCATAGCAGCATGAATCATAATAGCCAAAAAGCAGGAACTCAAAAGTCCATCAACTGATGAATGGATTCACTGATACAATGAATATTATTAAGCCACAAAAGAAGTACTGACACATGTTTCAACATGTATGAACCTTGAAAATGTCATGCTAAGTAAAAGACACAAAAGACCACATATTATATGACTCAATATATATATAAAATGTCTAGAATAGGGAAATCCATAGAGACAGGAATTAGACCATTGGTTGCCAAAGGCTGAGGGGAGAGGAGAATGGGGAGAGATTGCTAATGGGTATAGAGTTTCTTCCTGGGGTGATGAAAATGTTCTGGAATTAGGGAGTGATGATGGTCACACAACCTTGTGACTCTACTAAAATCCACTGAATCATATTCTTTAAAAGAGTCAATTTTATGGTACGCAAATTATATATATCAATTAAAAAGCATATTACTGCAGCATTATTTACAACAGCCAAGATGTGGAAGCAACCTAAGTTGTCCATTGATAGACAAATGGATAAAGAAGAGGTGGTACATATATACAATGGAATATTACAATGGCTATAAAAAGGAATGAAATCTCGCCATCTGCAAAAACATGGATGGACTTAGAGGATATTATACTAAGTGAAGTAAGTCAGACAGAGAAAGACAAATATTATGTGATTTCACTCCAATATGGAATCTAAAAAACAAAAACAAAAAGCAAACAAAACAGAAACAAACTCATAGATAGAATACATTTTGATGATTGCCAGATGGAAGGGGGTTTGGGGGAATAGGTGAAAGCCGGGAAAGGATTAGGATATGCAAATTGTCAGTTATAAAAACAGTCACAGGGATGTTAAGTACAGTATAGGGAATATAGTCAATAATATTGTAACAACTATGTATGGTGTCAGATGAGTATTAGGCTTATCAGGGCAATCATTTCATAAGTTATATAAATGCCTGATTGTTATGCTGTACACCTGAAACTAATATAATGCATGTCACCTGTCATTAAAAAAGTTATTTTTAAACAAGCATTATTATGAAAAAAAACAACAACAAGAAGGGTGAAAAGGACAAAATAAAGAGGAGCCAGGTCAATGCTCAACTCATATACCATAAAATTCTACACAGGAGACAAAGGTGGGCCATGACTTTGGCCATGAGCTTTCCAGTAGCTACTACGAGCTTGGAAAATAGTGTTATTATATGATTCCCAGCATTCTTAAGACAAACATGAGCTGGTTGCTAAGGAAAATCACAGTTTTTCCTGATACTGATGCCCAATAGAAATCTCTCCTGTGTGTTTTCATGAAGCGGGGTCCACTGGCCCCAACATCTCCACCATACTTTTAGTGACATATCCTGGGGTCATGCAAGTGAGGCATAAAGCACAACCATAATTCAATAGAGGCACTTCACTGAGGGACCTAAACGGTGCAAGACATACCAGCAAGCCTCTGGTGGTAAAACGCAGTCCTCAGCAACAGTGGTTTCCAACCTTGGCTGCACATTAGAGTCCTGGGGAGCTTTTGTAAAACACTCATGCAGGATCCCTCGACAAGAAAGTCTGACTTTTTCGAACTTCGAGGCAATTCTAATATATAACCGAGTCTGAGAACCACTGATTAAATAGATAAATTGTACATCCTTCATGAAATCTTCTATGAATATTATTTTTTGCCTTAGAGTTTTTCATTAGTTCAAGGTTATAGTAATTAAACCCATATTTGGGTAGCTAATATTTTCTGAATGCCTGCTCTGTGCTCCTGAGATGCAAGGATTAACGTGTGACTCAACCTCCATCCTCAAGGAGCTGACAGTTGATCCGAGTTATGGACACTCCAGCTGGTGACCACAAAGAAAGGTGGTAAATGAGGAGGTGGAGGGAACACAAGGCAGGCACCAGGCAGCCCTGGGTGGGTGGGGGGCTCCCAGCAGAATGAATAGCTCATCTGAGCCCCCAAGGAAAGGCTGGTCACGAAACAGGGTGGAGGATGGTGCACTGTGCTCGATATTTTTTCTCAGTGTTTGGATGACTATTAGTAACCATGCCTTATGAATGTGAGGTACCATCCTTACACTGTAACAGCTGGAGCAATAGCCCTTCTGCTGCATGGCTGAATCGGGACCCCAAGAGTGCTGGCAGGAAAGAGGAGCACAAACCAAAATTAAACGAGACTCGAGAGCAAGACGAGGCAACTAAGATGATTCCCTCATGATCCGTGAGGGAAGGATCTAGACTGTGGAGTCAGGAGACCTGGGCCCAAAATTCAGCTTCAATACTTCTTAGCTGTGTGACTTTGGGCAAGTTGCTCTGCCTTCCTGAGCCTCAGTTTCCTTATCCATAAAATAGAGTTAATGAAGCTTATCTCACAAGATATTGTGAAGATTAAAGATAATGCAGGTACAGATAAGGAGAAGATATTTATAATACATGTAACTGAGAAAAGACTCATATCCAGAATATATCAATAACTCCTAAGTAAAATTTAAAGAGACAACCCAATTTTAAAAGTAGGTGGAAGACCTGAGGGACATTTCACAAAAGAGAATATGCAAGTGGCCAATAAGCAGATGAAAAGATACGGAACAGTATTTGTTTATGAGGGAAATACAAATGAAAACCACTGAGATACTAGTGTGTGCCAACACAGTGACTAAAATCAACTTGACTGGCAATGCAAAATGTGGAGGAACTGAACTCTAGCAGGAGTGTACACTGGTAAAATCACTTTGGAGAACTATTTAGCAGCACCTGCTAATAGCTAAAGCAATCCTATGACCTAGCAATTTCACTTCTTCATTCTCAGTAGAATGTGAGCCTATGTCCAAGGAAAGACAAGTACATGAATGTTCACGGCAGCTTTATTTATAATAGTTCTAAACTGGAAACAACCTGAATGTTCACCAATAGTAGATGGGATAATTAAATTGTGGTGTGTGCACTTTGTGGAATACTACATGGCAATGAAAAGAATGAACTGCTGTTCTCATAGACACAATACTGAGCAAGCACATGACCATGTCTGAAGTGAGTGCTGGAAAGTTGTATATCTTGATCTGGGTGGTAGTCCCCTGGGTGTGTACACCTGTAAAAATTCAATTTGTTCACTTAGGACTTGAAAGTATGTAATTTTAACTTCAATAATAATAATAATAAAAGTAAACAAAAAGCTATTGTATGTCATGTGCTTGACACAGAGTGAGCACTCAACAAGAGCTGTCAATGTGTCTAGGACAGAGGAGGCAGCAAACTCATTGCCCTGGGTGTTGCTTAGACTCCTCAGGGGCCTGGGTATAGTGCTGGGGACCCCCTTTTTAAGAGGGTCATTTACAATGAGAACATGACATGATGGGGAAATAAGGATGGCAAAGGGTCTGGAATACATGGTAAATTAAGGATGGCTGAGGAAATGGAGAGGATGTTGGTGGGAACCATAAAACATAGGAAGAATGTGAAGAATGTCTTCAGACAGTGAATGGTTCACTTGGAAGGGAATTAGACTTTTTCCTTTGTGGCTCTAGAGCACTGATTCTCAAACTGCTGTTGCATCTGAGTCTCCCGGAGGGGTTATAAAACAGATTACGGAGCTGTGTCCCCTTCTCCCAGAGTTTCTGATTCAGAACTGAAAAGCTGCATTTCTAACAAGTCCCCAGGACATGCTGATGCTGCCGGTTCAGGACACAGTGTACCAGTTTCTGTGCTACACACTGTGTCTACACTTTCTCATTCTCCCCATTTTATAGAGGAAGAAACCTAGGCTCAGGTTTTCTCAGGTCTCACACATGCTGGACATGCTGAAGCCGAGGCTGAGTGCCACCTGCAGGGACACTGTAAATGGAATTCTGTTTCTGAGTGGAAGGTCACAATAGATAATTTTAGAGGCCTCCTAATACTCAAAGTTAGACTAGCTTCAACTAGCACTTTTAAAAGCACTATCACATATTCAGCACTAACTAAATGCCAGGTATTATGCAACATTCCCTCCAGGATGTGTGGGGCCACTGGTCTAACTCTAAAGATGCCTCTGGACCATTCCTGTCCCTCCTGTCCCTCTTGGCACCTGCAGTGACCACTCCCTCACACTCCAGACAGGCTGAAAACTCACTTCATCTGTATATTTGGAAAGGAGGTTCTTTGTATACACACCTAGCTTTACTGTTTGCATTCATGTAGGGTAGGGTGGCTGTTTCATCCAGGTGTAGTCCTTGGCACCAAGCTGTCTGCCACCCATCCCATGTCAACCCCCAAAGCATGCCAATCCACTCTCCACATCCTGGTCAGCAAGGCCATGATTTAGGGGCTGGGAAGTCAAAATCCAGAGGTTGGGGAGGGGTGGCCTCATGCCCCAGTGGCCAGATGAACAACAAAACGCTGCACTTAATCACCTTGAACTGGAGACGTCACTCCCCTGCTCCTGCCTGGCCTCCTGAGAGTCTGGGAAGCAGAGACTAGAGGGCCCTGGGGGCTGGGGGCAGGCCCATGGTAACCTGGAGGATCCTGCCAACGTAAAATCAGGTCCAAGTCCCCATGATTCCCCTCTAGGCTGTGATAATCAGATCTTTTCTCTTTGTATAGTCTTTTTTATATTTAAGGCTTTCTATTCTAACAGAAACAATAAGACAGATAAAATGTATATGATGGGTTTATACACTAAAGAATTTGGGCAGCTGTGGGCATGGTAAAAGATCATAGGGTATCTAGTTCTTATTTCACTCTATGTTATCTTGTTTGCTTTCTCCTTGAGTATTTTCAGGATGTAGATCACCTATCCACAGTCCAAGAAGTGCCACTGACTTATTGCTCATGAACTTCCAGGTATAAGTGGGAGTCAGTGTAGTGCAAACATCTCTCACCAATGAATCAACTCCTGCAACCAATGAAGAATGGACCCCATGACCCTGGCCTTGGAAGAGAGGCAGTAAACAGATCATTAGCAATGGTTTAGTTTGGCAGCCCCAATAAGGGACCTTAGGAAGGTCAAAGAAAGCTGTCTGAGTAGGTGACCTTTGAGGCAAAGGAAAAGATTTCATCCAGCGAGAGCTTGGGAACCCTTCACTACTACAGATCCTTTCTGTCAATCTATTCAGTCTTTTGGTCAGGGATCTCTATATGCTTTCCACAGCTTGAGGGACAGGGGTCACTCCCTTCCAATTTTTAAGGAGGGAAATCAAAGAATGGCTAAGGGACCAAGATTTTGTCTTTCAAATTTAAGAAAGACCACAAAGTGCCCAGCTAGGGCTAGAGCTTTGAGTACAAAGCACAAAGGGAATGTAGGACAGCCTCTGTCCTCGGGGAACTTGCTTTCATTAGGAGATAAAATGTGTAAATAAAATAGTAAAAATAATTGCAAAGGTATTGTGCAAATATTTCATTTCCCCAGCTATTTACCCAGGACTCTATCTGCAAGGCATTTGGTAAGACACCTGGGTAGGGGTGGGGAGAATTAGAGGTACAGGTAAATGTAGTTCCAGCCCTTAAAAACTCACAGTGTAACTCGTGGCAGGAAGAGGCAGCTAACAGTCCATGAGCATAACAGCTGACACTGTGAAGATAGTAAGGGGCAAGGAATAAATCTGGGGCTTGTTGGAATTTGGGGGTTGGATAGAATTTAACTGGAAAGAGTTCCTAGAGGAGGTGGACAATGTGATGATGCTGGAAAATAGTTCAGTAATCACCTCTTCCATGAAGCCTTCCTAGGCAAAATGAGATTCCTCCCCTTCAGGCTCTCAAAGCACCCCTAGGACAGAATGTATCTCATTGCTGCACTTGTTTCCCTACTGCTTGTCTCAGCTCAAGGTCCCTGCACAAAGGGGAGAGGAGGGGAGGGGAGGAAGGCCTTTGACTATAGAGAAGCTGGGTATTGCATCAATGATGGAGTAACTTTATTTTTGTTTACTTATTTTTAATTTCTACTATTTTATTGAAATATAACTTACATACAACGAAAGGCACAAATCATAAGCACACAGCCCAAAGAACATTTACATATGTTTACATCCGTGTAACCACCACCCAGATCAAGCTATAGACTGCTTTCATCACCCCGGACACTGTAGGCTGCCTCACTGTACCAGGGTCATTGCCACTATAGCCAGAGGAGCTAAACCAGTAGGGTGATGTAGTTGGGGGCACCATCTAAGGAAATTATGAAAGAATTTCAGGTGTTTGGGCTAGAGAAGTCAAATGCTGGGGCGCAGTCATTACTTGTGAGGACTAACGTACACAGAGCAATTAGACTTGTCCTGTGGATGGCAGTGGGGAGCCACAGGGAGGAGTATTTTGGTTCAACACAAAGCCGTGCCTACAACCAGAGACGGCCCATGTTGGAAGTGGACCCCTAGGAAATGATAAGTTGGGTTTCCATCAGTAGAAGGTATTAATCAACAACAGGGCTGACAAACATTTATCAGCAATGATGGGGTGGGGGTAGGGGACTCAACTGGAGATGGCTCCTTCCAACTCTGAGCCTCTGTGGTTCTGGAATTCTGTAACAGTGGCACAGGGGACTCAATCAAATGCTTTTTCAGAGGAAAGTTTTTACTTAGTCACAAGTACTGTGCAGGCCCACCATTGTCACCACTGATGAAGTGACTGTCATCACCTACAGACCAACTGAGCCAGAGAGACTATGGGGCTTTTCTCCCTGGTGCTCATAGTCTAGGGGAATGGAGCAGATGCTGGGGTGGCACTGTGAGATGGAACTAGCACTTGCAAGAGAAGTTGGTTGCCCCATCTCACCCCACGTTGTCATAGGGGCACCCACCCACTTACCTTCTCACCCCTTTCAGCCTTGGTCCCCCTGAGGGGGATAAGTGGGCAATAGGCATAAATAATGGCACCTGCCATGACCAGACAACCAGGCTAGAGGTGACCTGTAGGCCTTACTTCTCTGTCTCCAGGGAACAAGACAGGAACACACAAGACCCACCAGCCCTGTGACCACCTGGGGACAGACATCCTGAGTTAGCTACAGGCTCCTACAAGGGCTCCCAGCCTGGAGGATAACACCCTCCCACACCACCTCTTTGGGACTTTTTCCAGCAAAACTGGAATTTTCCCCAGAATTATTTTTTCTTCCTAGAGAATTATTTCCAAATTTCTTCTGGGATTCCTCCAGGTCACCACTCTCACCCTCCTGTCCCTCTCCTCTCACTCAAAGAGGAAGAAGGAAAGAGATGGAATCCGGACCAAGCATTCACATCCTCTTTCCAGTAGCTGTCCAAGGCACAGATGGGATGCGGTGGGTGAAGACTGGCTCACCGCGGAACTTAGAGTGAAGATGGATAGTTTCTAGGGTTTTCCGTCTGAAGGTCAATGAACTTTTTGAGGTTCTAATGAAAGCCATGAATATCCTCCCAAGAAAATATACATGTAGGAGATTTTGCCTTCTGTTCTAGGGGAAGATGGGGCGCTGTCAGACCCTGGAAGTCCGTCTTTGAAGCCCCTAGGTTTAAGAGGGAGGGCTGGGGGCCACCGTCACCGGCAAAGCCCCGGCCAGGCTGGTGTCTGGGGAGGGGTTGGGGCTCTCCTGAGCCCGGAACGTCCTGCTCTCCAGCTTCTCTCTGTACACACAGGACCGCTCGGGCTCTCTGTCCACCTCTAAAATGGGCACTCAGGCCCCTCCCTGGGGGGGGCTGTATAAGGAGGCTGAAGGGACCGGGAGCTGGGTAGGAGGAGTGGGGGGGGGGTGGAGAGCGGCTCCCTGTTGGTCTCCTCCAGCCGAGGGAGGGTGAGCTGATGCGTGGGAAGGAGGCGAGGCGCGCGCCCCGACGCGCTGCCCGCGAGCCGCAGAGGCGCCCCATCCACCCGCGAGCCCGGGGGCGGGGCGCGTCGCCGGGCAGCCCCTCCCCGCCCCTCCCTCGCGGCGCCGGCCTCCCCGGCCCCGCCGGCCCTCCCGCGGGCAGGCGGCGCTCGGGCACCGTCGCGCTCCGGGCCAGCAGCCGCCAGTCCGTCTGCCAGCCGGGGCCATGGGCTGCGACGGCCGCTTGTCGGGACTGCTCCGCCGCAACCTGCAGCCCACGCTTACCTACTGGAGCGTCTTCTTCAGCTTCGGCCTGTGCATCGCCTTCCTGGGGCCCACGCTGCTGGACCTGCGCTGCCAGACGCACAGCTCTCTGTCCCAGATCTCCTGGGTCTTCTTCTCCCAGCAGCTCTGCCTCCTGCTGGGCAGCGCCCTCGGGGGCGTCTTCAAGAGGACGTGAGTGCCAGGCCCTCGCGGCGCAGACCCTTCCCTCCCTCTCCCTCCTCCCTTGCCTCTGCCCCCGCGGTGCTGGAGCTGCGACCACCGCCTCCAACTCCACTAGCTGTGTCTCCCCTGCTTAGGCAAAGGCAGCCTCCCCCCGCCCCCACCTCCCTCAACTCTACCCGGAAAACTCCCAAGACTGAAGGTGATTTCTGGATTATTTATTGGCCTTCACTCACCTCTGTGAAGGTGTAAGCCTAGGCCTCGCCCTGCTAACCCCACCCACACCCCACAGGGAGAGGGGTGATGGAGTTTGCAGGGGTAGGAGTATCTCCCTCCTGCACAGCGGGTCTGAGGTTCGCCCTGAGCCCCTGGTGCCTGAGGCAGAATTGCAAGTGAAGTGGAAGGAGAGTGGGAGTGTCACCTCAGAGGCCCTGCGAGGTGCCAAAGCAGGCTGAGGTTGACAGATCACCCTGGGGCGCGCTCCACTCACACCATTAGTTCCAGATCAGCTGACACAGGCAGTCTCTTCCCGGAGGTGGCCCGGGGCTTGTGGGTCCTGTGTGGTCCGGTTCTGGAAGGGCCAGGGTTTCTTCATTGGACCGTGGAGGCAGAGTTCTTCTGCCTCTGAGACACACACATCGCCTCCCCACTGAGTCCTTGGAGGAAGGTGCAGGGCGTCTTACCCATTGCTGGGTAAAGTGATCCTCTGTTCCGGTGCCAGGGTCCCCTCCACTCCCTCACCCCATGTTACTCCTCCCTGGCCTCTACACACAGCAGGGCTCTGGAGCGCCTGGCATGGCCCCCTCTTTTGGATTCCATTGCAGAGCCTCATTCTCCTGCTCAGATTGGACAGGGCCACCTATGAGGAGTCCTTTGGAAAGGGAGCAGGATCACTCTCCTAGGGCAGCTGGGGAAACAGACCGAAAGCAGGGATTAGATGACTTGCAGGCCAGAGGCTACTGGAGATTTCCCTGGTCCCACCTCCGGGTCGGGTGGTTTCCTGGATTGCACAGGCTCAAGCAGGCAGGCAGCCTGGGAACAAAACCACAGCTGGGCTATCCCAGAGAAACCTCTGGGGGCTGTTCTGGGCCAAGGGCTCTCACCCTTTGGCTCTCTACTAGAGATAATCATGAGTGTGGATTTTCCCGTCCACCTGGCTTCCAGAGCCGATGAAGAGGGGGCACAAGTGTCGTACAGATGGGCCCCACCCAGTTTAAGCCACCCAACTGACAAATCATTATCAATTAGGGAGTGATTATCCCCATTACCAAATCTTCTTGTAAACCACAGAAGCAAGTCTCCTTGTGTACACTAGTGTTTCTGTGGGTTTTGTACAGGATTGGATGTATATGAGGTTTAGAAAATCTTAAAAAGATCCATTCTGCTTCTGCTTAGAGGTTTTTTTTTTAAATTTATTTTTCCATTACGGTTGACATACAATTTTATATTAGTTTCAGGTATACAACATAGTGATTAGACATTTATATACCTTGTGAAGCGATCACCCCAATAAGTCTAGTACCCCTCTGGCACCATACACAGTTATTTCAATCTTATTGACTATATTATTGTGCTGCATGTTACATCCCTGTGACTATTTTTATAACTGGCAATTTGTACTTCTTCATCCCTTTCACCTTTTTCATCCATCCCTCTAACCCCACTCCGATCTGGCAACCATCAGTTTGTTCTCTGTATCTATGCATTCGTTTCTGTTTTGTTTATTTTGCTTTTTTAGATTTCACATAGAAGTGAAATCACATGGTATTTATCATTCTCTGTCTGATTTATTTCACTTGGCATAATACCTTCTAGGTCCATCCATGTCACAAATAGCAAGAGTTTGTTCTTTTTAATGGCTGAGTAATATTCCATTGTATATCTGTACCACCTCTTCTGTATCCATTTGTCTATTGATGGACACCTAGATTGCTTCCATGTCTTAGCTATTGTCAATAATGCTACAGTGAACATAGGGGTGCACATATTTTTTACAATTAATGTTTTGGATTTCTTCAGATAAATACTCAGGAGTGGAATTGCTGGGTCATATGTAGTTTTATTTTTTAATTTTTTGAGGAATCTCCATACTTCTTTTTTCATAGTGGCTACACCAATTGACAATCCCACTAAGAGTGCACGAGGGTTCCCTTTTCTCCCCAGCACTCGTTGTTTATTAATTTATTGATGATAACCATTCTGACAGGTGTGAGGTGATATGCCTAGAGGTTTAATTAGAAATCTATCAACATGTTTTTCTGTTTTTGTCTTTGTTTTTTAAGTATTTTGACTTACAAAAGCTCCCTTACCTAGAACTTTTTAGGAATATGTGTAGTGCAAAGAAAAGGAAAGGGAATGAGGATATTCTAAATGGCACGTTGGTGCGCCAGATTTTGTGAAAAGGGCAGAGATACACATCCAACTGGGCCATCTCTTCCGCGCTTGCTTTGCCCCATCCTCAGGGTTCCTCACTAAACAGGGGGCTCTGACAGGTAGTGGAAAGGGTCTTGTAGCAGGGAGCCAGCTCACAGGGAAAAAAAAATGATAATGTTAGCAATAAAAACCAACTTTGCTGAGCACTTACCGCATGCCAGGAACCGTTCTTAGTATCTCATTTGTATCAATTTCATCTTCACAACAACCCTGAAGAGTAGTATTATTATTTACTTTTTATGCAGAAGGAAGCTAAGGCACAGAGAGCTAAGAGACTTGCCAGTGTCACACAGCTATTAAGAAGCCTAGCCAGGATTTGAACCCAGATATTTGTCTCTAGAACTAGATATTTTGAAATGCCTCTTGCTTTATGAATAGTCAGCTTCAACTCCGCAGGGTTCAAATTATACCCCATTTTCTCCAGGAACAAGTATGAGCTGACTTTCCCTGAGCTGACACACCGGGAAAGGAAACTGGGCCTTTGGGGCTTCCTGCTGGGATCTGAGGGGTGAGAGTAGGGTAGGGTGGGGGAAGTAGGTCTTATCAGTATTTCAGGTTTAAATTCTGAACCTCAGTCCTCCCATCCTCCCATCCCCAAGTTAAAATGTCCAAAGACATTCCTTTGTTTAAGAGCGAAGCAGACTTCAGTGGAAATGTAGGGATATCACAGGGTGGCCTGTATATAGGTGGGAGTCACCGCCTAGCTAGGGCTGGACAGCCCATCCCCCAAACAAACAGAACCTTCACCAGCCCTCAACCGGTCTCTAAAGCTTGATTCCTTGGGGCCTCCCCACGTCTCAGTTAAAATGCTAATACTCCTGCAAGTGCTTTTCAGCTTAAGTGATTACTGGCTTGTGCACCAAGCTAGTGCTTGTCATTTGGGGATTGGCTGAACGGGGAGAGGGCCAGCTGTTGCGGGGGAGTGGGAGGAGAGGAGAGTCAGGCAGAGCTTCTTTCTCTAGGATTCCTGCTCAGTCCTGCCTACTGCTTGGCCTAGACTGAGGGCCGTGGCTGAATAGGGTGTCTGGATGCCTCTATAGGGGATATGCATTGGAGGGACTGGGTGTAGAAAGCCTTAGAGGTTATTCAAATGGGTTCAGGGGAGAACAAGAGCCTTCTCTCTCTCTCCCTCCCCCTTTCCCCCCCACCTTACCCCTCTCTCCCTCCCTCCCTCCCCCTCCTTCTTTCTCTTTTCTGGCTCCTAGCATAGACAGAAATCTTGAAGGAGACCACTACATGCAGACCAATAAGGAGAAGGGTGCAATTAGGGCCAGAAGAATCAGGACTTGACCTTCCTTAGGAGAGCAGGAAATCGGTCAAAGAGAACACAAAGCCACCTGGCTGGCAGGGTGCACAAGTATGTGTTTTGTCAGGCAGGAAAGAGGAGGTGGTATTTAGACAGAAGGTTAGAGTTTCTTTCCTGGTTTCTTAGGGACCTGTCTAACCACCCTGGGCAGTTTGGGAGACCCCTTTATCTCAAAGGCATCAGGGCAGATAAGTGGCTTTCACTGTTTCCCAGCCTTCTCCCAGCCTCACCTCAGCCTCTCCCAAGCATGTGCCCTCTTAACCAAAGGCTTGTTGAGTTCTTCCCCACTTTGCCCTATTCACTATCTCCTTCTCTACCTTTCTTCTCAAATTCTTGTAAGTCCTGCCCTACCCAACTGCGACCCAGCTCTGATCCCCTCCTGCCCCTTGCCCGAAACCCAGTCTTCTGTGCAAAGTTCTTCAGGCCACTCTCAGACCTGCTTCCTCAAGATGCTGGCACCTACAGCCCCTGGAACACAGCATAAAAGCCTGTTTCCTCCTCTGAGCTGGGCCCTTTGTCGGTCTCCCTAGAAAGCCTGTGCCTCCCCCTCCAGCAGCTTCTCCACCTTCACCATGCAGCAAACCTGGGCCGAAAGCCTACCAGGGGTCTGCCACCAGCCCTGCTTCTTGCTTTAAAAACCTATCTTGGCATGGAGTTACCACATGACCCAGCAATTCCGCTCCTCGATATACGCCACAGAGAACTGAAAACGTATGTCCACCCAGACACGTGTATGTGCATGTTCACAGCAGCATATTCATCATAGCCAAAAAGTAGAAACAAACCAAATGTCCAGCAACAAAATGTGGCACATCCATACAATGGAATGTTATTTGACCATAAACAGGAGTGAAGTAGTGACACGTGCTATAACGTGGAGGAAGCTTGAAAACAGTATGCTGAGTGAATGAAGCTGGACACTAAAGATGACACACTGTATGATTTCATTTTAATAAAAGTCAAGGATAGGAAAATCTGTAGAAGCAGAAAGTAGATTAGTTGTTGCCTAGGGCTGAGGTGTGGAGAGGAATGAGTAGTGACTGCCAATGGGTATGGGTTTCTTTTTGGGGTGATGGAAATGCTCTAAATTTAGATTGTGGTGATGGGTTTACAACTCTAAACATACTAAAAACCATTGAATTGTACACTTTGAATAGATGAATTTTATGGTATGTAAATTATACCTCAATTTTTTTATTAAAAAATGTCAAAACTCATCGCACCCCTTTATTCACTCATTCAACAAATATCTCTTGAGCCAGACCCTATGTTGGGTGTGAACACAACAGACAAGCTCCCTGTTTTCATGTAGCTTACATTCTGAAGGACCATTGTAGTGAAAGGAAGGAAATAAAGCAGGGTAAGGGAGAGTAGCAGAGATGGGGGACAGTAACAGAGATGGTCAGGGAGGGCCTCTCTGAGGAGGTGACATTTGAGCTGACACCTGAATGACAGGAGAGACATGGATGCAAAGAACTTGGGGAGAAGTGTTATAGGCTGGCAGACCTGCAAGTCCAGCCAGCGTGTCAGGAGCACTCCCTGCCATTCGCTGCGAGCCCAGCACCCACTGGGCTGGGGCACGGCGTCACTCAAGGGCGGAGCCTCAGCCTGAATCTGCCAGGGCAGTCCCGCCTTAGACTGAGATGTCTCCAAGACACTTTGGCTGTTCCTTCCTCCGTGTAGCTCCAGCCTTAACACAGGGCCCTGAACAAGCTGGGGAGTCAGTGTAGGGGTGACTCAGCTAAAGGGGGGCCTCTTCTCCCCTAGCGCCTTCCTCAGTCTAAGCTGCCCCTTCCCTATTGCTCTGGCTTGAGCTGCTGCCCTAGCTCCCAGGGGGTGTCTCCTGGTTTCTTGTCCCATGCCCCCTACTCTTTTCTTGGGGGTTGCCTGCCTTTTGTGGGCAGAGAGGTGCTGGGGATGCCTCTGACTCCTCCTGGGTTCTGTGCTCTGCCCCTCTCCCCTGGTCCTTCAAGGAAGGAGATCATCTAGGATAGACAGGAGGATGCCTTGAGACAAAAATGTGAGGAGAATGTCAATGCCCATCCTGGGGTCACTCATTCCATCTGGGGTGACTCAGTCTGTGGTGGCAAGGTGCTGGGCCTCAGCAGCAATTTTCCCCACCCCTGGGGAGTGGAGGGTAGGACAGGCCAGCCGACACCTTACTGCTTGAGCCATTCCTGGTTAGAAGCCAAGCAGCCCCTAGTCTTAATGGAACCAGGAGGGGGCCAGAACAGATGCCTACAGCAAGGCCTGGTCAAGGTGATAATATGTGCCCGCTGGGTAAGGCAGAGCACCTGGCTGACAGGGTCAGCAGTGTACTCAAGGTCACACAGCAAACTGTGGGCCCAGCACCTCCAGCAGAGCACCCCGCCCCCCCAGCCTTGGGAAGGACCTGACTCCCTGCCCTCCCTCCCTGTTTGCACCTTCTTTGTGGAACTATTAATGAGTAACTTGGGCATTTCTCAGGCTTTCAAGGAAGGGTTCCCTGGACTGACTCTCTAGGCTATTCCTGGGAGGAGGGCCCTTCCTCTAATTGGCCTGAATTCACTTCTGAACCCAGGACCAGGGGAGGGCAGATCAATGACACTGCCCTGGCCTTTGCCTGGATTGGAAGTCAAGAAACTGGATCCCGGCTTGCAATACTCGGCTCTCTTTCCCTGTCTGGGTCTGGTTCCTGATCTGTAATATGAGGGGTAGAACTCTAAGGTCCTTGTCACTCTAGCTGTTCCTGAACCAGCCTCCCAGGTCACCCTGGATGGCACAGCAGCAGGAACAAAGGCAGGGCCTGGGGGGAGTCCAGAGCTAGCACCAGCCTCTGCACCCCTCCTGCAGGGTGTCCTTCTCTGGCCTGGCAGGCTCTCTGGGGTGGCCTGGGGCCAGTGGGGAGGAGGGCAGCAGGTGGCCAGGGGAAGATCCCTGTAAGTGAGCCTAGGAAGATTGGCTGGAACATCACACTGACTCCACACAGAAGCCTCAAGAGGCAGAGCCTGCTACTATTTTATAGTGAAGGAAACTGAGGCCCAAAGGGCTGTGTGTAAGAGGCTTGCCCTAAGCCGCCCACTGGGAAGTGGCAGAGGTGAGCCTAGGACCAATCTTCTGATTACAAATCCCACTGCATCCCTGCTGCCAAAGGTGTTTTGACATTATTATTTCATACTTTTCAATTACCCACATTCCTGGAAGGAGCTGTCGACCAAACCAGTAAGTGACAAGCCAATTAGTATAATTCAGTCTGGATCTGGGATGTATCTGGGAATCCTTTTTTCTTGGCAATAACATGTCATTCTAAAGAAATTTGTCCAGGCTGATGTTTGGAATGCCTGGGCACAGCTCTGCTGAAGCCACTGGGGAGAGCGGGCAGCCTGGGATTCAAACACAAGGTTTCCTGAGGTACAGCTGTCCTCAGTTACTGGGAATAGGGCTCCATCCCCCTCATGCCCAGGAACCCCAGCTGTTGGGTGGCAAGCTCAAACCATGGCCCTGGGGGTGGCAGGAGATGCGGGGAGGGATTTCTCAGGCCCATCTCCCTCCAGCCTCTCATTTCCACCTATTTTCTCTTTCTCTCTCCTGCCTGTCACTGGGCCTGGGAACAAGAAAACGCCCTCTGGGCATGAAGTGAGAGTATAAATGGGAGAGAGGAGAGGCCTGGACAGGGCAGCCCACTGGCCAGCGGCCCTTCCCCATCTCCTGGGCCTCCTTGTTCCACTCAGCACCTCCCTGGTATCTCCCTATCTATGACTCTGTCACCCCCCCCCATACAATCCTACATCAGCCTCCTAACAGGCTGTGACCCTTTCTCCAGACCATCCTGCGCATGGTGACAAGACAAGCACTACTCCCATTTCCTCAAGCATGACTCCCATTTCACGAGCAACATCCTGTAACTCGGATCGAGTACCTTCTCAGGGCCAAGCAGAGTGCCAGGCATGGGGACCACAGTGAACAGACTGCAGCAGATGCCTCGGGAGGCCTGTGGTGGAGCCAGCAGTTATATGAAGCATTTGGGGCTCCCTTAACACCCGCACAGGAACCGCTGGGGGCTCATGTTCTAGCGACTACAGCTGCTCGCTATTGCTTCCTGAGACCAGGCTCTGCAGAATTTGGCCTCATGCTCCCTGCTGCCTAGCTGGATCTGTGGCCCAGAACCACACACACACACACACACCAGGTTTCTCTCTCTCCCTCTGCCTCTCCCCTCCCCTCCCCTCCTCTGCTCTCCTCTCCTCTATGGAAAACCAGCATGGCTTAGGGAATATCAAGTCAGAAAACCTGGGTTTGAGTCCAGCATCTGTCAGCTACTTTCTCAGCCTCAGTTTACTTATTGGTCAACAGCTACAAAGTCTACTTTACGGCATTGTCATGTGCACCATTGTCTTGGACACTGTAAACAAACGTCGGTCATTGTCATATAAACTTATTTTGTCTTCCCTCACTTCCCCACAGCTCCTTCCCATGTCAGTGACTGATCCCGGCACCCATTCCCTCAGGACTTTGCTGCAGGAGTGATCACTAACCGCTTTTATTCAGGTCTTTCAGGGCAGTATGATAATGTGTTAATTCTGCAGGAGAGTATTTGTAACTGGGGCCTCCATGTTTACTGCAGAGTGGTGAGTGAGGTGGTAGACGTGGCGTGCCCCGCCCCGTGCCCCAGTGCCGGGTCAGTGCAGGGAACGCTTGAGGGGGAGGGAGGGGACCCTCTTGCTCTCCCTAAAGTCAGGCCATCCAGGAGCCTGTCTACTATATCTTGTGCAGGGAAAGAAGGGGAAATAGGAGAGAGCTGTTATGAGAGGCCTGCCATTTTTAGCAGCCCACAGAGGTGTGGGCATCACCTCTGTGCCAAATGCAGAGTAAAGTAAGACGCAGGCACCAGGTTGCAGGAAGCAGAGACGCTTGAAGCTCAGTGAGTGGCCCAGGCTGTCAGTGCTGGGGCTGGCAGAGCAGGGACGTCAGGGGGAACAGGGGTCGTGAGGGGCGGTGGGGAACGGAACAGGCCTCACAACACAACCTCCCTGTTTTCCTCACGGTGGCCCCAGCGAATTGAGCTCTCCCACTCCCCTCGTGTGGCTCTGAGCTGGGAACAGGCAGGGGTCATGGTCTGCAATCTCCCCGGCAGAGCAGCCTGGAAACAAGAAAAGAGAAAATAAAGAACTGCTGCTATCAGCAGAGCCCTTCTGATAAAGGCTTTAATCAAAGATGGCAAGATGAGAAGCTGAGAGCCAAGGGGGGCAGAGGCGGGAACCTCTGGGAAAAGACAGCCTGGAGGGTCTCTTGGGGGCATCTCTCTTTCCTCGATGTGCTGGAAACTCAGACCCGTCTTCTTGCCACAAACTCACCCCACTCCAGCTCCAGCAGCCACAGAGGCTGACTGGGGGCTCCCTAACTTTTCATAATCTGAGGAAGTTCTTCCACAACCTCTCCCTTTGGGAACCTTTTTGCTGCCCCATCTCCTTAAGCCCTCATTAGCCGTTCAGACTGGCCCCAGAAAACACAAGGCTTCTTTCCTCTATCAAAAGACCTTGACAGAGGCTTAGACACTCCATTCGTTCATTCACTCATCCATTCGTTCACTCCTGGGAGACAGGCCCTCAGCCTGCTTGCTGTGGGCTCTTCTGGAGGAGACCTCTTATTGGGGATGACCATGGGGCCTCCTTTCCAGACACTTGCCAAGCACAGAGCCCAACACCTCTGCTCACAGAGGAGTCACCAGATTACCCGCAACACCTCAGCTGTGGCTTTGGTTCAGGCAGTTCAGGCCTGAGCCTGCAAAGGGCCTTTTTCCGTCGCTGTATGTGGAAGGTGCACTGCAGCCCAGCTCCGGGATTTGGAGTTCCAGTTCCATCCTCCCACTTCCAGTTTCATGCATGTGGCACAGTTCCCTTGAAATGCTCAAAGCAGATTTCCCTCTATCGTTTATAAGTAAACAATATTAGATTGCTTCTAAGTGAAATAATAGCAGCTACACGTTGTCAAGGTCCATTGTGTTCCCCATTCAACAGTCTTTTGTGTCTTCGCAACCACCCTGTGAGGTAGGGATTGTTCTCAGGAGACAGGCTCGTTAGACAGCTTGCCCACACCCGGCAGCTAATAAGTGACAGAGCTTCTTCCCCAGCTCCCTTCCCCTTCTACCAGAGGGTGGGGGCGCTGTCGCTAGGGGGCGCTGTCGCTAGGGGCCGCCCAGTGCGTGTGGAGGACAGGAGGGAGCTCTGCATCTGAAGGGCTCCGGGCCCCTCCGCTGACCTCACCCCTCCATGACCGCAGCCTGGCGCAGTCACTGTGGGCCCTCTTCACCTCTTCTCTGGCCATCTCCCTGGTGTTCGCCATCATCCCCTTCTGCAGCAACGTGAAGGTGCTGGCCTCCGTCATGGCGCTGGCGGGCCTGGCCATGGGCTGCATCGACACCGTGGCCAACATGCAGCTGGTGCGGATCTACCAGAAGGACTCGGCCGTCTTCCTCCAGGTGAGCCCACAGCAGGCGTGGGGCTGCGTGGCGGGGAGGGCCCTGTGCATCTGCCCAGCGCCCCCGTCCCACACTCCCCGGGGCTCAGTGTCTTTTCCCCTGGGCCAGGGTGGTGACACAGAAAGAACACCAGTGTCTCAGTTCAGCTAAGCCAGCATCTCTGGACTTGGGTCTTCTCATCTCTAAAATGGCGTGATGATTCCTGCCTGCATAGTTGTCATGGCAATCTTAGGGATAACCAGCAAGTTTTTTGTAAAGTGGGAAGTGGTGTGGTAGGAGGGCTTGCTGTTTTCCTCTTGTCTCTCTCTGTATTTCTTCTTTCCTCGTCCTCCCAGTTACCAAGGACTCCGGTCCAGCCCTTCCCTGTATTAAGCCCCCATCCCTTTGGTGGATGCTAACATGGGAACAGCCTCCCATTGGGGGTTAAGATTTGGTAAAGGAAGGAGAGTGAGGAAGGAGATTGAGCACTGACATCAAGTAATCCCAGGGTGAGCAGGTGGCTGAGAAGAGCTCACTCCTCCCCTCTCCTGCCTCCCATCCCCTTGTTCCCCAGGTGGGACACAAAGTGGGGTATGAGGTATGAAGCCTGAACCATCCCCCTACCCATCCCACTTCTCCTTCCTCCCCAGGTTCTACATTTCTTTGTGGGCTTCGGGGCTCTGCTGAGTCCCCTTATCGCGGACCCCTTCCTGTCTGAGGCCAGCTGCTTGCCTGCCAATAGCACAGCCAACACTACTTCCGGCAGCCACCTCTTCCATGCCTCCAGGGTCCTTGGCCAACACCAGGCTAAAGCCCGGCCTTGGTCTAACCAGACGCTCCCTGGGCTGTCTCCTAAGGATGGGGCAGGGACCCACGTGTCCTACGCCTTCTGGATCATGGCCCTGATCAACGTGAGTGCCACCGGGGCAGGGCTGGGTAGGGACTAGTAGACAGTCACACGTACCAGTCCATACCAGCTCCTAGTGCAGGTTCTGATTCTGAGAAATGGACTGCGGCTGAGGCGTTCCCTCTAGAAGGCAAGAGAATGGGGGAACTGACCCCCTCAGGATTCATCTGAACACAAAGGGGGTTGTAAAAGATCATCTCTAAGGTCCTTTGGTTGAGACATCCTGTAATTGCAATTCTCAAGGGAGGTAAAGCAGTGAACAGATTTAACACAGTGAAATCAGGGTCAACATTCAAGTCATCTGAGGCTCCAAAGGAAGCCCACCCTTTTCCTCTGCAGTCAGATGAAGCCAACCCTGGGCCAGACCAGGTTCCTCTCTGGGATATTTAATCGCTGGTGGGATTCGCCTGTGCCCTGCTGTGAGTAGGGCTCCCGTGGAAGCTGAAAGATAGAGAAGAAGACCTCTGAGGGACCCTGCAGGCCAAGGCTACCTGGGCGGGAGTAGAGCAGAGAGTCTGGGCTAGACACCGAGGCCCCTCTGAACCCTTAGCTCATATCCTCCCCTGCCACGTCAACACTGACTTTGCTTTCTGGCTGGTGCTCTAGAACCCAAAGATGGGTTCTTCCACGTTAGCCCGACCTCAGGCCAGAGGGAGAAGTGGGGAGACTCGCCCCACGCCAGCCCCCACCCCCTCTTGGGAAGGACTGCCGGCAATGCCAGGAGCAGCCCTGGCCTCCTGGCCTGGGCCCAGTGTGGGCTGGGGAGGGAGAGTATTTCAGGGGGCCATTAGCTTGTTGGCTGTAGCATGGAGTCACTGTGTAGCTTGTTGCTCTGACTTAAAGCTTCTCCTGCACTGAGCACACTTGTCACCCCTCCAGAAGCAGGCAGGCTGGGTTCGGGCTGACGACAGCTACCCAGCTTGTTTCTGGGCCTCAGAGTGATGTGCATGTAGCACCCAGTCCCACTGAGCAGCAGGGCAGAGGGTGTCATACTGTCACTAGCTCAAGGCCCTGGTAGGGGTAGGAAAGAGGCCGGCCAGGCTGGATCCCCAACTTCCAGCACAAACTTCCGACCTGCTGCCCTCTGGTCACCAATCATTTTCCTTTCTTCTTTGTAACTTTCCTTTCCCTGTACCAGGATTTTCCCTGGGGTTTTAGAAACTCCCTGTTTCCCTCTGCTCCTTCTCTTTTCTGCCATGCCCACTATTATTTTGGAAACAACGCAGCTTTGCTCTCCAAGGGGAACCTGCGAAGGGAAGGAGCATTGTCAGTACAATATCGGGGCTGGGATTCCAGGACCAGGAAGCCAGATGGTCCAGCATAAGCCCGAGGTCTGTTTTCTTTTGCCCCACGAGGTGCAGACTGAAGGCACTTCGTTTGCTGCAGGATTTCCGACCTTTCCTACTGGATTGTGTCGGAAGATAAACAGTCCACCACAGAAGAGAATAAGGCTGTGCAAGCTTATGGGCACTCCCGTGCGCACACACGGCCCACCTGGCACTCCCTGACCTTTAAGGTGGAGCCCGCCTTCTCTGATGGGCTTCTAAAGATGGAGTGTGTTCCTACAGCAATGCCAGCCAATCCTCTGTGAAGTCCTTCCCAATGCCCACCTCCCTGGAAAGCCCCACCTGAGTGATCTCGCCCCTCATACAGCTGTTTCCCCTTGGCCTTCACTCAGGCATTCTGCCACCACAGGCCTCTGCGTGTGGGTTTCCTGTTTCCCCCAACAGCCTGGAGAGAGGGCTTCGTCTCCCTCTTCAGACCAGGGACTCCTGAGGGCAGGGACTATGTCTCCCCCCATTTGGGCTCAATTTGTGCCTCTAACTCTACCGGGCAGAGTCTGACTTTGACTTATTTTTGAGTGTGGAGGGAGGCTCCCAAGGTGCCTACAGGGGGCTGTCAGCACAGGAGTGGTACTCAGGTGACTTGGGAAAATGCGCATGTGAGACAGCCTGGCTCCAGGCTAAGGGAGCCCCCCAGATGGGGACTGGCAGTCCGCTAACTTCCACCTCCACCTTCCTGCTTCTGCTGCGCCTGCCAGCCCAGAGGAGCCCATAGGCCCCAGGGAAACTTGCTTGGCTCCCAGAACTTCTCTTTCCTGAGTAGAAGGAACTGGATGAAGTTGCAGCAGCAACGGCTACACTGGATGAGGAGCTCCTGGCGGTGAGGGTGGTTCGACAGAGGCAGGGCACCCGAGAGAGGCTGTGGAGGCTTCTCTAGGCAACCTCAGAAGCAGGAGACACTTCTCATTGCTCTGGGGAATTCATCAAATCTAAGTGGCTTAATGTAAATAGTAGTGAACTTAACTTTGGGCTTGTGCATGTGTGTTGCGCTCAGCCTGAAGTTTTTATTCAAAAGGAGCCCACGGCTGTGTTTTCCCAATTATACACTAAGTCCCTGAGGACAGCCTCTACCCTCCTAGGGTGTAACATTGCCCAGACAACCCCTGAGGTGGAGACGGCACTGGGCAGAATCAGAATGCCCGGTGGGGGTGTGGAGCCTCTTTGCCCCAAGTCAGCTGTGTGACCAGCAACAACTCTCACTGGGTCTCTAGCCTACCACTTAGGTCTCTTGTAACAGGTTCTGACTAAGTGATAACTTTAAACCTCATTCGCCCCATCTGGAAAATGGGGATAATAATTCCTCCCAGCAAGTTTTATAAAGCTGTGATGAACAAAAAGCAAAACTTCTTTGTAAAGCAACACATGATCTACCAGCATAACGGAGTGTGTGGGGGCTGCTCCAGCACAGTTCAGGGTAAAGATGTTGGGAATGGGTTTATCTCTGGGACTTCTGTGCGAGCAGAAGCCCAGCGTGAGTCCAAGCTTTGCATGCGACAAGGACCTGTCTTTTTAGGAAAATGGATGTGGTTTAGGGTGGGGAGCAATTACATGCAGCCTGCCCTGGGTCAAGGCTGCGATAGCTGGGGACGCCTCTTAGGTGGGCACCCTTGGAAAAGAGCGGCCTTTTCCCAGGACTATGCAGACATGTGTTGTTTGACCTTGTAGGCGTATGGAGTAGGGCAAGCATGGAAAGGGGGAGCCCGACGGGAACTGGGCTCTCCTGACCCTCTGCCCACCCTCAGCTCCCAGTGCCCATGGCTGTGCTGTATCTGCTGTCCAAAGAGCGGCTGCTGACCTGCTGCCCTCAGAGGAGGCCCCTGCTCCTGTCTGCGGATGAGCTCGCCCTGGAGACACAGCCTCCTGAAAAGGAAGACGCTTCCTCGCTGCCCCCAAAGAGCCAGCTGTACCCAGGTGGGGGCTCTAATGAACTTTCATGCTCACAGCCCCACACTGAGGCTCCCCTGGTAACCCCTCCCCCAGAGGGTGACCGTAGATCACAGGTGATAATGGTTAGAAAAGAACCTTGGCACTGATGGCCTCGTGAGGCAGGAGATGGAATAACTTGGCCAAGAGAATGAGGAAGGAAGACTTCGGGCTCTGATCTCCATTCTGCCTAATCCTGGCTGTGTGACCTTGGGCAAGTTACTTACCCCTCTGAGCCTTGCTTCCATCAGGACTGTGAGATGGACAGGGGCTGTTCCCAACAGATGATTGAAACTAGAGAAAGTAGGAGGCAGTGAGTGGTCCCCCATTCTGCCAGGGTTCCTCTGACTGCCAGCCACTTTCCCCGGGCACGCAGAGGCAGGGAGCAGAAACCGAGACTCACCCTTGGTCTTGTATCTCATCCAGCACACGAGGACCTGTTCAGCTGCTGCCAGAGAAAGAACTTCAGGGGAGCCCCTTATTCCTTCTTCGCCATCCACATCACAGCTGCCCTGGTCTTGTTCATGACCGATGGGATGACGGTGAGCTTGCCCTCAAAGTGCACCTTCTTGAGGGAACCTCCATCCCAAGACTCGGGTCTGGGAATGGCAAGAGAAAGAGAGGGGCATCAAGATTTCCTGGAGACCTCACCTGTAGTACAGTCAATCCCCAGATTTAAACTAAAGTCCAGGGAGAGACTGTCTCCAGAATCATTCATAGTCCCAGTTGTTTATATTTTTGTTAACTCTGCGGATAGGGACCTATAGGTTTGTTACTGAGTGCAGGCCACCCACATTTTTTTTGAAGGGGCAGAGTCCTATTCCCCCAAGCAGAGGTCATGCCAAATAAACTCTAGGGCACTCTGCTTCCTGGAATACATTCCACACCTGGGCTTCTCAAGCCATGTCATAAACAAGCTACAGGCAGGATCTGGGCCCAGCTATTCAGTCCAGTAGTGACCTCTGTTACACTATTTAATGCCTTTTTCCAGGATTAGATTAGGACAGTTTTGAATGACTGATTAACTGACTGCCATAGGAGGAACTCTCCAAAGAGGAGGCCCTAAAAACTTTGATGACCTAGTGGAAAGTACTCGTGACAATACTGGTTGACTTCCAACTCTCAATGTGACCTTGAGCAAGTCACTTCTCTCTACCCTCTCGTCTATAAAATGAAATGCTTGTGCACACTTTTTTAATTTTTTTATTTTTTAGCTACAAACTTCCTTCAACAAAAAATTTTCTGTGGAATCCTCATAAATAAGACATGTAGTGGAACCCTGCTCTGGTGAAGGGGGCTACAGTCCTTGCGTACCCAGACCCGTGGGCTCCCTGTGGAGAGACGGCCCCCCGGGTCCCCTAGGCCTCCGCAGGTGCAGTCTGAGAACTGTGGCACCCGAGGTTCTGTTCTCATCTTGAGCCTGTGTGTGTGTGTATGATCTTGGCCCCAAGCCCACCCTTTGTCAAGCCTCTAGGAGCAGGACCAGTCCTCCCTCATCTACACCCCGCCTGCTAGCTGGGGCTTCCTTTCCCAGGGTTGTGGTCTGGCTGCATTTCAGGTGTGCTCAGTGGGGCCTGTCTCTCCACAGGGGGCATATTCCACCTTTGTATACAGCTATGCAGTGGAAAAGCCATTGTCTGTGGGACACAAGGTAGCCGGTTACCTCCCTAGCCTCTTCTGGGGCTTCATCACCCTGGGTCAGCTTGTCTCCATTCCCATCTCCTCCAAAGTGAAGCCAGCTACCATGGTTTTCATCAATGTGGTAAGTGGCCTCCTTTTACTTCTTGGAAACCCAGGAGAACCATTCACTACTGGCCCTACCACTGCCCCAGGACTTTTGCTCAGGTCTCTCGCTCAGGACTCTGCCAATGGGGTGGGACTGTAGGAGCAGAGGGAAGAAAGGAGTGGATAGGAGAGAGATGCTGGTGGGGAAGGGATGGCAATCCAGGAAGTGAAGCCTACCCTGTGATCTTGGAAAAGTCCCTTTCTCTCTTTGGGCCTCTGATTTTGTACCTATAAAAGGAAGGGGCTGTAGAAGGTGATTCCTGCTGGGTGTGGGGAGCAGATCCCAGCTGATAACCTTCCAAGAGTACCGGGGAAGCAGGTGCTGGCCTTGGCACCCTGTGTTCACCTTGAGGCCCTCTGGTCAGAGCCTTGTGGCCAGTGGAGGCCAGGGATTCCTGGCCTTCAGAATCACCCTCTCTGGACTGGAGCCTGGGAATTTGCATTTTGAAACTATCCTAGGTGATTTTCAAGTAGCATGTGGGCTGCCTTCAAGGAACTGATCTGCCCAGGAGGCAGGAGGTCTGGGGCTGAGAGATGGGTTAAGACTTGAGGTGTGTCCACATTACCATCTATGACAAAGGGGTCCAGACTAGATACCAGAAAGATTATCCAGCCCAACCTCCCACCAGGGCTTCAATCACCTCTATAACATCCCTTTATAGAGGCGGGGTACACAATCTGTTTAAACACCTCCGGTGACTGGAAACTCACTGCCTTTCCAAGTAGCCCAACCTGTTGTCAGAATGTCCTTCTTCAGGTTGAGTTTTAGCAAAGAGGGGGGGTTAGTAAATAATATTGGAGCTACACAGACCAAAGATCATGAGCCCCAAGAAAGGCCCTGGGATTTAGCCTTGTATTAGTTTATGACCTTCAAAAAAAATATCTATTCAAGGTCAATGGAAGGGCGAGTGGGTAGAAGCCAGCCTCAAGAGGCCGAGGGTGACTGGGAGGTGGGAAGTGGAGGTGGGAGTACTGTAAATATTTCTGAGTTGAAGAGAGTTTTGCTTGTCAGGAGTCGGGTGGCATGAGCCTGTTTGCAGGCAGAGGAGAAAGGGATCATATAAGGAGGAGTCTGCGAAGATAACACTGTCTGAGAGGACCTGAGTGAAGAAGGCCCTGGGAGATGGGTGAAGGGATGAAGAATAGCCAGGAAGGAGATGCGAAGCTCAGGGAGGAGGGAGGCCCCGGTTGCATGGAGCTTGGAGCAGGGAAGGAGAAGGTGGGGAACAATGGGGGTACAGGCACTGCTGGTGGCCAGCTCCTATAGGACAGAGGCCAGCTGCTTAGAGAGAGGAGAGTCGGGTGGGAATTTGGATTTGAGAGAAGAAAGTCTAAAGCATCCACAGGAGTTAGGCACTGATGGTAACAACTCCCCTGGAGTGATGGTTTCTAGAAAGGAAAATGAGATTCCCAGGGCCCAGACTTCATGAATTTGAATGTCAGAGGAGGGGCCTAGCAATCTCCATATTTAACAAACACCCCAGGGGGCTCATGTCATCAAACAGGTTTGGGAGAACACTGTCCTGGAGCAAGGGATTCCCAAATACATTAGACCCACTGGAGGTGCTCTTGGAAAATACAGGTTCCGGGCCCCTGCCCCAGAGATTCTGACTCGCATGTGGAGAGGAACCTGAGCATCTGGATTGTTTTTAAAGCGGTTCAGGTGCTGCGGGTGGGCGCCCTGTTGGACCCACAGCTGGGCAAGTGCACGATGCTGCAGCTGCCACGTGACTGTCTCATGTTCACTGCAGCCGCCTCCCAGTATTCCTCTCATTTCTAAAGGAACTGTCACCCAGCTCTCGGGCCTCTCCTGCACCTCAGCAACCACTAATGAGCTCTCCTTCAGGGAACTGCAGAAATGCCAAGTTCTGTAGGAAGAGGTCTCTGCCTTCAGGGAGCTTACAGTGGGCTGGGGGGTGCGGGCGGCGGAGAGTGTGCTGCCGGGAAGGTCAGGATGGTGGGAGCCGGGAGCAGGTGGGAGGCAGGCTGGGAGCCAGGGTATGTCTATACCGTGTACACCAGCTACACCGTCTGTCTACACCACCACCACACCACCACTGGGTGAAGAGGGGCCACATCCACCGAGTGGGAGGAGAGTTGATTGGCTGTTGGGCATACTCAGTCTCTGTCACCCAGGCTAAAATAAGAGTTAGGAGTTTTAAAACTTCCCCAAGTCTGGAGCTTTTCGGAGTGCGTCTTTAAGGCTTGTCTGGAAATGTGTGTGGTTTGCAAGTGGGGCAGCAGATGGCAGGAGGGGAGCCGAAGTAGCATCTTTAGGGTACTGGTTCTGCCCCAGGCCTAAGTTGAGAGCTGACTATCCAGGAGGCACCAGCCCGCTGAAGAGCAGAGGGGTGAGTGATCCTGGCAGAAGGCACAGTTGGCTGAAACAGTCCTGAGGTAGGAATGAACTTGGCCAGGGAGCATGGTGGGCAGGGCTGGGGTGGAGAGCAGAAGGATTTTATTCAAAGGAGGAGGAAGCCCTTTAGAAGGTTTTAGGCAGGAAAAGACATAATCTGCTTTGCATTTTAAAAGCACACTCCAGCTGTTCTGTGGAAGAATGGATTGTAAAGAGGACAGTCATGCAGGGAGACAGCGAGATGCCACTGTTGCAGTCCAGGCATGAGAGGTGGCGGCTAGATGAGGGTGGTCAGGATGGACTTGGAGATACAAATATTCTAAAAACAGTTTTTGAGGTAGAGTTGACAGCACTTGCCATTGGCCACAATGTAGGAGGTGAGGGAACAAGGAATCACTCTACGTTAGCCACAGGGCTGAGCCGGGAGGGGATGGGACACTGCTAACTGATGTGGGAGGAGGAAAGGAAAGTTCCCTTGGGGCCACATGGTTAGCTGTCCAGTGACATATCAAAGGGGCAGTTTTATACGCAAGTCTGGAGTTCTGAATACAGGCGATGGCTGGAGGGATAGATTTAAGCGTCCAGGCATAGAGATATTTGAAACTGTGGAGCTGTACTAATGGGAAATGCAGATGAAGAAGCACCAGGACAGTCCTGGGCCATGCCAACGTTTAGAAATGGAACTTAGAAGGAAGAAAGAGCAGATGGAGCTGTGGGACCATTTTCTACACCAAAGAAATACGTTTTATTTGCAACCATAGATAGGTCCATTGCTTTTGTATTGTTACTGCATGAAAGAAGTCTTTCGTGTCTCCTCTCCATTGTGAAGAGAATGTGTTTCCTTCAGCCATTGTTGGTGGCAAATCCCTCTCCATGGCGGCAAGTGTTTCTCAGTAAGGACTCTGAGCCTCCATGTGGGATTCTGGCACCTCAGGCCCAAGGGCTGGTGACAAGAGAATAAGGGGCGAGGGACTCAAGGGCCGCAACCACTGGCTTTGTTTTTCCAATTGGAGCGAATCCTCCAGGTGTGCCTGTGAGTGTGGGAGCCCCTTCCCCCTCACGCTCAGTTCCTCGTCTGCCAAGCAGACAGGACGGGGATTCGGTTACTGGGTTTCTTCCATACTTTCCAGCTCTCTGTAACTTTATCTTGTTTTTTTTCTAGAAACAGATGTACTCACCCAGGTTTTTACCTGAAAGCTATGGGTTTCAGTAGAAGACCCTTATCTCCTGAGACATTAAGAAAAGCTCACACACAAATACTAGGACTGACGTTTTTCTGTAGCTTCATGCGTGAAAAGCCCCTTCGTTGCTGTCGCCTCCCCACCACTCTTCAGGGTATCTTTGGTGACCGCTTTGCAGATTAGGAAGCTAAGAATCAGAGAGATCAGCTGCTTCAAGGCGCCAGAAATGGTCAAAAACGGAGCTGGTCCTTACACCTGGGTCTTCTGCCTCCACAACCGTGCTGCCTGGGTTTCTTCCCAGAAGCTTTTTGCATAGAAATTAGTCAATATCAACAAATATATTTTTAAAGCATTTAGAAAAAGGGTTATTTTCACAAAATACTGAACTAGAAAGACTTCTGGTCGCTTAACCCATCACAGAGGTCTCCAACCATGGGTTACAATCTGCCTGTGGAAGCTGAGTGGAATGGGGGAGGGGGGATGTCACGCTGGCCTGCCATAGCCACTGACCCTCTCCTGGGAGGTCTGCCTGGATCCCCAGAGCCTGCGACCCTGCAGCCCCAGCCCCACCTCTCCTGCTCCCCAGGGCGTCCTCTGCGAACTCAGGCTTTTAGGGAAAGAAAAGCAGCTCCACCTCACAACAGTGAAGGACACTGACCTCTGAGCCGGCAGGGCAGAGAGCTGACAACGATAGAACTCTCCGTGCTTATACAGAAGACCTTGGGGACAGGAAATGTTCCCTCACCAAGCACTTCTTAAGCGGGTATGGTAGGCCATTTGCGTAGGTGAGCCCACCCAGCCATCTTATATTCTCAGAGCTTGGTTGGCCAACACCAGACCAGGGAAGGTGCAGTCCCCACATACTCCACAGGGTGGCACACTGGTCGCAGGCCTGCTCCTGGGGCCTACTGGAGGCTGACTCCTGGTTTTTGCTTTCTCAATGGACACCTGGCTTTTCCCAGCTTCTGATCACCTCCTTCACTGCTGTGACAGGTCGGCGTGGTGGTAACATACCTGGTGCTTCTTGCTTTCTCCTACAATGTCATCTTCCTGTTCGTGGGGACAGCCAGTCTGGGCCTGTTCCTCAGTAGCACCTTCCCCAGCATGCTTGCCTACACAGAGGACATTCTGCAGTACAAAGGTGAGTGCGTAGGGGCTGAGAGCAAAGGCGCTGGGTGCCACTTCCTTCCCCAGGCCCCATCTTTCTGGGATATTCCAGATGGAAGATCGCTGCCCTACCTCCTCACAGAAACCATGCTCCCCTGACTGGTGGGAACGGGGTCACAGATGGGGTTGTTCTGACCCATGTGGCCCCCCACTTCAACATTACACCTGTACCATTTGATTTCAGGCCACAGGAAGCTTACTGCTTTTTTTCTCTTCTTTTCTATAGTAGTGTCTACTGACCCACAGCTGGCATTTTGTGTAACAGGCATGGAAATTCCAAGTTCAGACAAAAACAGAATTGCATGGGGGAAGTTATGACCTAAAAAAGGGGTTTCGATAATAGCACCTTTTCTTGCTTTGTTGTTCCTGTGGATGTTATTCTAAACATAGATTAGAATGAATACTCCACACCCGATTTGGGGCTGAGACACAGCTTTTTTTTTTTGTCAAAAACCTCTAATTCTCTTGACTAATCTTTCCTTTCTATAGTCTCCCAAATGCACATAGCAAAGATCTTTTTTAATGAATTAATTAAAAATAATTATGTTTTCAACAGTTAACATTACCATTAGAAGTAACTAGAGATGCCCTAAAGTGTAGGAAACCCAGTATTAAAGATGAGTGGATTGCTTTAGAGGAGGAGAAAGGGAAATTGGTGT